>CM074740.1:41542603-41632603 GCA_037367245.1 Phrynocephalus guinanensis
TTTCAGGTGAGATCTTCACTAAGATAGACTCCCAGGAATTTAAAATAGGAAACCTTCTCTACACATCCCCACCCAAATATTCAGTAGGGCAGGTTCCTCTCTATTCTTCCGGAAGTCTATGAGCCACTTGTCTGATTTGCCACCTTTCAATAGCATCTCTCCAGGAGTTGTCTAACATATATTTTGTTCTGGTAAAAGTTGCAAAAGTAAGGAATGCAGGGCAACTGGGGGCAAAAATTCACAGGGTGCAAATCTTTGCACAATTTGTTCTCTCAGCTGTGAGTGAAAAATTGCAAAACAAAAGATTATGAAACGTTTTTGTGCATTTTGTGCATTTAGCACACTTGTATATTTATTTTTGCTAAACATTCAAATGAGTGGGTTTCCCCCCTATAAAAATAGTACTTTATTTAAATGTACTTGTTGCAAAAACTTGCATTCTGTGAAAAATGTGAAGTCGGTTTACAAAAAATGAAAAGTTTTGCTGAATGTTTTTTTTCATTCCCCCCCCCCCCATTGATCAAGCTCTTAATTCTGCTGCTGATAAAACAATTGTGGTCTTCTCTCTCTCAATCAAGATTGAAATTGAACATTTTGATGCATCTTGATACATCATAGCCCTCCTTTTTAATGGGGATGAGAAAACTGGGAAGTATTTGTTGCATTTGTAAATGTGCTATATATCTGTAGGTGGCATAAATAACTGTATTAAGGAAGTCATTATTTTGCATTATTCAAAGCCCACTTGAGAAATGGATGAATACAAGCAAGCAGACAAACAAAAGTCACAGTATGAAAAAAAGAGTATCTTCATTGGCAGTAGGTATCATCACATGGTCAGAATGAAAGCTCTGGGATAAACAATATCATGCAGAGTAAGCTATATTGGGCTAAATGATATATAATCTGAACTGGAATGTGGCAGCTTCCCTATGCTTCTTTGTCACTGGGCTTATTTCCATTGCCTCTGGCTGTTTCAAGAAGAAATGAACTTTTGGGAATTTACACAAATTCACAGTTTAACAATCTGTACGTTTATAATAAGAATATACTTCCGATCTGTTTTCTGGAATTGTTGAAGTGGCATGTGGCAGCCCTCATCATTGGGTGTTGGTCAACACCAAGGAAAGAATAATGCATAAAAGTACATACTATTAACAAATAGGGAAGGACATAATCTGAATTCTGAACAGCCAATATGCCCTGTGATTTCATATGCAAGATTTGAAGAATGAAAGCTAGTGCTTCCATTATTTGATAAGGAGTTACAAGGCCTGACTTTCAAGAGAGTAGCTCCAAAGGCAATGAGAGCAGTTGCAGCAAACTCATTTGCCTGAAATAATCATGTTCCTGATCGGTAGAGGATTCATGCTATTTGACTCTCTTGCATACCCTTTTAAAAAACAAAGTGGTTTCAGGATGAGCAAAATTTACAACATTTGCAGTAGCATATAGCACAGGAGGGAAGCTTTAAAACAGACCTTACTGCACAACTTTCCAGCTGCAGATACCTATTAAAATCAATAAAGCATTGTGTCAATAATGTTTAAGGATCCCAGATGACAGACAAAAATCGGAATTCTTTTTAATGCCTAGAATTTGTTGTGCCTTTTATATATGAGGGCTTGTCACTGGGACTACATATCATATAATCAACGATTTAAGACGTTTAGCAATAATAATAGTTACAGTTTACCATCCACCAAAGAACTGCATTTGTTAACAATAAAAATGTTCCTAACCCAACCATTAACACTATAAAGGCAAGGCAGCAATAAAATTACAAACAGTTCTGTAACTAAAAATTAAGGGCTTAGAATTCTTTGACTGACAAATAGCACCACACAAGTCACTTTCCTTGATGATAAAAATTATGAAGTGTGTGACAGAAAAGAATGGTTTAATACCCAAGGATTATATCAAGCACAAAATGGGTGATGGAAATAAACGTTATCTCGTGCACAGTGGCATAGCCAGTTCCATTCGGAGACTGATGAATTTCAAGACAATAACTTTTTTGTTCCTTCTGCCTTCCTCTCTTCAGTTGTTGCTGCATCCTCACCCTGAGAATATTTCTCTGATACACACTATTTTTTTCACTACAGGAGAAAAAGAGCCCCAAGCTATACAGAACCCACCCTGACAGCTGGCAAGTGAAAAGTACATCTTGAAATGACCAAGTGCCTCTTTCTGATATTTAGGGAAACAAAACTCTTTCTTCCTGTATAATTAGTAGCATCAGCTTGAGATTTAGGGTAAAACTGAGAATCTTATCAAAGCGTTTTCTAACAATATTCTGAAGAATGGCACATTTTTAAAAAAGGAGTAAGAAAGATAATAAAAGTAAGAAAGATTTCACTTCAAATGTAGTTGTCTCTGCATTAAAAAGAGAGATTCTATATACTAAAATGAAAATGAACTTTAGTGGAAACAAGCTAACTTTTATCTTCATTTTTAGAACCTCTGCCAGATATAACTTTGCTGACACAACCTGGGGTTTAATTCCAGGTAGCAGGCTCAAAGTTAACTCAGTCTCCAATCCTTTCAAGGTCAGTAAAATGAGTACCCATGTCACTGAGGAGGGGGCAATGTGTAGCCTGCATAATTAAACTGAAAACCACTCAGAAAGTGCTTTAAGCACTATGGGGCAATATATAAGCAGAACACTTTGTTTTGCTTACTAGGTAAAGTTTGGCTTCCTTTTTCCTGCTAGCAAAGTGTGCCCAATATTGTTCAGCAATATCCATCCACTCCCTGGTATTTTAAATAATGGATAGAGAAGCACAATGTATCACAATAATAAAACAGACATTTTTTGAACAACAACAACTATTATTATTATTATTATTATTATTATTATTATTATTATTATTATTATTATTATTATTATTATTATTAATAATAATGTTTTTAAACAGATGTTCAAGTATCCATACATTATAACAGCAAAGTCCCGTCTTCTTCTTCTTCTTTTTTTTACACTTTGAGATTTGCTTTATTTGCTGCCTGTCTTCTTCTTCTTCTTCTTCTTCTTCTTCTTCTTCTTCTTCTTCTTCTTCTTCTTCTTCTTCTTCTTCTTCTTCTTCTTCTTCTTCTTCAAGTGTCATGTTCTCGTAGGACGTTGGTGATCAGTAGTACGATCTGTTTTTTATTTAAAGCTATTCTAAACAGGAAAGCTGTGCCCATTGTGAACAATTGGCTTAAATTCTTAAGGCAGAATGTTCTTCTATGCCCTGGGCCATGCTTCCCATCCATTTTGCCTTGAAGGATAACCTGCAGCAGATGGTATTTGTTATTACACAGAATGTGATCAAATTATTGCAATTTTCTTCTCTTTATGGCATTGAGAAGTTCTAGCTTATTATTTATATGCTGTAATGCAGCCACATTAGTGACTCTGACTGTCCAAGACATCTTCAGAATTTGTCGGCATGTCCACATTTTAAATACTTTCAGCTTCCTGCACAATGTGCCTGCAAGGGTCCAAGTTTCAACCCTATAGAGTAGTATACTAAATACATAAGATTGAAGTTCCTCGTGAAGAATTTATTCAATGCTAGGGAAACCCCGAAGATGGTCATGTATGTTGGAGGATGTTCTACACTTCCTCTAGGCCAAAGTATTTCAAAGGGCTGTTTTGGACTTAAAGAAATGATGAAGCAAAAGTCTTAATGCAGTGCAGTGCATACAGTGGAGGAACATTGACACCGTTGAACCTTTCAGATAAACTGATGTTGCCATGCCTACTCTGCAGAATGCAGATTAGAAAGCTATCTTCCAATTTCTGAACACTTTGTTTGGGGAAGGCAACTTGAGGAAGGAAAGACAGATAGGCCTAAAAGAGCCTGCATGTTTCCCAAAGCCTTTTGAAATAATAATAAAAAGGGGGAGTAATTAGCAAAAGATTTTCACTGAGAAGTATTTATCACTTTTGTATTGACACAGGGGAAACGACAAGGATAATTAATGAGTCTACACTGTTTTGGAAGGGGAAAAGTGGTTACTTACTAATTGGCCTGGTCATGGGATGTGCATATATGTACATTTTCAATTTCTATTGGTATTACATATGTAAATACTTTTAGTTGCATTATATATTTTGTATGTATTTTTCTTTATTAGTAAAAAAAAAAAAACACTAGTAATACATCGTAAAACGAAGGCCCCTTAAGACAAAAAACTCGTAAGACGAATGCAATTTCTGGGGAAAGGAAAAATCTGTAAGATAAATTTTTCCTTCCAGTTTCCATTTGTATCACAAGGTACCATTGATTCTTGCCCAACATTGGGCTGTTTGCAAGGGAAAAGAGGGAAGGAGGAGGAAGGAGCAATCAATGGAGTGCTGCTTGTAAAAAAAATTGCCTGGTTCCCAATCCTCCTTTCCCTCAACTAAGTATTGCCAAGTCTTAGCAGGGTGAAAGGAAGGCTGCTGGCGGGATGGTGCATGGCTTTCTCCTCCTACTCCCCCTCCAGGCGCCCCCAGATTGCTGCGTGACCAAGGGCAAATGCACTCTTCCACTCCTCCCTAGTTATTCCAGTGTTGCTAGGAAGAGGGGAAACAATCAGAAGAGAGAATTACCTGGAGTAAGATTCAATGAAGAAAGCTACTGGTGTTATTTTGCAAGATCTGAGCATTGCTGTTAAAGGTAGGTCATTCTGAAGGTCATTAACTCATATAACCACTGCAGGCTGTATTCTGTCATATTATTTCAAGGTCACATAACAAAAATGCTGATGATAATTACAAATCTGCATGAAATGAGCCAATAAAGGCAAATAGCTTATTTCATTGACATTTATAATTAAATAAAACTTTATAAATACAAAAAACAACAGAAGACCCTTATATCAAAGAAATTGGTGTACTGTACAGACACATTGTGTAAATCAGAGCTAAAATTGGATTTTCTTTATTGTGCTTAGGTACTATCACAGAAATATTCAGGTTATTAGTCTGAATAAAATAGAAATGGTTTTAATATTCTTCACTATTAAAGAGTTTCTGATCACTGGGCTCAGGGAAGTTTCACGTTACTCATGTTGATCATTGTGCACATGTAAGACTTGTGTGTACATCGATGACGTACATGCACCTACAGTGGTCAGTATCAATGACTTCTTGGAAAAGTTGGAGTAAAGGAGTAAAGGAATCAGAAGCAAAAATTATACTCAGTTCAATTACAAAATCATAAGGAAGTCAGCAGAGAATCTGGTCCTAGAACATGATTCAGATTAAGTCAGAACACAAAGGCACAAAATGAGAGCATATGTTGTCACCATATGTTCATTTTTCTTTTCAAAGTGCTACAGGCTAACAAATGAATCCTTTCATTTTCATTTTCACCACTCTCCTGTGATGACAAAGCCATTTGGCTAAAGGAAAAACCCCTCAAATACCAATAAGAACATTTCCCTTTAACAAATGAATGTAGGAAAAAGGAACCTGGTAAAATAATAGTATAAATCTCTGTCATTCAAAAAAATTTTTTTTAAAGAAACCACATAAAGGGCTCTATGTTCCCACTGAAAAGAAAGTATTTTACATAAAACAAAAATTCCTGCTTTGTTATACCTAACTGGTGATGCATTTCATTTTTAAAAGCTCATACCCTCAGATCAACTGGAAATTCTAATGGCTATTGAAGATAAGTTGATAACAGTGGTTAATAGTTTTTGTTGTCAAGAACTGTAAGAATGTAGAGAATGTAGGTTCAGATAGCCATTCCAAGGTTGATTCAGCCTTCCATCCTTCTGACGTCCGGGAAAATTAGTACCCAACTCACTGGGGTGGGGTAAGTTGTTTGCACAATTATATTGTAAACAACCCAGAGAGCGCTCTATCACTATGGAGCAGCATATTAGTAGAAACAACAACTTTCAGCAGTCCCAAATCTAAAGAATAGCTAAAATATCTGTAACTCATACTTTACATCCATCCATCCATCCATCCATCCACATATATAAATATATATAGAAACACCTCATCTAGCAAGACACTAACTTTATGTTTATTACTTCCCAACTATTATTATATAATTATTACAATTATTTTCCAAAAGCAGACTGCCCAGGTGCTTCTGGATGATAAGTCTCAGAAACCCTGACTTTTGAGCATACTGGGAGCCAAAGTCCAGTTCTAACAGCTGAATGACTGGTTCAGAAATTTAAAAAAATAAATAAAACACTGATCCCCATTCCCTAAGTTTCTAAGGCTCCCCTTCCTCTTGGGGAAGCCACTGGGGCATGGGACTAGGGGAAATTTATTATTATTATTATTATTATTATTATTATTATTATTATTATTATTATTATTATTATTATTATTATTATTATTATTATTATTATTATTATTATTATTATTATTACACAGCCCATCTGGCTACAAGGTCGTTTTGGGCCATTTACAACAGTAACAAACAATAAAGAACAAATAATAAATCAATGAATACAAATCAAAGTAAATACAATGAGAACAACTAGCAATTGCATAACAAATCAAAAGAAAAATAGATACTCCAAAACTGCAACCAATGGGATGACTTTGGAGGGGGGTAAATTCTAGTAAAAACATTTTTCTGTAGAATAAACCATAGCTTACCTTTATCCCTGAGCACAGCCTATGTGTGACAAATTCAAAAATTTAACCTATTATCCCCAACTAATGCAGTGTTCCTAGTAGAGGGATGTAATTCCTTGCCCGCCTTTTCCTTGCAGAAAAGGAGAATGAGTTGCATTATTTTCCTCCTTTCCCCCTCCTCCAATTTCTGTGGAGTGGTAATGTTTTCTGGTGATACTGACTGACTCAAAATGTACCAAAAGAATCATATTTTATGCAAATATGTAACTTACTCAAGTTGTGCAAAACTGTGAAACCTGCTTTGTTTCACAGCTTCTTAGAACTCTCAATCATCTCATAGGGGGTCTGCACCTTTTTAAACCATCATGATTTTAGCCCTCTCTGAGTCTAAGTGTTTCATTGCTTAAAAGGAGTAAACTGATATGGATAGACTGAGGGAGGTACAATTAACCGAGATGGCAGAAACCCCGATGGTGGAAAAAGTTTGCTTACCTATGAACTGTGGTTTTGGGGTGCCAATATCTGAACTCAACACCACTGGACTCTTACTACACTTGCGCAGGACACCTGTAAACTTTCTATTGCTAAGCTGGTGTATATTGTCAGAAGCTCCACCCATTTAGAGTGTCTGACCCACCTAGTTCTTCCTGCTCTCTTCACAGAAAAAGTAGGGATATCTGAGTGGGGAGATGGGTTGGTCTTGTACGTTACTGGTACACATCCTGTCTTATTCTTCATGGTCTCTGTGAACACACACCATTGGGTGACCAGACAGCTTACTTGTTCGAGGTAGGATGACAACACCTTTGGATATGGAACACCTTCTTGCCAAAACACGTATCCAAATGTGATGTTTAAGTACTTCCAGGGGGCTGCTTTGCAAATGTCTGGTGAAGGTGCTCTATGCTGAAATATCGTGGAGGACCTGACTAAGTGGTATCTGATTGTGGCACTGTGATATGGGCTATACACAGCACGAAGCTGCCACTGAATGAAGCCCCTGAAAGACAGGAAATGTCTGAAACTCTCCTCTCTTCTTTTCTTTCCATACATAGTCTTAAGGAGACATAATCCTATTTACACGTGCTTTCAAGTATTTATGATTATCCTTCCAGGGATGCTCAACACAAGGGTCAAGAAAGCAAGGAAAGAGGTTCCAAGACATTTGCACAGAGAGAGAGAGAGAGAGAGAGAGAGAGAGAGAGAGAGAGAGAGAGAGAGAGAGAGAGAGAGAGAGAGATGGATAAAAATAAACTGAAGAGTGAGAGAAACTAGGTAAGCTGTACACTCTAAAAGAGCAGGGCTTCTGCCAAAATGTTCTAGTTCATCTCTATAAGCTTCTGAGGTGTCCTGTGTAGGCACAGTAAGAGCCCAGTGATGTGCATTCAATAGAGACCGCAAAGAAAAAAATATGTCATACTCTTATGTTAGGTGAGGGAAATTTTCTTGGAGCTTGAAACTGTCTTCCACTGAGAAAAAAAATCAACAAGAATGGGAATTACAGTATAAGCATTCTTCACATTTCTATTCTAGCACTAAATTGTTTCCAAGTGATAGCTTAGTGGTTTAGGCCTCTGGTTTAGGCCTCTGGCTGGGGAGCCAGAGGTTGGAAGGCTCATTCCCATCCCCACTGTTCCTCCTTGACCAGGGCAGGACTCAATCATCCACAGGATCCCTTCCAGCTCTGCAGTTCAAACATGATGATTAAATATAGCAGCACCCTTGATACAGAAAAAATAACCATGCTCACACAACCCTTTTTCTCAGTGAAAAATAGAGGAAACATGAGTTTTTCAGTGTGGAGAAAAACATACATGTTAATGTTAAAAAAGTAAAATAACAACTAAAAATGCATGTTATGTGAAGATGCAAGGTACGTGATACCTTTGTTAGTATTCCCCTGTGTCTGTCATCTACAGGGAGAGATGTGTTCCCCTACATAGAAATTTGCCCACCCAACCTGGAAATAAAGAGACATGACACGTTTGTGGGATTAAAATTGGGCCACAGTTTATTAAAGCAAACTTACTCAAGTTTACTATTGATCGTCCCTCAAGCAAGGAGGCCTGGAAAAGTGGAAGTGGCTCTATTATGTATCTGAATATATTATTGGCATGGTACTGCCCAATTGTTCAGCACCCTCTCAAAATTCTTTTGTGCTCTGGGCAGCCCTCATCTATCACTCATGGGCATGTATTATTCATAAACCTGTTTTGCTGGTTCTAAATTACTAATCTATTCTTAGTTAAAATTGAGGGTTGCCGGTCTAATAAATCTTAAACCTCACTAAATTCACCCTGACTTCAGTTTACCACTTGCACTTCCCACCAGTTGTGACTGATATTATCAAAACTCCCTAACCCATAAAGAGAATGAGATGAGTGAAAACTCACTGTCACTACCGGCCAATCTGAGTAACCAGCTACTCTCATTCTCTTAATAGGGTGGGAGGGCGGGAAGACGGCCGGGAACAGAAGAGGCCCAGCACCATGAGGCCTGCCATTAAGCAGGTCCTGGCCCTAGTTAGGTGGCGACATGATTTTTAAAAACATGCCAGCCTCCAAATGGGCAAGTAAAGTGGCCCCTCTTGGCACTGACAGCCACTTGGATCAGCCAATCTGGCAAATGTTCATCTTCTCAGTTATGTCAAACGGATACCCACCCCCACTCATCCCACCCCCACCGAGAGAGAGAGAGAGAGAGAGAGAGAGAGAGAGAGAGAGAGAGAGAGAGAGAGAGAGAGAGAGAGAGAGAGAGAGAGATTCAAAGCACACAAAATGCCACAGACTAGGACTATGTGAAGTAACAGCAATGTTATGGGTACTGGTCAATCAGTACTAATGCTACGTTTGCACAGCTACATTCCATGTAACATTCTCTATCATAATTGTATTGGCAGGGTTAAGGGATGCAGCAGCAAAAATACTGCTGTTTGCATTTTGGAAGTGCAACAGCCCAGCAACAGAAATTCAGCCTTAAGGAAAGATGTCCCATTCATGCACAACTCCTGGGCACCAAGTGCGTAATTGCTGCCATTTGAAAAAAGTCTGAGAAGAGCCCCAAGCTCAACTTTTCTTCTATCTGGTATCATCTTGCTTCACAAAATTACATGCAAATTGCTTTAATTATATGCAACTAAAATATGCCAGTTAGCCCTGGCCCTCCAGCTCTTGATATTTACATACCCAGATGTGGTCCTTATTTCTCAATAAGCTGCTCTATTCCTGACCTATAGAGTAGCTGTTCCACATGAGTGAAATTATCTGTAAACTGGAAAAAGCTCTATCCAGCTCTTAACACTTCTACATAAAAGCAGAAACATCTAATATCAGATACTAGAAAATGCTGGCAACTGGGGTAAATATATCAGTGCATTCCAGCTCTTCACACAAAGCCTTAACTCAGTCCAATGTCAAACAATATCAGTACAATAAAACAGATATTCATCTTTCCTTTTGTATTACAGGAAATAAAGCATTTAAAAACTGATTTTGTCATCAAAATCAGACTCTTTCTGATTATGAAACATGAATCATTAATTTGTTATTATGTACAGTTTCAGAACTGATGTACAGTGACCCATATAGGGCTATCAATGTAAATGAGATATTTAAAGAGTGGTTTTACCAGTTTCACTCCTCCAGTGAGTTTCCATGACTCTGTGGAGATTTGAACCTTTTTTTAAAATGAGAATACTTAGCAATAAGGCATATAGCAGGCCTGCACAGCGCATTGACTGCAGGCAACTGGTAGATGGAGGGGTGCTAAGAATTTGCCCACCAGGTCCCACCTGGGGGCACTCCTCTTCCACCACCACCAGTGCCGCGGAGCTTGGTGGGTGAGTGGGTGGGGAAGGGTGAGCAGGCGGCCTCCTCCGCCGCTGCAAGCACCACAGAGCTTGGTGGGTCATGGGGGGGGGGAGCGGGCATACCAATGCCAGTGCTGCGGAGGTTATGGGTGGGTGGGTGGGGCAAGTGGGTGTGCTACCATCACAGAACTTGGTGGGGGGTGAGTGGGCTCTCCTCCTCCGCTGCCGCCAGCACCACCAGTGCCGCAGAGATTGGTGGGTGGGTGGAGTGAGTGGTCGTGCCGCTGTTGTGGAGCTTGGTGATGGGCAAGTGGGCGCGCCCCCTGACCCCCTGCCGCCACAGAGCTTGGTGGGCAGGGCGGAGCAGTTGTGAAGACTGTGTGTGCATACAAGCTTGGGAAAGAAGCCCATGGGGACATGCCGTGGGCAAAAGGAGCCCTCGGGCTGTTCAAACTTGGACAGCCATGGCATATATTATGCCTTATACAGTGTGGATCCTGCTTGCCAAGGAAATGCCTATTGCTAAAGAGAACAGAACAGAATGAAGTTAAACATTTTTCCCGTAGCCTCAGACCTTCTTTTCACAAATGCTTTCCAAACACCACATTGATATTTAGGTTGTGAATGTGGAAGTATTCAAATTCAGAATAAAGCTTTAGTGTAGAAAAGGGGGTGGGGCAGGTGATTACATATCAGATATTCTAGTATGCACCTGATTTACAGTCAAACTATTCCAAATGCACACAGGTAAACAAAGACCTGAATTTAATTCCACTAATAGTAAAATGTCTATGTTAATCAGTTACTGCTTCACACAAGCGAATGTTTTATCTTGTTATTGTAACAAAGCAAAGCAAGATGTTCAGAACGTAACCCAGAAATGGAGCAAAAATTAACTGCAGATGAAATTTAATGCAATGTTCATGAAAATCTGTGTTACATTAGAAATAATTTTTGTCAAGTTAACTTTTCAACAAGTGTGGCAAAACTGGAGAGAAGGCATGGGTTGTTGGCTCATTTCAGACCACAGCAGTAGTAGTTAAGTTTCATTAGTATACAATGGGTAATATGAAGTTTTGCATTAACTGTTATTAATAACTCTATTGAAAGACAAGGGGGGAAATAAAAAGAAAAACATTAAACTTGTTGCTGGTCAAAGTCCATATTCACACTAGAGCAGTGGTGTCCAAACTTTGGCCCTCCAGATGTTTTGGACCGCAACTCCCATAGTCCTTTGGTACTGGCAATAGAGGCTCAGAATTCTGGGGGTTGTGGTCCAAAACATCTGGAGGGCCAAAGTTTGGACGCCCCTGCTCTAGAGTTTATCCTGTATAAGGATGGTGGGGAAAACAAAGGATAAAAGATTAACATTATCTGGAATTGAAGAAGCTATATAAACAGGATTGTAATATCTTAAATACAAGGAAGAGTATTAAATAACACTAACTATAATTTTTACAGAATTCTTGGTGTCTTTAAAAAGTAGCCAAGGAGGTTTAAATAATCTAAACAAGACAACATTAAAAATCAAAAACAGTAAATTAATCAAAACTTTAAAATGAGTTCTGTAAATAATATATTTAAATTTTTAGTTAAAATTACTAAAACAGATTTAAAAGCAACAATAATCAGAAACAATCTCATTTTAATCTCATGCATCCTCTTACTGACTGGCCCTCCAAGTCTATGTCTCCTTGTGGAACAACAGCAAAGATGGGACCAGTAATCCAGTCAAAATGTAACTACAGTGGCCATATCAGACCTTTCCAGAATCTGGCATTAACTCTTTACTTATCAAGATAGTGACACTCTAGTTCACCCACTGACAATCACAGACATGGTTGTGGTTTCCCGCTCTTGTTGATTGTACTATATCTTACTTATACAGCATTACTATACAGAGCTGACCTCTACCCAATACACCTCAATTTTGAGTTGTTCCTCTTTAAATGTGGTGAAAACAACTAAGTAGGTAGGTAATGGTTTCTTAGACATCACTCCCTTGCAAGCTATCAAAAAAACAACAACATGTTAGGCTGAACAACATACAAGGCTGGTGACTTCACTCGAGTTGTTCCTGGAAAGACAGATGACAAGCACACAACACGACTGTTCCTGCCTCGCGTTTTGTTAGAACAACAGCAACAGCTGGTCCTATAATATTCCTTAGGAAATAAAGCATAAGAAGTCAGCAATGGCTCACTGCCAGCCGAGTCCCCAGGCCACTGACAATTGTCCTCTACCATTCTTAAGAAAGGTTAGAATGTATAACACTAAGGAAGAATAATTATTCTCCAAGAAAAACCTTATCCGAGCCATACCAATACTACTTTCCTCAGCACCCACAGCAGAGCCATGGCGATAGCTGTATCCTACATAAGCCTTGGGCAATCTTTCCTCTGCCTGAATCATTTCTTCCCCAATTCCATCTACAGCGACTATATAAAAGGAATGTCAGCTAAACACTTATGACACTCACTGTCTGTCATTGCTTTAAAAAAAGAAATAAACCTCTCACAGTGTGGGACAATCATTGAGTATCAACAGAAGACCAGAAAACATGCACCTGCACTTCCTCTAATACAGTAGAATGAAAAATCTTCTGTGACTGCACAGCATGCAAAGCTACTATACCTGTGCTGTCCTCCAGTGAACTTCAACTAAAATTGTATACTTTACTCTTCCAGCTCCTGAATGAGATCCTCTGCTCTAACTGAACCTGCTCGATGTTAAGATAATCAGGAGAGGCCTTTCATTCAGTCCAGCTGCCTTCACAGCTCTATTTGGTTAGGTACATGGGAGAGGTTCTTCTCTCTTCCTGCCCCCAGACTTTGGAACTCTCTCCCACAGGAGGCAAGGCTGGTCCCATCTGTCCTGGCAATCTGCAAGCAAGTGAAACTGAAGACCTTTCTCTACAGACAAGCCTTCCCTCTGTGACTGGCTGCCTGAGTGGGGTTTTTAAGTTGTACCTTACTGCTTTGAATGCATGTTTGGGTTGCTTGTGCTTTTTAATATGGTATTTGTTTGATCCTTTTTAGTAATTGTATACTCACCATTGTAAATTGTAAAATAATGTCTTTTAATCATGTAAGCAATCCTGGGTCCTTTTTAAGGAGGAAGAGGGGGTAAAAGATAGTTTAAATAAATAACTACCAGATGATTTATTCTTTCCATTTCCAAAAAGGCCAACTGAAAAAACGGCCCTAAACAATCTCTGTTATTTCCATGAAACATAAATCATAGCTAGCACCCACCATCTCAAAACGTTAGAGGGCAGATGGTACTGAAAAGTCATTGTGAAACACCAAAGAACAGAAGATTTAACAAACGTTCCACTCCAAATCATGCTTGCCACTAAAATCAGGACACGACTAGGCAGACATTTGTCCCGCTATTTGTCCTACAGTTTTCACTGTTAATTTCTATATTTCCGGTAACTACAAGAGGTCAACGTAATCATGAGTCTAGTGTCTTTTTCCATGGGTATTTGACATTTCCCCCCGTTCTTTGCCAAGCAAAGCTTTGGGACTTTTGGTTTTTGTTTATTTTGGGTAGCACTTCTGTTCACATTGTTTTGTTTCACTTTCTGGATTATGTGATCATCATTTATATTGGCTCTTTGAGGCAGTGTGTGTTGGTGTGTGTATCCCGATCATGCTGAGGGAGACATCTAAAGTGGTATGGGCTGTGATGGTTTGCCCTTCATTTCTTCAGGCTCATTCCACTGGGGCTGACATATTAACCTAAAACTCTCTCAACCTGCTCTGCATACAGTACCCCCCCCCCGACCATTTGTGGTTCATATACTGCGGTCCTGGTATATCATGAGACCACAGTATATGAAAGGCCCCCTAGGGCAGGCCTGCCCAAAGTCCGGCCCGGGGGCCAAATCTGGCTCGTCAGGCCATTCTGAGTGGCCTGCAGCTGGCTGGCCCGCCCCTCCCTCCCCTTTCTTTGCCCCATGTTTTTTTTAAACAGGTTCCCTGTGCTTCCTTTGGTCCCCACCTTCCTCCCTCCCTCCCTCCCTCCCTTGGTCCCCACCTTCCTTCCTTCCTTCCTTCCTTCCTTCCTTCCTTCCTTCCTTCCTTCCTCTCTTGGTTTCCACCTCCCTTCCTCCCTCCCTTGGTCCCCACCTTCCTTCCTGCAGGTGGGGTTGCAAGGGGTCAGTGGGTGGGGCTTATGGGTCAGTGGGTGGGGCTTGCAGTGGGGTGGCAGGGTCGGGGAGCAACCGACTCCTGACACATTCTCAGCCACCAAATTTGGCCCTCCTTACAAAAAGTTTGGGCACCCCTGCCCTAGGGTAAGGTGGATGGGCCTGTTTCAGGCCTCCTGTACTTACCCCAGGCCTGGTGCTGCCCTGAACAGGCCTCCAACGGGTTTCTGGGGCCTGTTGGAGGCCCCAAAGGTCCTTTCCGGCTAATCGGAAGTCACTTCCGGATTGCTGGAAACCACTTCCGAGGCCTGAAACTGGCCCCAGAAGCCCGTCAGAAGCCCCATTCAGGGCAGCATCAGGCCTCAGGTAAGTGTTGGAGACCCCATATAAGCCCCCAGGATCTACCTGATCCAGCACCTGTGTATCATGGATTTTCAATTACTGCGGGTTGGGTGGGGTCCCTAACCCCTGCAATAGGCAGGGGATTACTGTATATCTTTCTTCTGAGGTTTCTTCAGTTGCCTCAGCTTTGCTTGAAAGTCATTTTCAAAACCTGAGGGAAAGCCGCTTGTAGCCTAGAACAACAGGACACTTGATGAAGTTGTGAATGCAATGCCAATATAGTAATGTTCCACTATCCCACATGCCCACTGCATGTAATTTTTACTACCCTCCCCTGCATTCAATCCACCATACAAGGCTGATCTGCTTTCACTTTATAAACACATAAAGGTGGCTAGTTAGAAAGGAGGCTAGGATAGTGGCAGATAAATGTACCCAATTTGACCCTTTACAATTCATCTTTCGGGGGTAATTAAACATTTTCTGTATGAGCAACAAGTTTCACCTAATTTATGGTGCCAGGCTGTGGTATAGAGAACAGGCGTTGGGGAGGGGAGTTCTTCAATTAAAAAGTTTATTTGACTGTGTATGTATCTCTGGTCGTAGAGAGTGGGCAATACCTCAAAGGTCCCTTCTACACTGTGGAGTGAACAGGGGAGGTAGATGAAGCTTATGTTACTGAACCCAGGAGAGAAAGAAAAGATGTTTTCTGCTTGTTTTTCAGACGGTGTGGGTAAAGCCAGCTTCAACTGTCTAATAAATTGAGAAACATATAGGAAAGCCCTATCAGTCAGATGGAGCCTCAGGATCTGAAGACATATTCAGTTACGCTGAAAACATATGAAAAACACTAACAATGAAAGGTGTGCTCATTCCACCTGCTCACTGCCTTTTTCATCATTTCAAAAAGGAGAAGGTATTTCCCTTCTTCAGACTGCTTCTTTAACATGGCTAAAATGATGATGGAGAAGGAATGATCAATATGCTTCCCATGTTATGTGATCCCTCCACACATTCTTAGCTTGACTGAACCAGGACTTGTACTTTATTAGCACCTAGTAGCATAGACAGAAAGAGCTACTACAATTCTCAGCCAGCATAGCTGGTAGTCATGTTGGATGGAGCATTCTGAGATCCACAGTCCAAAAATTTAACCTTCTCCATCTGTGTTGGGAGCAAACAATAAACACAATCCTGTTTGTCCTCATCCATTGTCAAATTACACCTGTGTAAATTTGCTGGGCCCCATGTTGCTAGGCAATCTAGACTCCACGATTCAGTTGTGCAATTCTCATTGGGACCGATTACGCAGTGTGCCTGCGAATGTGCCCTCTGAATACCACTCCTGCCTTGGTGCAATTACAGTTGCTACTTGTTTCACACCACATTACAAAAGAGTAGCTTCTCAAAAGGCATCTGGCCACTAAATATTGGTACAGACACATCAAGTAAAGACTGCATCAACTAGGGGAGGAAAGCATATTTCCCCCATGATTCTCAAAATCATTATTTTGCAGCTTCATCCGCTTTTAAAAAGGAAAAACAAAGAACATTCTGCATTTTTATCAGATAAATTTTAGATGAATTCTTTAAACTACACTTGTAATTTATTTTGAATGGCTGCTTATAGACATAGCTTCTATAGTATTGTCTTTCTTTATTCACAGTTTAAAGCCCCACAAGAATTTTGTTGCTTAGTTATACCTAGCATTCAGTAATTTAACCATATGCAATTGCAAATATCAATTTCATAAAATGGACTAAGATTGCTGAATGAGAACTTTGATTTCAAGAACAGTGAAAGAGGAAATGAAAGTCAAATATTCACTATGATACTGTTTTCTGTCAAGCACAAAGGATTTAGGTGAGTTTTATAGCAGCAGAATAAAATGTATAAGAAATACCTATCTATACAATTATGCTATTTTCCTTATACTGTAGTACCACACTTTTCACATTAAAATATAACTTTTTTCATTCTCATATGAATTTTTTAAAAGAATACTACATGCCGTATAAAAATTGGAGAACCATGTCTTATAAATATGTTTTTTTTGTTTTCATTGCTCACCTGCCAAGTTTTCTGCATGCAAAATAATATGCACATTGCTTTAAAACATGTTGTTGAAATATTAGTCCCTTTTTGCTTCTAATATTTTGCCAGAGAACACCTGGCTTGTACTTAATGGCTACTATAAAATGAATTAAAACTAGTATTTGGATTTATTCCACCACACAAGAACAGTGTTCAAAATAAAGCGTTCTTTCAAAACAGTCCTACAGTTCTGCACATTTAAATCCCACAGAATCAGTGAACTTGCATGTGGATGAAAAATCAGATGGAATCAGTCAGTAAATAAGAAACATACTGAAATTAATTTCACATAATTATTGCCAATAATTAAAATCATACCACCAGAAAATATACATTTTAAGTAGTGGTTTTCTAGTGCAGTTGTTTAGTTTTAAAAGATGGTGACATGGCAGGTTTATTTGGGAAACATTCCCAGAAGATATTTATTAGCTAAACAATCCCTTAACTGGTTTTAACTTGTTTTGGGGATATAGCATGGCCATTTCCAAGTACAGTACACAGAAATCATAATACAATCTCTGCTTCAATCATAATATGTGTATATTATAGATGTTCATCAAAAGCCAAAACCTCGATCCAGTGCAGAATTAAATTAATGCTCATAAAAAGCAATAGATTTGAATGTATTGACAAGCCTCAACAGTTCAATAGTACTGTTTGCAACTTAATATTGTTACATTTGCTTTTGGTATTTTTAACCAATATATGGAAAGCAAATAAAACTCAAGTTTTTACAGTTTCAGCCTTTGTGGAAATGTAGAAATAGGGAGGTTTGGTATAAAATGGTTAGGCATTTAGCATGGTTACTTACGCTGTCTTTCTGACTTCTAACAACCCTAGTTCACTTTCAAGGTATGTGAAATATTAAAACAGTGGTTCCTCACTGCCATTTCCCCTACCCCAGTAAGTTTCCATAGCTAAGCAGAGTAACTAACTGTCCTTCTCAGATCTTAGGAACAGGAAAAGTGGAATAGTGTAGTTTTTTAAGATTCAAAACCACTAGGTAGAACTAACCAGTCAAATAAATAAATTAATTACAGTTAATTAAAGCATTTCCCCAGAATAAAGCCATCACAGTGTTTTACCATTACGAGAGATTTTGTCACTCCTTTTCCAATGCAACTGTAATTTTTATATTGCTTTAATAGTTATAGGATATGGCCTCACTAAATGGTGACGAATACTGCATGGTTCATGTACTGTTCTGTGCTTCTATCAAGAAGTGTAATACAAGGTGTGAGAGGGCAATGTTACCATTTTGGAGTATGAAACTCCACCTCTGTAGCATTTACTTACTTACTTACTTACTACTACTACTACTACTACTACTACTACTACTACTACTACTACTACTACTATTATTATTATTATTATTATTATTATTATTATTATTATTATTATTATTATTATTATTATTATTATTATTATTATTATTATTATTATTATTATTATTATTGCAACTAGGGGATACAAGATGGCTCTTTCATTTAAAGAAAACCACTCCATTTTGATAAGGAAAAATAAAGTCTGAATCATTTGTAGTGCTGGATGCAGCTTTCCAAGGCCCACGTTTGGTGGTGTACATCCTCCCGATGTCTGGAGGTTCCCCCACCTTACATTAGAATCAGAGGGACTTACATAACCATTCTACTCCCTATAGAGATGGAGATATATATATTTTTTAAAATTAGAATGTCTCAGTAACTGAAACGGGGTCTACTGAATGAATGTGTTGGGAGAATGTGCCCTGCCTTCCAGCAAAAGCACACACCAATAATGCCATCTGTTTGCTCAGTCAGTGCCATAGGGAAGTGGCTCTTTCAATGGCTTTCCCTGAAATGTCAAAAAAAAATCCCATTGTTTTCAGGGGGGGGGACTGAAAGATTCATGGAAGTTGTCAAAAGAGTGTAATGGGAAAATACTGGAAACAATATGTACCTTTTCATCTTTAGATCAAAATGGTAGCTAATGTTTAAAAACTTTCTAATCTTTTCCAAGCTATCATGTCCCATCTGATTTCGCATATTATTCACTAGGTGACAATAAAATAATAAAATATATTCTGGTTGCTTTGAGTGGCTGAGATAGGGAAGAAAAGATGTGACTTTAAAACAAGTGTTTCTTCCCTCAGATCAGATATTAAAAAACAAATACATCCTTCCAAACTTTAGGATATCAGTATAAATAGATATCTTCTAACAATGTTATTCAGTAAATTGAGGATCATGGGCCCAGTTCCCAATAAGCATGTGGGAAAGTTTTTTTAAAAAGAACAAATCCATCAATCCATATTTGGTAAAGCATCTCAGTTTAATCCCATTAAAGTCTTTAGGATAAGAGTTCATGCATATACTTAAGGTAAGCATTTCCTTAAGCATTTCATTTGATCAAGACTTCTTTAAGGTTGTCTCAAACTCAAATCTTTTCCTCAGTTTTCAACATTTTTCTCAGATGGGGGGCAAATATCTTCCAATCACCATAAACTGTAAAAAATTGACTAACAGGGCAAATGTCATGGAATCTGTCACACACTAAATCTCAGTACACAAGGGGACTACATCTTCCAACACACCCACCCAACAACACTGCACAATGAAGTAAAATTGTCACCTGATCATCCCCCTACAGCAGATTGTTCTAATTACGATTTATCTGCATTTGTCTTTATTTCTCAAGAAATGACCTGTATATTGTCCTGTGACAATTATGAACTGGAAAAATTCTAAATGCTACCAGATGTTCACTTTGGATCTATATTGTTTGTTTCCAAGTTCAACAGTCTCATTGGAGATTAAAAAAAACAATGTGCAGTCAAAGCAGAGATATGATCCTGTTCATACTGTTTGTCAAACAGGGAGAACACCCTCATAACTGCACTTCTATTCCTGCAGAAGAACAGATTCATGTTCTACAGGAACATACTTTTTAAATCCCTTCCATAACCTGAGACATTTAAGTATCTATTTCATAGTGTGTACACATACTAGGCAGCTGTAAACTCCAAGTGTAGACACATACTGTGAAACACGGGTATTCAGAAGTATGCTACATTTCAAACAGCCATCCGTCCCATTGAATTAATGGGAATTTGCGATATAAAAGGCATGTGACAGATCAGACATCAAACAGCAATTGGCTTAACGTTTCCAGCAAAGCTTAAAATACATGCTTTTGCAAGCCACGAGGTAAGAAGCACATATTCTGACCATTTGTAAACACTTTAATTTGTACTTCTTCAGCCTATTGGCTTTAAAAAGGAGCAACAGGTTTGCAATGCAAGTTGCCCATACTCAAGTGTCAGTTCTTTGATCTGTATGAGAAGTACTAATCCTTGTTTCCTTCTTTAGTTGGCTGACACTCCTCGTCACAAACAAAACTTATTGATAAATACTTCTAAAACTCCCACAGCTTAAATTAAAGATCCAGATTAGAAGACACCACATAAACTTGATGTCGAGAAACACGCGGACAAGTTTTTATTCTAAATTATTTTGTCAACAGCATGGTGATATCCTAGCTAACCTTATTTGGCACCAGTGAATAATTAGATACACAGGGGTGTGACTCCAATTGAAGGTGTTGGCACTGTAGCACTCTGTGAAAATGTTAACTATGAGGTTAACTCCAATTTTCTCTTCTTTAATTAAATGCACATGGTACTAATGAGGTAACCTACTGTTCCTTGATAGTACTAATTAGCTAAGAGGAGAGTACACTCTAACACTGCAATTTAAACCTAAAAATAAGGTTGAGATATGCTAATTGCAGGCAATTTAAAACAGTACAAGTTGTGGAAGGAGTCATAATAAGGGAAACAGACTGCTTTATAGCTATGTAGCCATAACTTTGCTTAAAATCAAAACAACTGAGATATTTTAGGATGATTTTTAAAGGGAACCTATGAGCTATTTCAAAATTAAGCTGTTTAGCACAAGTGGGAAGGACTTTTATATCCTTTATACAATTGCCTTGTCAGTACAACTTTACCATAGATTAAAACTGTAGAACTCCATAAACATTAGAATATTAACACTGTACATCTTAGTGATCCACTCTGGAATAATAACTTGTCTCTTATTCTCTTTTTATTTTAGATAACTAACTTTAAAATGGCCATTTACCAAATGGAGTAAACGCCACACAGAAAGATGGGGTTATATAAAACATGGACAAAAATAAGAAATATAGATGAGAAAAACACTGGAAAGTGTACTTTAGGGGGGAAAAAGAATAGCCATGATGGCAAAGAAAGAATTCTGTTTTTCACCTAATAGTTACATTTTCTGTTCCTGACATAACTAGGTTTCCCATTTTAACCTCAAAGAAACTGTTTAGGCAATAATGTAATAAACTGGTCAATCTGGCCACTGAATTGTAGGGCCAAGTGGCACATCCTATCAGTTAGTGATAACAGCAACAATCTTCAGTGTTTTGCTTTAAACCCCTTGCATTTGACTACAGTAAATACAGTCACCAGTCTTTTGAGCCAAACAGTTATTTTTGTAAAGTAACATACAATTTGGATTGCATTCCTTCTTCATTTGCTTGTGGATGAAAATGAAGAAAAGGAAGTGTGAAAAAGGCAGCAAGATTGCCCCTCTGCAAAAAAATCACAGATGGAAATCCAAGATATTTTATCTCATGTCCGTCTTACAGTTTGGACGAAGGGTGCAATTACTATTCTCAAATGTTCCCATCCTATAGTGAAAATAAGTTAAACATTAGCTGAATTTTTGTGTTAACTGAATTTTATGATTTCATTCAATTTGTACTCTGCAAGAATATTTATTAAGTGTATGAGTTTCATCCAGCCTCTTCTATCACTAAAATGCAGGTATCAATGTTACAGTGGTCCCCCGCCCTTTTGCGGTTCATATACTGCGGTCCCGATATATCACAGGTCTGCAGTATATAAAAAAGGCCCCCTGGGGTAAGGAGAAAAGGCCTTCCCAGGCCTGTCGGAGGCCCCAAAAGTGCTTCCCTGAAAACCGGAAGTGACTTCTGGTAAACCAGAAGTGACCTCCAGATCACTAGAAAACACTTTGGGGGCCTCCGGGGAACTGGAAAGCCCCTTGCAGGCCCGTTTGGGGCAGCGCCAGCCCCCAGAGAGCCCGTCCAGTCCCAACCTGACCCAGCATCCGCATATTGTGGATTTTCAATTATTGCGGGTCGGGTCGGGTTCAAAGCCCTGCAATAGGTGGGGGTTTACTCTATTTGTTTTTCAAAAAGAATCTAAATCTGCATGACGAAAAATATACAAAGTAGAAAAATGCACACAACCATGCTTTCATCAATGGGAAAACTTATGAAAGACACAAAAATGTACATTTGGAAAAATACAAATTGGCCAAAAAAAACCTAACAATTAAACCTGCCATTGTAATAGTACCAGTATAACTTTCACTGGGAAGCTGTCACAAGTTAAGAAGTTAGAGTATTTTCTCTTCCACAACAACACGACTAGATATATGATGGGGAATCACATTGATGCCATTATGCCGGCAGAAATATAAAATGGCATTCTGACCAAACCTGTCTATTTCAGTGAAGCAGATAACCAAGACTTGTTGGACTGGGGAGAAAATGTAAGTTAGATTTTGAGAACTAAAATAAAACCAAAAGAAGCAAATTCAAAACTATGGAAGAATATTTAAACAGATCAGGACTGAATCTTTCCTTTCAGATAGTGGTAAAAAATTCTCTTCATATTGTTTACGCATAACAATCTCTGTCCAAATTTGTGAGAGTTACTATATCACCAGAATCAATTCAATGAATAACAATTTGCAGGTTAGAGTCCACATGACAGTAGTCTGGTTGATATTTCAGAGTGGGTAATGATGGAAATGGAAGCTAACCAAACATTATAGGGCTTACCTCTAAAGACCTGATCTATAGTGTAACAACTCACATGATTCAGTGTGCAACAGACAATGCTATTTGCATCTCAAAGTTATGCTCTTTGTGTGTGTGAGAGTGTTTGTTTATTAGATTTGTATACTGTACGATCTAGCTACATGGCTACTCTGGGCGGTTTACAGTATACATTATAATACAAACATAAACAATATATAATAAAAACTAAGACAGAGTTAAAACAGAGTAACTATCTGAGAGGAATTTAGCAAGACAAATCAACGAGAACAAAGGCCCTCTTACAAATTACAACAAAACAAAAAGAACTCTCAGGAACAGCCTGAACTTCACAGGTTTTTATGCTAATGAAAGTACCTATATGGTCAAATTGCAAGCAGAAGTTCAAATGAGCCCCCCAAAGACCTCCCAAGAATAACTGAACTGGAATTATAATACTCAGGACTGAAAAACTGCTCTATAAGAATGAGCTGGTACACACACTGCTCTGTACAGCCTGCTGTGAGTATTTAACATGATAGAGTGTTGACACTAACCTCCTCTTGCTGTTACCTTCTGTAGCACATCAGTCCCTATGAGCTCATGGGAGGCATCAAGCAGGTCTTGAAGAAGAATCCCAGACCAGCTCTTGGCCTAATAAGAGTCTCCTGGCATCTTAAAAAATATCCAGCATGCATTCTTTTTAGAGACTCTTTCTCTCTCTCTCCCCCCAATGTCCCCGTGTGTCCAATTTATTTTAAAAAGGCCAGGACCACTCTAAAGGACGCACTGTACACACTCACACCCACCCCCACACCATAATTAATCTTAGGTTTCTAACCTGTATCTCGGTGAAATATAAATTATTAGAGATGGGCACAAAACAATTTTTGTTTCATTTTTCATTTTTCATTTCATTCCCTAACAAAATGAAAAGTAAACTGCGCCTTTAAAGAAAAATGAAATAAAACGAAACAAAAATTTTCAGTTCATTCTGTTTCATTTTTCACTTTCCATAGGAATGCATTGAAGCAATGCATTCCTATAGGAAACCACTTTAAAAACCTTGTGCCACTCCCCCCCCCAACACGAACAATCGGTTGGGGGAATGGCACGGTGAAGCCCCGCACGCCAGCCTATCAGCACTTGTTTCAGCAGGGGGGGAAAAAGCTTTAAAAGCCCGCACCATTCTCCCCAACGCACCCGATCGGGTGGGGAAAAATGTGTGCTTTAAAACCTTTTTTCCCGATAAGGCAAGTGCCAATCAGCTGGTGCATGGGGCTTTGACAGGAAAATAATAATAATAATAATAATAATAATAATAATAATAATAATAATAATAATAATAATAATAATAATAATAATAATAATAATAATAATCAAAAAGCCTGTGCTTTCTCCCCAATGTGCCCGATGGGGGGAGAGTGTGGGCTTTTAAAACTTTTTTTTGCTGCCAAAGCAAGTGCCAATAACCTGGTATGCGGGGCTTCGGTGGCAAAAAAATGTTTTTAAAGCCCACACTTTCCTCAATCAGGCGCATTGGGGGGAAAGTGTGGGCCTTTAAAACTTTTTTTTTTTGCTGCCAAAGCCCCATGCACCAGCTGATCAGCTGTTGCGAATCTTTCTCACAGTGCCTCTGTGGCATCCATTTAATGTAAGCTGGAAATCACGTAACTAGCGAGGACAGTTTAACAAAGGCATATTGTACTAAATTGATGCTCAGATACTATGTTTCACTTCTCATCAGGTTCCCAGGCTAATTTCACACATGCGCAGTAGTTTGCATTCCTGCTCATGCTCAGTGTGTTAAGATTTAGACAAAGAAGTAACTTTATTTAGGCATTACGTAGATGTGTAAGTTTCTAATTGGTTAAGAAATTACTGCAAAGTGATATGGGATTTGTAGTCATGTGGTTTTCAATAAAACAGCCTTGCTGGGGTGCGGAATCGGGATTCAGAGAATCAAGGGGGAATCAAGAATAAAGGAGAGAAGAAGAAGCTGCTCCATTTTGCACCAAGAAGAACACTTGTCGGAGTCTTTATTTTTCCAACCCATTGGGGGGGCTTGCTGGTTAAGCTTTCCTGCTGGGTTCCCACATCTACTCTCAAGCCTTAAACGTTAAGGCTTCCCTGGGTTTAATTCCTACATTTGGCAAGCAACTTTCCAAGCCTCACAGATTGGGGCTTCCCACGGGAGTCATTCCCACATATTGGCGAGCCAAGGCAGGAGTCGAACTACCATCGCTCACCATCCTCATCCGGGCAAAAGGATCCCAAGCGCGCTCAAATCACCATCGAAGACGTACCTTCGATCCCGTTGGTGAGTGATCCCGTACTTTAAGACTACCGATACTGTTTCAACATGGGCGGGAATGCTGTTTCCTCCCCGCAACAAAAGTTCTGCCAGGAACTGCATTATCTGCTCACTAAGAATAGCTACGAAACTCCTCTAAAGGAGGTGGAAGATCTTACCAAAGAAATTGCTGAAATATGTCCTTGGTTCCCACTAGCTGGCATGTTAGATCTTCAAAAATGGGACAAAATTGGCTACTGCCTTCGGAATCATCCCAAAGTTAATTTTAAGGTCCGGCACACGTGGTTTCAGGTCCGTGCGTGCCTTCAAGGACCCACTCCAGACAATCCTTTATTGGCAATAAAGTCTCTGCCATCACCATTGCCTATCATCCTGCCTCCCAAACCAGCATCTTGGCTAATTGAGGCTCCTAAAGCTCCACTACCAGCGTGCCCAGCCCTTGAATTTCCAAGCCAGCTGCCAGATTCACTGCCTGAGCCCTCTCCAGCCTTATCCGTTGCAAATGATGGAAAATTGCTCAGTGCTGGCTTTGTTGACGCTGTTCCAGCAGCAGCCTTGGCCATCGAGCCTGTGCACCTTGCTTCTCCAGTCCTGCAAGCTACTGCCCCTGCTCACGCTGAAAAAAATGCCCCAATTCCCTCTGAAGCACTGAAAGAGGGTGAGGATCGCTTGATTGTGGCAATTGAAGACCAGGTGGGAAATACGGAGGTTCAACAACTCCTGACTAAACAATTGGCCTTTGAGAACTCTAATGCTGGCTGCAAGCCAGCTGTTGCTACTCTCTCCGGCAGTCCTGCTATCTCCCTGATTGATATTCTGCATGCGTGCCGATTTGTGAGTACTGACTCTGATAAGGCAGATGACGGTGGTGGTGGTGGAATGGAAGAGGTTAATGAGATGTGGAACAGTAATCACGAAGAGGGGGAGGAATTCCCAGGCCCCCCTTCCTCGGGTGAAGCTGCTTCTATCAACCCCCCATGGGAAAAGCTCTGCTTTCCTTCGTTCTGAAAAGGCGTCTCAACTGATACAGTCGCCATGCCGTGCCTCGACTCCCTTCATTGTTTCCACCCACTGAACGTTGTGGTGGCCTGATTACTGTGTTACATGGATGAAGTTCGTGGAACAGTTCCAGAGATCAACGGTTCTATCCTTACCAGCTGTGAACTGTGAATTAGCCCTGAAAACACACTTTGTTCTGAAAAGGCACTTTTTTCTAAAACATTCCATTCCTTTGCTGACAGAAAATCAGCCTCAGAGTGAAACTGCCATGGATCTCTACCTTGTTTGCAAGGGAAAATCAGCGTTTCAGAAGGTCACCTGAGACTGCTTGTCTTGCCATCCTGCCTTCACCTTTATGTCTCTGTCAATGACTGTGGACAATAGGCTGTTTATAACAATTGCCTCTGTTTAATTTCCTTTTTCACAGGTCATCTTAACAAATTTTTCCTTTACAGCTTTTTCTGGGAAGGATCAGAGAAAGTTTGCATTCAACTTTCTATGGTTTAACAAATTTCTTTCCTTTACAGCTTTTCCAGGAAAGATGCCAAGGTTTCTGATAAGGGGATTCACACTGTTCTTACACTGGCATTCTGCCTAGCTTAGCTATGTACTGTTAATTGTCTTTTGTTGAGCTTACAGGAACGCTGCGTGATGTGCCTTTTGGCCTATATCAGAGCACACACAAATTTGGCAGACTGCACATTAGCTTGTGGATTTTTTTTCTGACATATTTCATTGCTAGAATTTCCTTGCTAGTTATATGAGATTTTTCTGACTTTTGCACTCTCTAGTTTGGGTCAAGCTGGCTCTGCCTGGAACATAATAGCTGGGGTCCAACCACCAAGTGACTTCCTCAATCTGCTTTTACTTTTTCACAACACTAGTACCACACAACTGAATTGTCTTGTTATTATTTTTGAAAATGTGTTGCTTCTACTACATTCCAGCTATCAGATTCTGTTTGCTGTTTCACAATGGTTTAGAAATATAGTGCTAGTTTCAGGGATTACCTATCTTTTGGGGTTTTAGAGCATTTTTGAAAGCTAACAGCTAATTATGGGTAACTGAACACTTCCAAGGCTCAAACTGAAATTAGATTACTTTAGATAACAGAGATGACATTGGTTTTATACTGCTGCAATTGCATAAAGGCTATGCTTAGTATTGTGGTATGCATTATTATCATAAGTTGCTGCCTTTAATGTATATTTACTATATCTCAGTTTTTTTTGCTATTGCTAATTGCTACTTCTGGTTTCACGCAAAGACAAGTGTACTGCCACCTTCAGGTTGAAACTGGCTACAGCACAGTCTGAAGGTTGAAAATATAGTTATATTCTCACTTATTCCAATACTATTGTGTTATCGTAGTTAGTTGATTACTACGAACTCAGTGTTCCTATTCTTCAAAAAATTTAAAAACAAAAAGAGTGAAATGTTGCGAATCTTTCTCACAGTGCCTCTGTGGCATCCATTTAATGTAAGCTGGAAATCACGTAACTAGCGAGGACAGTTTAACAAAGGCATATTGTACTAAATTGATGCTCAGATACTATGTTTCACTTCTCATCAGGTTCCCAGGCTAATTTCACACATGCGCAGTAGTTTGCATTCCTGCTCATGCTCAGTGTGTTAAGATTTAGACAAAGAAGTAACTTTATTTAGGCATTACGTAGATGTGTAAGTTTCTAATTGGTTAAGAAATTACTGCAAAGTGATATGGGATTTGTAGTCATGTGGTTTTCAATAAAACAGCCTTGCTGGGGTGCGGAATCGGGATTCAGAGAATCAAGGGGGAATCAAGAATAAAGGAGAGAAGAAGAAGCTGCTCCATTTTGCACCAAGAAGAACACTTGTCGGAGTCTTTATTTTTCCAACCCATTGGGGGGGCTTGCTGGTTAAGCTTTCCTGCTGGGTTCCCACATCTACTCTCAAGCCTTAAACGTTAAGGCTTCCCTGGGTTTAATTCCTACATTTGGCAAGCAACTTTCCAAGCCTCACAGATTGGGGCTTCCCACGGGTCAGCACTTGCTTTGGTGGCCAAAAAGCCCATGCCATTCCCTCCAATGCACGCGGTTGGGTGGGGGAAAGCGCGGGCTTTTCAAACTTTTTTCCACCACCTAAGCCCCGTGCGCCAGCTGATCGGTGCTTGAGGGGACAGCCAGCAGGGCCCTGTGTACCGCTTAAGTAGTGTCAAAAATAGATAAAAAACAAAAAATGAAACGAACAAAAAATAAAATAAACTTTAAAAAAATATATTTCTAACGAAATGAAACAAAATGAAAACAAGCAAAATGAAAAATGAAACAAAATGCCATTTTCACATTTCATGTCCATCTTTATAACTTATATTTATGGAACATAACAAATTAGATTACATAGACAATGCCCCAACTCAGAAACTCCTCTGACCTATTTTATAGTATCCAAAAGGGAACCTGAAGGTATAGAGACTAAGCTAGTATGAGATAATCATCAAAATATCAGACTAGATAAAAACCTGGCTCAATCAGCCAGAAGGCATTCTTGATAATTTTGCATTTCAACCCAGCCTAATCCACAGTATTGTGAAGATAAAATGTGGTGGGTGGAAATACCTCTGTTTGTTGTCCTTAGTTCCTCAGAAGAAATGTGGAACAAAAATTATTTTATTCATTAACTATGATATCATTTTTTTAAAGAAATTCTAAGGGTGGCTCTGTGAAAACATTAAGTGCTACGCTTTATAGAACAACCCTATGCACATTTACTCTGAAGTGAGTTTCATTGTATTCATTGAAACTTGCACCAAGCAATGAGGTGCTAGACTACAGCAAATTAAAAACAAGGGACCTCTGACCAATAGTGACAAACTGGCTTCAGTGAAATGAGAGGCATGATATATGGGGTTCTCTCTCTTTCTCTTTTCTCCCTCTTTCTTCTGTGCTTGTCTTAACACACGGTTGCCAGAATCCAAGTGGCAATTTACATATAAGTTTTAAAACTGTGTTAATTAATGAAGCACTTGTTTGTTCCAATCACATGACTCATGGCGGGGGTGGGGACCTACACTTTGTGAATTACCAACTTGAATAATTTGACTAAAGCAAACTTTAATCAGCCAATTTCTGGTTATCCAAGTTTAATTTTGTTGTAGCATGTGTGTGTGTGTTGTGTCGTTACAGTCATGACCGACTCTTCATGACTCCATGTCCATGGAGTTTTCTTGGCAGGAATACTGGAGTGGTTTGCCAGTTCCTACTCCAGGCGCCTACAGCACCTGGTATTCCCTGGTGGTCTCCCATCCAAGTACTAACCAGGGCCGACCCTGCTTAGCTTCCGAAATCAGGAGAGATCGGATGTGCTTAGGGCATCTAGGCAGCTTGTTGTAGCATATTCCTATACAATGTTTTATGAAGAAATTATATATCTTTTGGAAACCACTTTAAATCTTTGCCTTGGTTGGTGAAACAGTAGGATCTTTGATAGCTGGGGGGGGGGAGGTAACCAGGCAGCACAATGGTGGACTTCTTACCTACTGCAATGATCCCAGACGTTGTTTGATGAGAATAATCTAACCCCTTGGAAACATTCTAGTCAACATCTACTGTATACTGTCAACTCTATTATGAAGGAAACAAGATTGCATAGCAGACTTGGTTGCTTCACCCTAAAATCAGATCAAATTGTCTGAATGACAGCTGCATCCAGAGGAAGGTCTTATCTACCCCCTCCATCAGCAAAGACTAGGCAGCAGCTGAATTCTGGCAGCAAGAACAAATTGATTCATACTAGATTATTTTCTAACTGTCCCATCATTCCAACAAGATTTGGGAAGAAGAAAATGTCACTTTGTTCATAAATGTTACTTTGTGGCTTGAGGAAGGTGTCACAGAGACTGCTCTGTTTCTAACATGGGATAGCACAATCTACAAATGTTTATACAATATGTAAGTTTTTATATAAAAATCATTGATCAGCGATAGGAATTTGCAATCCAAGGTATTTTGGACTCAAGGCAGAATTTGGGGAATTAGTCACCTAAATGTTATTCACCTGAAACTGGGGACTGTCTCCCAGACTGTCTCACCATCCCTCCTTTACGAAAAGGAAAATACTTCCTGGGATTCCTTGATCTTTGTGTTCAGTCTTTTATTGCTGCCCATTAGACTCTCTATATAGCAGGTCCTGAAGAACATCTCCCACTAAAACCTAAGACACCAAGGAAGCACTGGGGCGATTCCCTTTTTATACAGGAAGTAGGTCCGAGGCAATCTGAAAACAATGCCCACTGTAGGTGAGTTAAATTCATAAATCTAACTCCAGAATTCTAAAAGAATTTCCCAGTCAGAATTATTTGAACTGGAGTCCAAAAAATGAAAACAACACTTCTTAACTCACTGGTGAAACTGTCCTAAGGATAAGACCAGATGGTAGTATAAACTGGAGAGGCTTCATTCAAAGAGTTTGGAAAGCAAAGGGCAGAATTCTATTGACCAGCTACTTCAACACAAGTGTGGTTGTGTAAACTGAAGTTGTGGAATTACCAGTTCTTATCAAGATGCCATTTGCATCCTTTATTCCATGCTGGTCTCACTTGCAGGTGTGTCATGAGAGAAAGAAGTTGCAATTTACACCACTGCACTTAGGCTGGTAAAACGAAGAAGTAGGATCCTGGTAACTGCTTTAAGGTGGGTGCAAAGCCTAACTAGAAACAGCAGTCAGGAAAAGTAGTTGCATCCATTGCACTATATAAGGATTAGACAGCAAATAACCTGTAACACAACTATTTACCACACATAGAAAGTGACAACATCAAACCATTTACCAGCTTGCCCACAGGAAAATGAGAAAAGAAAGGAATATGACATCCAGAAAATACAAACCAATAAATCAAACTTTCAATCTTATTATTTTTTCAGGGCACGGATTAAAAAGAGTGACAACAATGATCTACAACAAAGAGGAATTACAAGCACAGTGTAGAAGATTAGAGAGCTTGAATTTATAAATTCTGTGGAAGAGCTCCTTTTTTCTTTTTTGTAATAGATGCATATCCTCTTAAATTCTTCCTCACCTACTTTCTCACCTGTCTATCTCTCTCTCTTTCTCTCTTGCTTATCATAACAAGTATTGCAGCTATAACTTTCACTTCACTTATAAAAGAAGTATCTATTTTGTTCATGAACCCCAAGGCTCTGACTTCCCCATCTCCCAAATCTCCTTGAAATGGGCCAATCAACTAAGCTCATTGCTCCTTCGATCCTCCAGTAAACCAATCAGCACATATAGACTACCCTCAGTGTCAGCCTTCGAATAAATCTAATAGCATTTCAACATCCAAGAAGAAATCTCCAGCTGCCTTGCCACCTCGAGGTACAGCGGACAAGATCAACCCATGTGGTTCCTCTAGTCTGACTGATGCATCAGAGCAACTTGATCCACTTGCTTGCTTTGATCTTACTAAGGCTAAGGCAGACCAAACAAAGCCCAGAACCAGTCCAGAACTTGGTAATCTAGACCCAGGAGCTCCAAGATCTCTCATGGCAAAAGACTCCCATCTTCCCCATGAGTATTCTTTAACTCACAAGACAGTGAACAAGGGTTGTGTATACCTGGACCATACAGGATCTTTTGAAACTCTGGTACACTCAGACTGACTACAAACCAGCCGAAAACTTTCCTCATTGAATATATTGTCTTGGAACATAGTGGGCTGGGAGAGTAAGACTAAAGATATAGAATTTCAAAAAATTCTTTCTGGTTTTGATATAATCTTGTTACAAGAAACTTGGTATGGTTAATCCATATTCTTGAATGGATTTACCTCTGTGCCAATACCGACTGTGGCTACAGCTGCCACGTTGACAAAGTGCTGGTCTTTGCTGTTTGGCTACTAACTGCAAGCAACTTAAATTAGTGTAATTTCCCACCTGTTCACCCTTGGTTATGGCTTTTTAACCCAGAACACAAGACCTGCTCTACGGGTAGTTAATGTATATCTCCCACCTCAAAATTGCAAGGAAAAACTATTGGCCCAATGGGATACTTTCAACAAGTATTCACTGGCTCTTGAAGCTAAATTTTCTTGTGCTGAAGTTTTCCTGGCAGGAAATTTCAATGCCAGACTAGTAACGGACAATTTGGCTCTACTGTAAACAATGGGAAATAACATGAATGATCCCTTGTTGGGGCTATTCCAGCATTCCATACATTCAAAGGACCACCAGATGAACCCAGCAGGGCTATACCTTGCAAAGTTCTCTATAAGTTCTGGTAAATCTATGTTAAATGGTTCACTACCACAGGACTCCTCAGGAGAGTATACATTTTGTTCACCTAGAGGGAGCAGTGTAATCGATTATGTTCTTGTCTTCACAGTTGAGAGACCTAGTGTCTGATTTTCATGTTGGAGAGCGCATAGATAGTGACAATTTCTCTCTGATCACCAAGATCGAAAGTAAAAAACCTCCCTGCAAGCTTTTACGACACCCTAAAACCATCCGAAGGAACACTTCTTGCTACAAAATATGTAAATGGTCACAAAAGATGGAAGATTATGTCAAATGCAAAATATATTCCGGATATCTAATGGATCTGAGACAAAATCAATCCAAAGCACAAAATATGACTGATGCCCTTTATTATTATGATACAAACACGTCTAAGGCCAGTAATCTATTATATCAGCAGATCTTAGTGGGTTCATCAGTAGATGCATATAACAAAGCCAGAACCAAATATAATCTGTGGTTTGATAGAGAATGCCTCTCTCTGAAAGATCAGCTTCATGCCCTATATCAGTCTTATCGTAGGAACCAAATGAATGTGCTCCCAAGTAAATATTATGAACTAAAAAAGCAGTATAAATTGACAATATCTCACAAGAAAAGTAAGTTGCAAAAGGACAAGTGGGATTTGCTGACCAATGCTGCTTTATCAAATAACAGGAAACAAGTCTGGACCTTGGTCACTGGTGCTATGGTAACTAGGAAAGGCCCACCAGATTGCTTGGTACCAGCTCATGTATGGAAGGAGCATTTTTCCTACAGATTTTATGATCCACCCCTGCACATGCATTTACTTACTTCATACCAGCCAATTTACCAACTTGACCTCTAGTATCGCCAGGGGAAATTAATGTCCTAATTGGCAAGCTAAAACTGAGAAAGGCACCAGGTCCTGATGGACTTCCACCTGAACTTTTTTTAAAATATCAGGACTGGTGGTCTCTACCTTTAGCCACCCTGTTCACCATGATTGATAAAACTGGGAAGCTACCTTCAGCATGGACCAGGGCTGTAATAGTACCTATTTTAAAAAAGAAAATCCATACTGACCAGAAATTTGCTGCCCCATTAGCTTGCTATTCATTACAGACAAGCTTTACACAAGGCATTTAGCAGATAAAGTGATAAATTGAATGGAGTCCTTTGGCTTAACAATCTATTTGCATCTGCAACATCTGTTATGACAAGAAAGCAAGACACAGTACCTGCAAAAATGAAGCTTCTATGGTCTCACTGGGAATGCCCTGAATCTAAAATGACTGCAGTTTGATTGGGGAAAACCAGATGGAAAAGAAACCTATGGGTCAAAAAATCATTAATAATAATAATAATAATAATAATAATAATAATAATAATAATAATAATAATAATAATAATAATAATAATAATAATAATAATAATAAACTGCTCACAATGCTTTATTGCACAAATACCATCAAATAAAGCATTGTGAGCAGTTTATTATTATTATTATTATTATTATTATTATTATTATTATTATTATTATTATTATTATTATTATTATTATTATTATTATTAAGTAACCACACAGCTATCTACGCTGGATTTTGTATTACAATGGGAAGTGTTCGACTAGTGATTGTAATACAAACTCCAGCGTAGATAGCTGTGTGGTTTAATAATAATAATAATAATAATAATAATAATAATAATAATAATAATAATAATAAATAATAATAATAATAATAAACTGCTCACAATGCTTTATTTGATGGTATTTGTACAATGTGTTAACACTACAAATGCTGACTAACTGTGGTAAACGATGGTCTACATATTTCTACACAAACTAAGGCTGGAGATATCTGAGAGACAAAGTTTCACCATTTCCTCACTCCTGTTCTAGAAAGCAAACTTTTAGGAACCTGTAAACAATGATAATTCTATTCTTGCCTTCTGACCACAGGAAGTGGATTTTTGTAGAAATTCCATTACTCAAACTGAAGTTCAACTAAATTCCTGCAGAGTTTAATCCCCACTGTTTTTTCAACTGTTGACATTCTTTAAATCAAGGCTCCAGGTATTTTCGTGGCTTTGTTTCTGCCCATGGGTGCATTACGTCAGACAACTGTGTAATCCAAGAGCTTTATAGACTGTTAGAATGATTTTAATCAGTGCATGATGTGAAAAGGTTATTACAGGGGTCTATATGATTCTAGGGTGCTTTCTGGTACAGATGGGTTAAATGGTGCAGGAATTCTGAATTATGTGTGGAATGAAAAACTAGAATGTTTGGCATATTCAGTAAAAGCAACAGATTTCAGAAGGCCTTCTGTAACTTTGCAACAATGAAATGGATTGTAGGGCGTTTTTTAGCAAATACTGTGAGCATTTACGCTGAAACCCCATTCAGGCATTTGCCAGGGGATATGAATAAGGTGCTAAAAACGGAGGGGATGCAAATAGGCAGATAAGCCCTGCCTCACATATACCAGTAGAAGTTAAGCAGATCTTTGTGTGTACACTATGAAAATCAGAAGAAGACTTTGTAACTGAATTTGGCTGAAAATACTCATAGAGTACCTGTGATTGGGAACCCTAATTAATAGGGGTTTATAGCCCTAGTCATGCTATAAATAAATAAATAAGGGATTTGAAAAGTCAACTTGAAAACTGTGTTAGATTTAGTTATGTTAATTTCAGTGTTCCTTCTTATTGCCAAAATACTAACTAGTGCTAATAATTCACAAATAATGATCCTTCTACTCAACCTGTGCATAATTATTATTAGAGTGTAAATGACAGCTTGTGTGTTTCATCCAAGTTATTGATAGAGACCAAAGTGACTGGGTGAAAAGCAACAAGCCTCATTTTCCTTTGTCTCTGCCCTCACACATTATAGCTGGCACACGTACATTGATCTCATGCTACTGAAATGTTAACATTAACAACTAGGACATAGGTATAAATTTTCTTCCCCAAGAAGAAAACTGGCGTAGATTCTAAGATCGAAGGCGATGCTGCCATAATGGCATTCCACATTAGGACCTCTCAGTGGCGTTAAGGTAATGAAACAAGTGTGAAGTAGTTGCTTCTGTCACTCCACAAATCCCTCTAATGTAACTTTTTAATACAGTCAAATGGAGTAATGCAGAAGTCACAGGATGGTTGTGGAGGACCAGGCGTCCTCCCCTCTTTGTTGTTCCTCTGCATCCACTGCTGATCACCACTGACTGTCATTTGTTGCCTTCAGTTTATTTCGCTAAGAAATAATTGTCTGAGAAACTATTAGTAGGAGCTAAATACCACAGGACTATGGTATCTTTTGTATTCCTGATAAGAACTCTGGATCCTGGTGAGTCTAGCACTTCTGTCCATGATGTATGCTAAGGAACTGCATGTCAACAGTTCATGAAGCTGCACCTAAGTTCATGTCCTATAATATCATTTTGTAAGCAATTGTCAGTATTTATGTTCACAAACAAGGAAGTTTAGGATTATGACCTAACTGACAAAAGTGACAAAATCAGCATTAAACAGCACAGGACTGCCTCCAGCTTTATGATGTATTTTAAAATAAATTGTTTTGTTGTTTGTACTACATAGCATTTCTTAGAGTGCTTGGCTCTTCATTCTAATTGCTGGAGGGCAGAGATTTTATACACTAATTAGTGTCAGTTACATGTAAGTATTTACTATAGCTTTAAGTTGAATTCAAATTTAATAATGTTTCCGTTGGGCGCATGGAAATAAATGAAATAGATCACAATCAAATTTATAAGGGCTCATAATAATAATTTGCTATGTATTTTATGTAACTTTAGAACACATTTTACATATTTTTCATCTTGGTTCCTCTAGGCATAATTTGGTCTATTCAGACACAAGACTGTGCAAGGAACAGAAATTCTATGCCACAGAAAAATGTGTTAAAAGGTTATATCAAGGATCAAAAGAAAACATTTCCTTCTCAGATTCAGAGCAAACTGTACTTTCATGATTACTAAACATTTGAAACAAAATCACGGTCAAGTGAAAAATAAAGACAAAATGGCGAGTTGATAAGCCAAAATTTGCAAACACTCCACAGCTTTGCTTATCAAATGTCAAGAGAACAGAGAATAATACTCTTACATATCATCCCCCAAACAAATCACTAGAAAAGTCAATGTTAAAATCAGAAGAGTTCCGTGATGTTTAAAGATTTTTTTTTCATGTATAAGCTCATTATCCAATAGTGGCTCTCAAGAATAAAGCTAATTTACATTTAAAATAAGAGTATGGTCTACTCTTTAAACTCACAGTGATAAACACACCAATTTGACAATTACATTAATATAGGTATTTGCATAATCTGCTTTCTACACCTGTTCTTAATTTGAAGCAGCTGCAGGACGAATCACATCACAATAATCTGAATGAGTAACTGGTTATGCCATCCCATAATTTATGCATTTTAGCATTTTCCCAGAAGGCTATTTTTTAAATCAACATCTGAAACCAAAGACTGGGTTTGCTTTGCCTTTTTTTAAAAACAAAAATGTTTGGATCATTTGTACTTAGCATTGATAATGACAATATTAATGGATGTTTAAGATGAATCTTCTTTGTTGTGCCCAGTTACCTCTAACAGTGGTAATTCTGTTGGCTTGAGAAACATTAAATTCACCATCATTACAGGTTATTAAACAAATGTGCCTCTTATAAAATGCATTAAGGTGATGAAAAACCAGTCTATATAACAGCAAACCCAGTAAGTTTTACATGCTGTTTATAAGGTAGCAGGCTCATGGTTGACTCAGCCTTCCATCCTTCTGAGGTTGGTAAAGTGAGTACCCAGCTTGCTGGGGGGGGCAATGTGTAGCCTGCATAGTGTAGTTAAACTGTAAAACTGCCCAGAGACTACTTCAAGTAGTATGGGCGGTATATAAAGCAGAACGTAGAACACTTTGTACACACAAATTTAATAGGATATAGGAAAACATCTTGCATGTTGGACACGTCTGTGAAGATTCTCAGTCATCCAGGTTCGTTTAACTGGGAGTTGAGTCATGGCTACTGGACTTCTTTTTGAGAGATAGAAACGTTGGCCCATCAAGAATGGGTCCTTAGCCATTAAACAGAAGAATGGCCCAACATAGGAGAGGTAACAGCTCAGGACCAGAATCAGCAGTACACCTCCATTTGAAGGAAAAAGGCCACTCTTTCAAAGATGAGGATGTACACATATTAGACAAAGAAGAGAGGTGGTTTGAGAGAGGAGTAAGGGAAGCCATTCATGTTAGCATTGAAAATCCCTCCCTCAACAGAGGTGGTGGGCTCCGGCATAGTCTATCTGCTACTTGTCAGGCTGTACTTTCCAAAGTACCCAGGCAAATCAAGGAGCCTTCACCACCAGGTCACAGCTAACAACCCATTCTTGATGGGTTTCAGCACCTTAGACCATTGTTTACCTTAAGGCCATGGACACTAATGTCTCCCTAACGAGCCTATTCAGGCTTTGTTCATCTTATGAGCCAATCAGACCAGGGGACAAGAGGTCAAGCTGACTATAAGAAGGTCTCTTGCACTAGCTGTATTCAGACCGATGAAGCTGTTTGGATGAACAGCAAAACGTTTCTATCTCTCAAAAAGAAGTCCAGTAGCCATGACTCAACTCCCAGTTGCATGTTGGACAGTAACAATCATAGACTATGATTTTATGTCTTTGCAGCTACTGTCAGTGGCATTAAAAAAACCTGAGATAAATCCAGTGTTAATCTTGCTACTAAATACAATTAATTTCAGTTGGCCTGCTACAGGTAAGACTATTTAAACCCGCTAATTTATTTATTTATTTATTGAATTTCTACCCCGCCCATCTTCCCTAGGGAACTCTGGGCGGCTTACAATGAGCTGATCCAATCAGCTAGCAGTACAATAACAATGCAAGACACAATTCAAGACAGAACAATTTAACAAAACCAACAGCAATTTTAAAACAGCATGAGCACCCTTGGCATACAGTTACAGCTAGCTCTGCAGCTGACCGAACAAATAACAGATGGCGGGACAAAAAAAACACAACCTAAACAAGGTCACCATAGGCCTCGCAAAAGAGTCAGGTTTTTAACACTCCGTGAAAGACCGACAGGGACTCTGCAGAGCGCACTTCGCTAGGTAAGCGATTCCAAAGGGATGGGCCGGCCACCGAGAAGGCCTGGTTCCGAGTAGACATTTTCCGGGCCTCTCTGGGGGTGGCCACCCAAAGCGAGTGCGCTCGCAACTGCCGAATTGGACGGGCCGAGGTTGGTCGCTGGGCGATCCGCTCTGACAGGTAGTGCTTTAAAAAAAAAGCACTAGCATACATTGATCTATCCATAAAATCATTTTTAGGATACATCTACTCCACAGAAATCTACCAGGCTGCATGATCTATTACTGAAAATTAACTGAAATACAATTCTGTATGTAACAATGAATGCAACAAAGCAAGTGGGCTCATGCAGTTAAATGTTAGCTTCTAAGAGGCAAAGGACTTCAGAATGGCATTGTACAGTGTTACATGCCTGCAGCAGCTCTTCTTTGGGACTGGTAAAGCCGGGCTGATGTTGGTTTGTGTCATGAGTGCAAATTTTGCTTGCAGTTACAATATAATTCAAAATAATCAATTTTAAAAAATTATACATTTTATCTCAAACATCTGTTGAATGCATGTTTGATGAGGTTAGAATGAATCCCATTATAATTACCCGTATTTCCCGTCTATAAGACACCCTTATGTATAAGATGACCCCCATGCTTCCAACCCAAAATTACGGTTTCTCAACAGTGTGGTTCTCTCCTCGGCTTACCTCCGTGTATAAAACGACCCTCAATTTTTAGTCTAACCATTATAAACAGAAAAATACTGTAACTTTGCTAAGAAGTGCAAAATCTAGTGGGTGGCTGAAATCTGCATGCAACAGTTCAGGATACGAGGATCATATAATTTCATACAGGACATCCCAAGGAATAAAATCTCAGTAAACATTTTTAATTATCTTCTAAAATATCCTGTCCAATGTTCTGTGTGCATATGAAATCAAACAAGTATAAATGACTCTAAGCACAAGGGCTGTGCAACAGGAAGAGAGCGTTCCACTCTGTTCTTCCTGCCGGTTTTGCTAGGATAGGTCAGAAAATCTTAATAGTGGAGAATTAAGATTATCTCATTCAGCAAGAAACTCTTGGGCAGAAATTGTTATGTATAATCAGTTCAATTTCCTGAAGCCAGTTTTGGATTAGAATCTGTGCTCAGTTCACAATGATTGTCACAGAAAAGTTTCATCACAGAAAACACAGCAGGGCACAGATGCATACTGATGGGAGGTAACTGTAGTCCCAAACTTTATGGAGCCAATGGGTTTTAAATACATACAGCAGATGTTTAAAAATAATTTACTTTCCAGAGTGTTACTGTATGCCATTATGATAGAAGCAGTCTTGACAGTTAGTGAAACATTCTTTCTCAGAGTATGAGGGAGAATATCATTAGCTAAGGAGATTAAGTGTGCTTTAATAGCACTTATGTTAATGATCTATAAATGTTCTTAAAAAGCACATGAAGTCACAATAATTTGTTTTAAAAAGCTAGTGTGAGAATACTGTGAATTTCTTATAAGATTAACAACACTGAGTTAACTCTAAAACGCTCAGTTCTTAAAGTGGGAAGACACTCCACTTTTCACACAAAGATACCTGCATGTATGTGATTTTGTTTTGTTTTGCAAAAATGCTACATCTAATTTATATTTCCACTCAGGTGTTAATTCCTACTAACTTTCAGTGGGCTTTATTTCCAAGTCACTGGTTACATGATTACAGCCTATGTTATGCTAAAAACTACTGGACATTTCTTCACCAATACCCCTTGGCTGCAATATCATACTCCTACAAGTGGAGTGCCAATCCATACCATTTATAGGATTTCCTTCTGGTGCCAAGCTGCCTGGTTCAGGGTGCTGTTTGATTTTTGAACCAATCACTTGCAGGCTTCTTTGTGTCTCAGTTCTGACTTGGCCTCCAAGTTCTTTTTACACAGAAACTCATATTAACCCAGATACAAAATAGAGTGAGTTTCCTGTATCATTAATAACCACTTATAAGAAGAAAAATCAGATGATGCATCTTTTAATACAAACAACCCCTGCTGAAATTTTCTTCTCCATGCAACTATTAAAGGTACAAGAACCCTATTCTTTTTTCATTTGGTTGCCCCACTCTCCTTTGAAAGTTATGGGATGTGTGACAGCTTTGATGAAATCTTCCCACCAATTTATTTATTTAATTAAATTAATTAAATGAGACATGGGGATGCTTATGTAGATGTCCTCCTGAAACTAAGAAAGCATATATTTAAGAATGTGTCAGATGTACTGCTAATTTAATAACTGTTATCTTGAATTAGACTTAGGTTTTTTTTTAAATTCTTATAACTTTTCTGTCATTGGAAGTCAACAGTGGGGCAGATGTTGGCTTTCACTTTTTCCTATTTTTTTTCTGATAAAGAGAAATGTCAGAATGATAAAGAGAATAGTTGTCAGTTCCTAGCCACGAAAATATCTCATCCAAAATTTTTTTTCTTTCTTTCTTTAATTAAAGAGAGGTCAATTGTAGTGAATCTTCTGCTAAATTTGATGTACGTTAGTCCCTGGGGATGGGACTAGTAGGGAAAATGTACTTCTGGGCCCATCATTTGTTGGGAATTTCCCAGGCTAAATTATGTGACCAGGAGCCATCAAAATGGCAAGAGGCAGGACTATACTATACATTGAATCACACATTCCCTTCAACTATATTAAAATACATTTGTCAAAAGAATTCTATCTAGTCTACCCCATCTGGATTATATAAAATAGATTTTTACAAACATTTTTAAAAATAAATTACATTCTTACTCTTAAGGATCTCCATTTCAACACTATGTACAGTTTTTTTTTCTTATAAGCTGAGGTGTGCTAGGATGTCACTAGTCAGGCAACTTTTGGCTGGTCCCAGCCCACATGGTTTAAAAATTTAGCTTCTGGTTTCAACCATATATCGTTAAGGATTACTAGTAGAGATGGGCACGAAATGAAAAAAAAATTCGTTCCGTTATCTGTTATTCATTCCGTTATGTAACGGAATGAATAACGGAGCCCAGAGTAATTTGGGCACGAACCAAACACAACCGGAAAAAATTAGTTCGGTTATGTTCAGTTCGTTCATCCAATCTCCTCTGCCCGGGGTGACGGCTGGGCAGCTGTCATCCGGGGCGGAGGAGATCGGCTCAGGCTCGGCCGTGGTCTCCTCCACCCCAGGTGGCGGCCAGGCAGCTGTCACCCGGGGCGGAGGAGATCGGCGGAGCCTCGTGGGGAAGCCGAGTCCTCCCTTCTCCCCTCTGCACGGAGAGGGGCAAAGGGGGGGGTCTGAAAGGGATCTTCCCCAACTGGGTCATGACAGTGCCCGGTGAAGCCGAGTCCCCCCTTCGCCCCTCTGTGTGCATGCAGAAGGGTGAGGGGGGTCTGAAAGGGGGATCTTCCCCGCCTGGGTCATGACAGTGACGAGACGCTGTCATATCCCGCGTGGGGAAGCCGAGACCCCCGTTTGCCCCTGTACACACAGAGGGGCGGACGGTGGTCTCCAACAAAGGAAGAATATTCCCCGCACGGATGGCAGCGATCTCTGCTTGGTGAATGACAGGCTGGTGGGCTGTCATTCACCAAGCGGAGGGCAGCGAGAGGGGGCTGGGCTCTGCGTGCGGGGGCGGATCCCAGCCCCCTGTCCAGCAATCCGTGCGCAGAGGCTGGATCCTATCCCCTTCTCGCAGCCCTCTGCTTGGTGAATGACAGCCTGCCGGTTCTAGCTTCAGGAGGGGAGAAGATTTAAAAAGCCCGCTCTCTCCTCCCACCTAATGGAGTGGGGGAAGAGCAGACTTTTTAAATCTCCCTCCAGCCCTCTCGGGCACCGCCGGCGCCAGCAAGCCGGCCAGGAGAGTGCTCCCATGGCTGCAGGACTTTTCTCCTGGCCGGCTTGCCGGCAGCTCTGGCAGCGCACGGCCCCGGGAGGGCTCCCCGTGGTTGCGGGACGGCTCTCCCAGGAGGCTTGCTGCCGACTCTGGTGGCGCCCCGCCCCGGGAGGGCTCCCTGCGGCCGTGGGAATGCTTTTTGCTGGGTGTAGAAAAACAATAAATGGAAAATGGAGTGGGGCCCCAGGGCCCGAAAAAAGGAAATCACCCAAAGTGGGCCCCAGGGCCTGAATAATGAGCACGAAATGCCATTTTGGTGCTTCGTGCCCATCTCTAATTACTAGGAATGACTTTGGGAAGCCTGACTACAGGGCAGCGCAGGGAAAGCAGCCATTTATATTATAACTTCTCAGCACCTATCATTTCACGTATATTGCTGCTCAGCGTATGGGGTTCCATCTTTTAGCTGTCACGTCTAACCATCTCCGATAGGTTCACTAACTTTCACCATTCATTTTTAATAGCCACTGTTGCATAATTTGACAATTACTTAAATAAGTATACCTTGTAACAGGAGACAACGTTAAAACCAAGTTAATAAAAGAAAACATACAAATCTTACACATGACTTTCAGTTTTCAGTTCTGTGTTGTGTTTTTATGTTATATAAAGAAACTAGGTTTCCTCATTGCAGCAGCTCAAATATTCCCCTGGGCTTTCACCTGAGAATGTGCAGTAACACCAGTGTCAGAGAGATGTCAAGGTTGCAGCTTAGAGACAATGTGCTACTATCAGAAGTGTCGGTGTTTTTAGAGTGTTAAGTCGCATTTCTACCTTGTATTGTATTTGATTCTACACTGATGTGTGGTCGAAGATCTTTGATGATTTACCAAGTAATATTTCTACATCATCACCTCTGCTCCTCAGGCTGCAAATTACAAAAAGCAGAAAACATCTCTGCTGTACAGATCCTGTACATCCCAAAATTGTGTCTCTTGCATAAATAAAATAAAATAAATCAAACACCCCATAGCAAGCATCTATCTAGGGAAACTGAATATTATAATTGTAACACCAGTTTACAGAAATAATAACATAATACATAGTAAAAAAGAGGGCAGCAAAACCAAAACAAACAGTCAGTAGTATACACATAATCGATTGAAAACAATGATTTATTGCAAGGATTTAGCACAGATTTGCAATAAGGTTTTTGGATATGGGAGAAAAAGCAAGTTGAATTTCAAGACTGGATCTTGTTCTTTTTGTTTTTGGCTCAAAACATTTCTCCCCACTGACATCTGATCAGAATGGTGTGATGGGTGACTATATAAAGGCAAGTAGGTTCTTGAATGGCAGAATTCATTCCATGGTCGACTTACCGAGCTTCCTTATCAATACAATATAGATAGCAGATTAAGACTCTACAATTTCAGAAAGCCTTCAGGAGAACAGATAATTAATAGATAATTAACTGTTCCTATACCATATCTCGTTGTCATTGTTCTGTAAATGTCTGCTGGATTTTATGATACTGTTCTTCCTACTGTGTTCTAACAGCCCTGTTTCTATATTGCTGTTAAACCGCCGTGTGGATTCCAATGTACAGAAATGAACAAAAAAAATTCACAAGTATAAGATATCATCACTATCTATGTTTGCCACCCCAAATTACCATCAGCTACATGGAACAGGAAGAAATGGATGGAAAAACTTGGAATATAGTAATATTATTGTTTGTTCAAATTCTACTAGGTGTTTTAAAGAAAAAAGGGACATCTTCATGTTCAGCTGTTATTTGGGGGGCAACAGCTATTTATTTATTTCATTTATTTAAAATACTTCTATTCCACCTTTCTCTCTGAAAGGACCCAAGGTGGCTTACAAAATAAAACAGTTTTTAAAAGGCAAAAATTAGAAATATACAAATATTAAAAAAGAATAAAGCAAGCATATTAAAGTAGTAATACAATCAATATTAAAACAAACATTAAGTCAGAGCACGATCCATTTAAAACCCTTCTCAAACCATCCATTAAGGAAAAACCTTCCCAAGAAAGTTGTTTGCCTGCCTGCTGAAGGACAGGAGAGATGGGGCCAGCCTGGCTTCCCATGGAAGGTAATTCCAGAGTTGGAGAGCAGTAATGGAGAAGGCTCTCTCATAGGTACCTACCAAACACACCTGTGAAGGTGATGGGACTACAAGAAAGGCCTCCCCTGAAAACTGTAAAGCCCAGGCAGGCTCATATGGGGATATGTGGTTGTTTAGACAGCTTGGACCCAAGCTGTTTAGAGCTTTGTAGGTTAAAACCAGCACTTTGAATTTATATATTCCCTGTAGCCAGCCCCAGTTAACAACCTAGCTGTAGCATTTTGGATCCTTTGAAGTTTCCGAACACTTTCCAAAGGCAGCCCCGTGTGGAGTAGTCCAGCTGGGATGTAACTGAGGCCTGTTTCACTGTGGCCAAGTCAGACCTCTCAAGAAACAGGCACAGCTGGTGCACTAGTTTTAACTCATGACCACTGCAGACATCTAGGCATCCAAGCATCCAGGCTCTGGGATGAATCCAGCAGAATCCCAAATGGTGTGCTTTGTGTTTTCAGAGGGAGTCTGACCTCATCTAGCACACGCTGCAACCCTATTCCTTGATCTGGTTTTTGACGGACCAGGAGCACCTTGGACTTTCTTGGATTAAGTTACGGGTTACTTGCCCTTATCCTTTTCCATTACTGATGCCAGACACTGATTCAGAAACAATACAGATTTCCTGGAGATAGATGGAAAGGAGAGATAGAGTAGGGTGTCATCAGCATACTGATGACACTGACCCCCAAAATTTCAGACTATTTCTCCAGACAGTTTCATGCAAATGTTAAATAGCTTAGGGGACAAAGTAGAACCCTGAGGGACACCACAGGCCAATGGCCAGTATGTCAAACAGGAGTCCCCCAGCATCACACTCAGAGTTCTTCCTTCCAAGAAGGACTGAAGCCATTAGAAATCAGTGCCTCCAAGTCCCATTCCAGAGAGATGGCTCAGAAGGATATCATGGTTCATTGTATTGAAAGCTGCAGAGAGGTTCGGCAGAACCAATAGGGACACATTACCCTTGTCCAGTTTCCAGTTAGTTTACTATAACACTGAGTTTTGACTTCACGATGTAAAGTTGCAGTTAATACATCTATATTGGACAGTGCAATGCCTTGAGAGGGCGGGAAACTGGGGATCGAAAGAACTTATTTTTCCTGATTACAATGTCCAGAATTTCCAATCCACCATAATTTCTAAATTCTAGAGGTAATAAATAACCATCAGCATTGGCTGGCAGCCAGAAGAAATGGGTTCCCTTGCCCAGCAACCAATGCAAGGCACGGAGTTGCAAGATCAGCAGCATGCAGGCATATAGTTGCTGCTATCAGCAATGCTTTGAACTTTTATTGCTAGTCCACACAAGACACCTGCACAATATCTCCCCTAGCAGAGATAATCTGGGTGGCAGTTATTTCCAGCTCTCTCAATGCCTCCTTGCATAGGCTCCAACAAAGTCCCTGTGGAACTCTGTGTGCACAGCACAAAGCAATGAGATTCTGGCCCTAGTATGTTTAATGTTTGTTTATTATTCTGCTTTATTTAAATTCATATCCTTGTAAAGTCATTACATGCAACAATAGTTTATCAAGAGCTTTGTAACTGGGGTTGCTATCTCTTTGTTCTTAGTGTCTTCATAGTGAATTCCTGTAAAGAGGATGGGTTGTGAATTTCAAAGCATTTAAATATATTTTACCTATATTATCCACATTTTCTTGTCCCTCCTGACTAATAAAGTAAACACAAAGTAATTAAACCTATAGGTTCATTTGGTTTTCCTAAGACCAACTTTACTTCAATTAAATGTTCATGTTAAACAAACAAAGATTGCCTTAGCCATCCAGCGTTCCACACAGTTTGATATTTGTACAACACATTTCGTACACATACAGCTTAACCCTTTGCTTCCAGGACTTGTGGTTTCCTGACTCCTGACTCCTAATATGGAATGCAGAAGTATCCACAGAGGAAACAAATCTGCTCTTGTCGATGGGCCAGTTACTGAACTATTACTACATCAAGTGCTGCAGTTGAAGATTTAGGATAAGAAATAAAAAACCAGTGATCCGATATAACAAAGTAAAACTAATATTACAAACAAAAATGAAAATTAAAGCAAAATGAAAGCAGATTACTTAGAAATAACATAGAGCAGAGGAGATTCAGTTGTGTCGGGGCAGTGTCAGTTGTTTGTGTTCAACATGGAGGGTGCAACAGAACAAGGGAAGAGCAGTGAATTGGCCAAATTTGTAGATTGGCATCAAATTTATTCCACACAGAGGAGCCCCAAATAGACTCTGAAGAACTGTACTGACTGCATGTGAATTGACTAAGTACAAAGGAGATTTCAGGATGATGGTGAACAGTACAATGGCAGCTTGAACAAATTGTGTGTTAACAGTCAGGGAAGAGAGAGAAAATGCCACAAGTGTAGAAATTTTGCAGCAGCCAAATAAATGGAATAGCCACATATTAAACACAGTGTGAATGTCTGGCAACTCCTTCCCAAGAGATAAAAGCTCAAAAAAGATGAAAGTAACCAATATGATCAGTGTTTGAGCAGATTCTCAGTTATCCAGGTGAGGTTATGGAGAAGATGAGTCATGGAAACTGGACTTCTTTTCATGTGAGATCAAAATGATCAATGTTAGACTAAGAATTACTTGCAGGCTTTCCGCTTAACTATCCAGTATATAGAGTTATGGTTTTCACAGAAACACAGGTAATTGGGTCCTGCATCATACCAAGCCTGAATTCCTTCTTGAAGCAAAAATGTTGAAACTGAAGCTACCATACTTTTGGAATATTGTGAGAAGACAAGACTCACTGGAAAAGACAATGATGACAGGGAAAGTGGAAGGCAGCAGGACAAGAGAAAGAAAGCCACAGCCTTGATAGCTGTTGTGAGTTTTTTGTGCTGTTTGGCCGTGTTCTGGAAGTTTTTCTTCCTGATGTTTCGCCAGACTCTGTAGCTCGAGCACAGAGAGAACTCCTAGTTCCCTGAGCTCCTTGACCTCTGAAGACGCTAACCACAGTGTCTGGCCAAACTTCAGGAAGAAAAACTTCCAGAACCCGGCGAAACAGCACAGAAAACTCACAACAGACATTAGATCCTGACTGTGAACCCCTTCAAGAATCCCACAGCCTTGAATTTGCAAGAGCTGACCTGTTGATATTAGGACATTCTAAAAGTCACTTATTCATAATGCGACAGGTTGAAGGTGACATGAGACCACAACAAAAAAAGTTTGGTTATTGATAGAGGATTATACAGTTCTATGTGCAGAATGAAAACATTTCCACCCTAATACAACAAGAGAGCATCATCCATTTAAAATGACCGGCAGGTTACTCAGGTAAAATGAAGCACTTCCTTTCCTCAGCTTACTTCTATGTATAAGAGGATCCTAAATTTTTAGGACTGTATAACAATTTTAGACAAAAATATAGTCTTATACATGGCAGTGGGAGGCAGCTAAATTTTTGGTAAATAAATAAATAAATACTGTGATCTGTGCAACACAATGTGGTGATCATCACTGGCTTAGATTGTTTTACTGGAGATTAGACATTTTCATGGAATGGAAGATTATTAGCTATGATTAGTGTTCTGCTACGCTTGCTAAATGGAGCATCCATCTTCAGAAACAGTCTACCTGCTGCTAATAGTTCAGCCACTTTACTATTACTACCATAAGTAATGTAGATGAAGAGTATTGCCAGAAATGAAAACAGTGGTCCTGACACAACAAAGCTAAAATAAAGATGCAAAAAATATGTAAATTAAAACAAAACGAAGGAGATCATGTAGAACAATTTATAGTAGAGGAAGGCCAACTGTATCTAAACAGTGTTAATTGTATGTATAAAGCAATGGGTGGACATACAGACTGCATCCAAACTGCCTTAACCACAAAGGCCATTCAGCATGAAGTAAATCATTATTACACAGAGGCCTTTAATAATTATTATTAATGGAAAGCCCCAAGACAATTCTGACTTATGACTACCCTTTTCAGGGTTTTTTAAAGGTAGAGAATACAGTGGTACCTTGTATAAAGGAATTAATTTGTTCCAAATGAAATTATGTTAAGCAAATTTTCCTTTATACAAATTTCCCATTGGAATGCATTGAAAACAGAGTAATCCCTAATCACAACCATTTTTATGTTGTACGGATTGGCCCCAAAGGCGACTTTGTTAAGCAAATTTCCCCTATCTCCGGAATTTTTTATGTTGTATGGATTTTATGTTATACAAACCACTGTATTCAGAAGTGGTTTACCATCTCCTTCCTCTGGGGCATTTCTAGGCATGTGCACCTTGCAGCCTGGTTCTTTTCTCAGGGGGCACAGGAGGACACTGAACTCCGACCTAGAGCTCACACAGCCAAATACCTAAGCCACTCAGCTGCCCACTTATAGAAATGTGTGGGCCTGCCATGCCTGTCATTATCACCGGAAGCTGACGTAGGATATTCTGTGTAGACTGTTGCTGACTCCAGTGGCTGGGCGCCGCTCTCTGGGATTTCAGACTGACATCTTTCTCAGCCCCATCCTGGGCTGACTGGGATTTAAAGTGCACCCTCTCCGTGTAGATCTTGTGTTCTGCCACTGAATGGATCACACAGTTCTTTTCTTCTTAATGTTGTTTAAAGAGCTTCTTACTCTAGCGACAGGAGTTTGAGGATGCATTGCATACTGCCATTTTAAAGGTTTAATGATTAATTCAGCACTGGGTATACTTACATCAAACGCACACTCACTGATGTTTAGATCTCCCTTCTCTGCAGCTATACCAAAAGCTACAGTTCTGTTTTAAACTTTGTCAAACCTAAATAGTACTAAGAGTCCTTCTGATTCCTGAAGCACAGCACATGAGTATCTTCAGAAAGCTCACAAGTTGTTGCTCTTTGTTCTACATTATGTTTTGCCAGGACAACAGTTTGTGGTGGTACATGAAGCCACTCTCTGCGGTGCATGCCGTTTTTAACTAGGTTTCCCCCCCCCCCCATGGTGGCACCCTTTAATCCCATTTGTTGGTTAAGTTCACAATAATTTAAAATACATTCATATTTCATAGGAGAGGAGATGCCTTAGAGTGATAAACTATATTACATGGTAGGTGTTCATTAAGAACGTTTTCAAAGTGAATTTTAAAGAATACTCCCAATTTTATACATTTAAAAAAATCTCATTATACATTCACAATAAATTCAGCTCCATGATATTATTTGATAGAGTCTTCCAAATTGCATGAGCATTGCCTAAGTCAGGGCTATCCAACTTTGAATAGCCCGATGCCCACCTGCCACTTCTGTAGGCCTCCTACGGTTGACAGCAGCAGAGGGTTGGGGGGGGCGACAGTGGGGGGCAGGGCCTGGGGTGATGGCGGCAGTGGGGGCATGGGCGTGGGCAATGGCAGTGGGGGCGGGGGGAGGTGGTGGAGTCAGTGGGTGGGGCCTGGGGTCATGGTGGCAGCGGCGTGGGGTGATGGTAGCGGGCGGGGGCAGGGGTGATTGTGGCAGCGGCATAGGTGGTGATGGGGGCGGGGGCAGGGGTAGCAGGGACTGGAGTGGGGGCAGGGGCGGGGGGGCGCAATGGCGGCAGGGGCGAGGATGATGGCGGCGGGGAGCATGGGTGATGGCGACGGGGGTGATGCAGGCAGCGGGGGTAGGGGCACGGTGTTGGCTCCAGCAGCGGGTGGAGGCCACAGAGGTGGGCCCAGGGTGGGTTGCTGGGCCCGCCGCTGGCATTGGAGCCACCGGCGCCACCACTGGAGAGGGTGAGTGAGTGGGGGGAATTCCCCTCCTGCACAGGGGACGTGGCAGGTGACCCCTGAAGGCACTACGGGTGACCAGTCGCCCGCGGTCGACGTCTTGGACAACTCTGGCCTAAGTGAAAGTGGTATTCTGCAAATAAGTTTAACTAATTTTAAGAAATGATAGTAAATGTCACCACAATTAAATAGTCAGGAACATCACAAGCAAACTGCTCTCTATGTTTTTCTAGAAATATATGGTGGTTTTTACTTCCTAAAACAGAGAACAAGTTCCTTGCATTTTCATGATACATCTACTATTTAGTAGATGAATATTTCCCCTGATGTCTTTCGACCAATGGATATGCTAATGTAAGCAAAGCCATTATGTGTTAGAAAAATAACAAAAACATGCATCAAATAGAATTTGCAATTGCATAAATACCACATTTAAATAAATTTCTTCTTCCTTTAAATAAAAACATAGCACATGCAAAAGATATGAAGGCAACCATTACCTAATGCTCCCTATTTGCTTGTTGATGTTTGAGCTAGGCATAAAGTTTTAAGGGTTTTTTTTCTCCCCTAATAAAATACAGATCTGAATTGCATTATAGGTCCATTTGCCAGATTAGCTACTTTTCATGCCAAAATAAAGGAAGCTAGAACTGCACCAATAAGAAACCTGTAAAGATTTTGATGGACTACTCTGGTCTTCTTACTTTACTTCCATAAAAGCACTGATCCTAAAGCTGCCTACCTCTGAATAACACCCACTATAGTTCAGTGGTGCTCACATCTGCTTAACAGTACAATCTATTAATATGGAACCAATTACCTTGGGAGGTGGTGAGCACTTCAACCGTGAAGGCATTCAGGTGAAAGTTAGACAACCACTTGTCAGATATTCTTTGATTTGGATTCCTGCATTCAGCAAGGGGTTGGACTCAATGGTCTTCTGGGCCCTTTCAACTTAATTATTATAGGTTTCTACGATACTGGCTGTTCAATGGGCAATTTAACAAGTTTATTTTATATACCATTATATCAATATTTATTTGAATGAAACTTTGGCACAACTAACATTTAATTTGCCATTAAAAATAAAGAACAACTGTTTTGTGACCTATAGCTTTTGCCGAGTATGCATTACAAACATTGCCTGTAAACTGTACTGTATAGTGAACTATGCAAGGCTTTGTATTATAATCAGTGTCAGAAATAAATAAATCCCATGGACTTGATATCACCGTTTCTATCTATCTAGTTTATGGTTTTAAATTTTTTGGGTTCAGATCATAATTATTATGCTGGATGCATGTAAGTGAAGGAAGAGGGGGGATTGCATTTCATTTTATCAAAAAGTGCACACAAAGAATAAGTACAGAACCCGGAACCCCAACAAAAATACAAAGCCCTTTAAATAAAATACTTCTCATTCCTATAATTAAAAAATACTGTGTACATGTATATTTGATTAACATTTCCCCTTGGCAGAAGGGGATATATGAGGTTGTGAAACTACAACTACTGGTTTGATGTCCTCAGCCCTAGAACTGAGCAAGCTGTATTGACTTCTCTCAAATAACCTTATCATATAAATCAGACAGGGATTTGAATGGATGCTATAAATCCAAAGGAGTTGAGTTTTCTGTATAAGATCATGAGTTAACTGACAATACAGTAATTCATGTTATTTGCGCCATTCCCATTCCTCCTTTAGCAAATCACTTACAAATCTATTTGTTTCATTATCTATCATTCTCTAACCACACCTTTTTCTAATGATAGATTTGGACATCATTGTACATCACAATGAGAACAAGCCACATGAAGCCTCAGGCATATTTGCTTGCCCTTCTCTTCCTTTCTGCCAAGTCATGATGAAGTGACTAGAAGCTTCTGCTTTTGTTTAACCATAGTTTAATGCTACATCCAAACCTTAAATTCTAGTTAATCTTAATGACTGTTTACTGAAAGAAGCCAGTCAGAGTTGTCTTGTTTCAAACAAGATTAATCACTGTTAATTGGGTTACATGATGCAAAAAGCAACTGTATACATAAAGCCTCTGTGTGTGTGTGTGTGTGTGTGTGTGTGTGTGTGTGTGTGTGTGTGAGAGAGAGAGAGAGAGAGAGAGAGAGAGAGAGAGAGAGAGAGAGAGAGAGAGAGAGAGAGAGAGAGAGAGAGAGAGAGAGTTCCCATGGCTTGTTTCAGATATGACAACTCAAGATTTACAGCTTTTGCTCTTCTTATATAATCTGTTAGGATAACTAATTCTGTCTTCACTTTAATCTCTTATTTGTTCAAGAAGTAAATGAGAGGTTAAAGTAGGGGCCATTTCAGTTGCTACATTTTACTTCGTATTGCAGGTGCAACACTGGCAAAATCAGTGTCTCTTTACTCACATCTTTCATCCTGAAACAACAGGAAGGCTATCATCTCCACTTGATAGAGTTCAGAGGTCCATAGAGCAACATAGTGATCTGTGAATGACCCAAGATAATCAGCGATGGAGCTTCCAGTTATCTGTGGAACCAGTGGAGTATGGTGGTACTTCTCTTAGAATTTCTTTAACTAACCCTGTCCCTACCCAGAACTTTTATATTCCACCCTCAAACTAGGCCAAAACAACACATAGGTTTTAACAATGACTAAAAATACTCCCTCTTTTCAGAAATTTACTTTGCATACTTTGGTGGAAAAATTTATCATTAATCGTTCCATCTGACTCATACAGGGAAGAGTCCAACACAGCAGCCAAGTAGATGAGTAGTGCTAAAACCAAAAACAAATCATAGGGCCAAAGAACACTGAGGAAGTACTTGTATTAGTCTTTTTAGGGTTAGGATGGAGGATGGAATTCTACATTACCAAAATTGTTAGCTTCTCCCAAACATAAAAAGGTAACTGAAACAAAAAATGTCCTAATCTAGGAAATAACCTATTTTCTACAGTTCTTTCCAGCTCCATGAGGAAATTGTCAAAATCATTTCCACAGAATAACATTTCATTGAGGAACTTTTAAGGATGTGAAAAAAAACTTCCAGCATTATAGTATCTTACTATATGGAAGCTTTCCAAGCCACCACCCTTAGCAATCAGAATTGTATGCCAAGGACAAACAGAATCTCCTGATGAGTAGGACTGACCACACAGTGCTTTCAACCACTTTCAAAATGCTAGATGGAAGCACAGTCAAACAGAAGTAGTGTTTGACAGCCTGTACATAGAATTTGTAACATTTCAATACTATTTCAATTAAAGAAAATAAAACCAAAGACTGATTAGAAATTGCAGCACCACACTGATATAATTACAAAAAATAAGAAAAGAATGAGTTCATCTGTTCATATCTTAAGGACATTAAAAAAGATCCACAATGAAATACCCAATAAAATAAATTGTTCAAACTAAAAAAGTTTAAACTAGCTCTTTGAAAGAGTTCTCATCTGTACCCTTTTTAATAAGGCATCTATGGAACAATGCTTAACAAACCAGCCACCCAATTTCATTAGATCTGCAAAATTTCCCATTTATAAACTCTGTACATTCTTCTATTAAATATATGAATAATATTATGATCACACAATAAAAAGCCGGTTCACAGACTTTTGTACAATAGAACGGGGGAAAGTCCTAAGTACATAACTAGTAAAATCACAACATTGATCAAAAGCAAGGGAGACTGTTGTTTTTGTATATTGAGTACATTATTTTTAGAAGTTGTCCAGTCCATGGAAATTTGTTGTTTTGTCACAATATATTTAGAGGGAAAAGTTCACAACATGTGCAGAAACTTCTCTAGCTATATATAGATTTTTTGAACAGCAGCTACTGGGTTCAAGCTTGTTTTGCTAAAATCTGTACAACCCTTGAAGCTACTACAAGCTAATATAAAAGGACATTTTCCTCTGGTATAAAGATGCTTCGTAATTAAATACAACACAGATCTCTAAGCCAAATTGCTCTGCAAAAACGTACATATACAAGAAGGTATTAGCATTCAATTCTGTACATATATTTAGGTATCAGTTTCTATCATTTCTTAGAAAATACATTTAAAATGTAAACATTATTTACTAACCTGTAGTGGTCTCTGTTTATCACTATTCTTAGGAGATTTCAGCCCACTTGTCTGTTGTTGTAAAAGCAGCTGCCTGGCTGCTTGCAATGCCTGAAAGTAAATACAACATGGAAATAAGTATTGCTCAAACATTTCATTAATACTGTATTATTGTTTTGAACTTACCCCTGTTAACTTTCAAGCAAAATTTGTCATGGAGTTTGAAAACCTTGGACTTCACATATTCTTTAAACATATTAAGAAACAACCCCCAGAAAGTACTTTGGGCAGATATTGTGAAAAAAGAATATATGTGCAACAAATCCTAAAGGAAATAGCATTAATTTGTATAAAGTGCTTGAAGAGGAAAAATCATAAACCGCATCAATAGCCTCATCTCCACAAGGAACTTGTCTTGAAGAATTCAGCAAAAAAAAAGCACACACCCTTGTAAATCATAATTCAATTTGCATTTTCATATTACAATTTTAAGCAAAAGCAGTAGACTTCAAGTGTTACCGGAAGCTGTAATTAAATTTGACGAATCAACATCAGATTATCTTGAAAGTGAATTAATAAGGACATTCACTGAAGATTAAAAACACTTTTTTGTACTTACAATTCAAGGGGAAACCTCTCATTTGACAAAATAAAGTGGAGTTTTAATGCCAAATAAAATTAAGTGGCTTTCATTTGCATTCTTAGTAAACTCGGAGAACAAAGAAATCACTACTTAGCCAATCAGCTTAGCTTCTGTGAGAGATAGCACTGCAATCAAAATGCAGCATTTGTAAAGATCTTTTCATTTCGAAGAAGCAAAATACAACTGAGCCGAATAAGAGTATAGAGAGATGTCAATTACTAGAAAAAGAGGCAATTTTGGTATATACCAGGGGAACACATAGTATATATAGATCATGAAGAAGTTTCTGGGCATTGTTTTATAAATACAGAATCTTTTCAGAGCAACTTAATTCACTTTTCTATTTTATACCAACTACAGTACATTAACAGCAACTGTGTGATCTACAAATCTTAAAGTACATGTTACATTTTTTGCAGGATAACACCACACTGAGAGACCTGTCCAAAATACAGAAGAATTAGTATTAGAACCATATTCACTCTAAAATTGCCACCAAGCTGATAAAGAAAAGGTAGTTTTGATTAGCCTCAAATGAGCTGGTTTTTAAGGTAGCTTCCAGTATCCATGACAACAGTTGCTTTGACAAGACGTGCATATGGCATTACACTGCCAGCTGGTGTGAACAATGTTTGAACTACTGCATTGAGATGCTGAGCAAACAGAAAAAGTTGCCACGTCTTAACCCTCAGGGAAAGCAGTCATCCCCTGATCAATTATGAAAAAACAGAGAGAGGGCTGCTACAGTCTGGTTCCATGCAAGTTTTCTGAGAAAGCAGGCAGACATAGCAAACCAAAGTAAACAAACCACATGCACTATTACCAGTTCCTAAGAACACAGATTTGTCTCCCTATAAAAGGCATTGGTACAAGTCCGAAGAGCATACTTTCACTGTAGATACAAACAGCCCCCAAACAATCCTCTTTTTTTTCAGATTCTCACGTCACTGTAGAATGATACAAGCCACCTGAAATCACAACATTCTGAATTACTTGTATAGTAATGGTTTTGCTTAAAAGAACAATTCATAATTACCAGTATTTTTGGAAAGTATCCAATGGCAAGTTTGCTTACAATTTTTATAAAAGTGCTCAGTCTAAAGAGATCTGCTTCAAATAATCATCTGTTATTTATTTCCTAGAAAAGGTGGTGGCATAAACATTGTTTTGGACTACTACTGAGTAGCAACATATTATTTGTGGGTATTAGTAATACTGTAGGGTTTGAATGTAGCACCAAGGGGACTGGACCATTAGTTAACAGAGAAATGTGACACCACTTCCACTTCTCATGAATGTGCCCATTCCATTTATTTGATTGTTCACACATATCCCAGGGTTTTTCCCCCTACATTGAGAGCCAGCCTTGGATATGGACACATATTTTCATGTTCCTTCCTCCAATATTAATTTCAAAGTCAGATCTTCTCTTCTGATCGTGTTTACTGTGTTTTAGTGCAGTCCCAAACACTTTATTGGGATTGGAAACACAGAAATTGTTGGGGCCCACACACTTCCCTTTGCTGGAGTGACCAGTATAATTGTTAAGTCAATAGCGGCAGAAGGGCCACAGCTCTATCACCTAAGAATGTGGAAAATGTTCACACACACCAACGCTCTGTGAGAATGCACAGGTGAGCATGGAAAATGACATGCCATAACCAGAAACTAGACATGCATCTAGTTCAGAGGCATTTGCAGAATCAGCAGTGAATTTAGCAGCTGAGGTAACATCAGGGAAGTTGCACACAAGGCATCAAGGATCACATGCAATCTATGATGAGCTGTGTATTGCCCACCACTGGTACAGAGTATTATGTGCTCAAACACTAGCAATGGTTAATATTATATCAGGTTTTGCTGAAGATGTAGAGTTTTGTAAATTGTTTTCAAATCCAGAGTTTGAAAATAGGGTTTCCTTGAAAACAAGAACATTTTGGATACATATGCTGTATGCCAATTTCACACTTTGAAGTTGACTAGTATTGTTTGCACAGCTTAGGGAATCTGACAGTAGTGTTCATGAAAAAAAATCTGTTCAGTGTTTTTCAACCTTTTTTGGGCAAAGGCACACTTGTTTCATGAAAAAGTATCATGAGGCACACCACCATTAGAAAATGTTAAAAAATTTAACTCTGTGCCTATATTTGAGGCAGCCCGCTCTCCTGAGATAGATTATGTGCCATGTCTTACACTATCATTGATGCCTTCAGCAAGTCCAGCGATAGGAGGGGAGGAGGATGAAGGAAGGCAGGAAGGAAAGAAGGCAGAAAGTGTTCTGCTTGATACCGCCCCATACCAATAAAGTAGGCAGGCTGCTAGACATACACATACATCTCATAAAAAGTGGAAGTGAAATGTGTAGGCATTAAAAGGAAGAACATGGTTGACACCAAGTCAACCAATTTCACTGGCTGACTTTGAAGTTGACTAGTGTATTGTTTGCACTAGTAGTAGCTTAGGGAATCTGACAGTGCTCCTAGTTGAAGACATCAGGGACTTTTTAAATGAAATGTGTTTGTTATACTACTGAGCCACAGCCTCTCTCTTCTACTACAAAATATTTATATATTGATCTGTACCCTCACTTTTATTAATGATGACTACTCTAAATACTTCACTGAGTTCATTATATAATGAAGATAAAACTAGCAAACAAAAGTAAATTTTCAAATCTTTTCATCAGACTTAGAGTTAACCAAGAAGGAAACATCTCTGTAATCTAGTTTACGATTACTGTATATGATAGGTTCCGCCTTTCCATTGTAGATGTAGACATTTTAAACTATTTTTCAGCTAGTACATGGCTAGTTTTCTGTTAATTTTCTGTTAATTAAAAAAACTTCATTAGTGGTATATTTTAACTTGGTGAATTTAGGATTCTCAGCTCCATCAATTTACTTTTGGCAAGCAAACAAATAATGGATGATATATAGAATTTATCAGAATATGATGGAATTAATGCATCATTCGAAATTCAAGGTCTGCCAACTCACATAAAGATCTCTTTAGACTCTTAACAATTAATGAAAACTGGGAAAACTGCTGACAACATGTATTGCAATCTGGTGCTCAAATGAGGAATAGGTTGGAAGCTTCTAAGGTGGGCAAAGTCTAGTACAATTTACTTTGAACAGAATATTTTACTTCATTAAATATTCAGTTTCAGAAAAGACATAGAAAACATTAAGTATTAAAACAATAAGGCAATTAAGGTCTGAGATTTAAAAATGTAACTATCTTTGCAGGTATTCAGCTGTTATCAAAATTTTCACAAAACTATGTTTTTGGAAACCTTTATCAGAAAATATTATAGGCAAATATTGCCAGTGGTCATATGACATTCTTTATACTTGTCAGTCAAAGTCCAATACAGTAGGATCCCCTTATCCACTGATTCATTAACCACTGATTCAGTTATCCATGGTTGGCAGAGGAATTAAATAAATAAATAAATCAGCAACCGCAAAGCAAACTACTGTCACAAATAGCAGGTGTAAAGCAAGGTGTCACAAAGAGCAGCTATAAAACAAGCTACTGTCATAAAAACAGCGGCCATAAAGCAAGCTACTTTCATGAACAGTACCCGTAAATCAAGCTACTGTCACAAAAGAGCAGCCATAAAGCAAATTACTGTCACAAAACAGCAGCTTTGGCTTTTTGGCATTCTCCGTTATCCACGGTTTTCATTATCCACAGGAAGGCCTGGAACTGATCCCCAGCGGATACTAGGGTCCTACTGTAATGCAATCTCAGAAGTGAACTGTTGATACTTAAGGAGCTAACACTTTCATTTTTCATTCCACACCACTCCTGTGATTGTGCACAACAAGAAATACAAGCTTCAACTTCTTAACTAGTGAAATTTGCCTCTGAGATTTTATACTATTGGGCCTAAAGTAGTGTAATTATGTAAGGAATTCTGCCCATTGACTTTGAATCTGTGAATAAAATACAAATCAATTGATTAAACCTGAGTGTTTGTCTTGTACAATTTACATCTACTTCCCACGCTATTCCGACTCCCATGGAATTCTCTTCATTGCATGAAAGCCATAGGAGCCCCAGGAGAGTACAAGGAAGTATTTTGCTAACAAAAAGCTCTGTCATGTGATGATGGTACAACACTCCCCCGCCCTTTCGTGGTTCATATATTGCAGTCCCGCTATACTGCAGGACCGCAGGATATTAAAAAAAAAGCCCCCCCTAGGGTAAGGGGGAAAGGCCTATATCATGCCTCCTGTACTTACCTCAGGACTGTACTTACCAAAGGGGCCTACAAGGGCCTTCCCAGGTCTGTCGGAGGCCCCCAAAAGGCTTCTGCACAAACCGGAAGTGACTTCTCGTAAACTAGAATTGACTTCCAGATAGCTGGAAAGCATTTCTGAGGCCTCTGAGGGCCTTTCTAGGCCTGTCGGGGCCTCAGAAATCCTTGTTGGTGATTCGGGGGTCATTTCCGGTTTATCGGTGGTCACTTCTGGTTCGTGTGGAAGCCCTTTTGGCGCCTCCGACAGGCCCAGGAAGGCCTTTGCAGGCTTGTCCAGGGTAGTACCAGGCTGGGGATAAGTACAAGAATCCCCAGCTAGCCCCCCCCCCCCAGGCCTGACCCGACCTGCATCCGCATATTGTGGATTTTCAATTATCGTGGGTCAGGTTGGGTCCCTAACCTCCGTGATAGGTGGGGGGGTCACTGTATTAGCTGAAAGAGAATTTCAGTAATTAAATACTTTATTCTTCTCTCTTAGGGCTCCTGCAGTTTGTATGCAATGAAAAAGATTGAGCACCTGGAAAGCTACAGGGCAGAAAGAGGAAGTCTTTGATTTCTAAAAAATCCTCTCCTGCCAGTGACATCACCACCCTCCCACTGATGTAATTTATGTAACAGGACTTTGCCCCATATGCTATGAGAATAGTATATTTAACTATTCCCTGCAAAATTTATGTGCTGGAGAAGTTCTTTAGATTTTGAATCTGAGAGATGCTGAAACTGTCCAGAAAGCATATATTCCTTATGTGCACACTGTAGGGCTCCATGTTTTTATTAATTTAAGAAATTCTAATAACGGATGCAATTTTTAAGTAATTCAGCTTTAATGAAACTGATATTTAGCAATGTATATCTATTGTTTTCTTCTTTTAAATATATACATTGTTTCATAAACCTTTTCTGTTTTTTTCTAAACAGAAACAGATGTCATTCATATTGTTCCATTAAAAACAGGAATGTTTAACCTATCAGCCTGTTGCATTTGAGATGTTAAAATGAAAAATGACATCTATGGCCATTAATATCTTCAATGTATAAACAGCACAGCGTGACACATTCTTGAGAGCTGAAGGCTACAAAATCTCTCTGAAACATAAATAACAAAGCACTCAGAATCATATTTGATGTTGATATTCATCTCTGCTGCCTGGGCTTCTTATGAAAATAGATGCAGCCCAAATGGATCTCCTATAATTGGTTTCAGATAGCAGGGTCAGAAGAAATACGATACAAGAAACTATTACATGGAACAGGCGAAACAAGAATGTTTATACAAGCACTACCCTGTTAAGCTGACAATGGGCGTACACTTTGCAGATAACCAGAAGAGAAGGGGGGGGGAAACTTGTCACAAGAGATTATTTTTATTCTACATTTTGTTCCGGAATATTTTAACTTTTACTACATAATGCAAAAAATAAGCTCTTCTAGCAAGAATTGTGGGGAAATGTCTGAAAGCGCTAAGAAACAATGATCAGAACACTATCCTATTTAACAATGATGTGGGTGGAAAATTGCCCAGAAAGTCTAATAACAATCACATTTGATTTGAAAGGAAGAAATTAACACACTTTTTTGGGCCAGCTGCATTGGCTCACATAAGTTTTCTGAGTTAAAGTCAAGGTGTCAGTTATTCCCTCCGAAGTCTGACACGGCTAGCAATGCACATGCCTACTGGGCTGCCCCAACCCATTTAAGCCCCTACACAATTTAAGGTCATCCAGAACTGCTCTGCTAAAGGTGTCAATTGTTACAGCTGTCTAAACGAAAGGTTTTATGGGAAAGATGTTTGTATGGCTCATGCTATGCTTTTTAATTATCTTCCCTACATCCCTATAGGGATCCAGGAGATGGAACGATGGTACACAGGAAATGCAAGGAATGAGAAGCAAAACCCAGGGCAAATGAAAGTCCAGCAACAAAGAACAGCAGCTGAGACTGAGGGAGAGGGGAGGATTATAAAATAGTTTTAAACTATGCATGATGTGCATGACATGGAAGTTTATCAGTCATAACAGACACCAGAAATAAATTATTATAGCTAAAATCCTGAAGGTTAGTGTAGTAAATTGTAATAGAGTGTTCCCATGGAATCCATAAAGGTTTGACCAGTCAACTATTTTCCATTGTTTCAAATTGGTATATTCTATTTGTAATTTACCTGAGTGTAGTAATTAATATAACTTACAAGAGGACCCCATCTAAAACAATGCTGTCAGGATTTCCAGTCCTTCCCCCTTGCAGTTGATAAGGGGCTGCAACAGGAGCTGTACTTCACCTGCTTGTGAAACACTTAAAAATCCTCTGGGGCTATTTCTTTACTTAAATAACTATTGGTGAACACTTCAGACACAATTTTACATGAACCACTTTTTATTCACAGCTGTATAGCAGACAGATAAACTTCCCTGGATGACAGAATCTTCACGGGCATATAAAAAGTTTTGCTCGTCTTGCAAAACACTAGTACGTAAACCAAGGTACCACTGTAATAACAAAAGGCCATAATTTGAGTAGCCAAGCCCTCAGCAGCAGCACCAATACACAAGATGCTTGTAGGATTGCAAAGTTCAAATATCTTTTCAAATTCAGACAAAAATCCAAGATATCTTCCTCAACTGGGTTGGGTATCCATTATAAGATTCAGTTCCACATGCAGAGTTCTTCAAAACTCTAGATCAAGTTGCAATCTAAATGGCAACCGCAGCTCTAGCCTCCTGAGCACTCCTGTTCTCTCTTAATTCCATCCCTTTGGGCAGAACCAATATTTCATACTGGTTACTCATGCACTTGTGTAACCTGTTTCAGAAACACAATGACAGTGCTTCTCAGGGAACCTGCCATTCAGATGTTTTGGAACCCAACTCTTATAATTTGATAAGAATTTTAGAGCTCCAACTAACGGCCCCATGTGTACAGATACTTAAAGACACCTGGACAAGGGCTTACTTCAGACTTTCCATGGGTATCTGCAACCTATTTCCTGTTACAGTAGTAGTGTTCAAAAAAGGGATCTGGCACAGTGCTTCCCAGGTGTTATGGTTCCTCCACAGGCACCTTGTATACATCTTCAAGGCCAATAAGACTACAACTCCTAGAAAGCACTGCTCCAACTTTTCTTTTTTGGGACACTGCCAATAGGAGTTACTGTTAGACCCAAGACAGCAATGGAGCCTTCAAAACACGCCTTTGTTCCGCTGAATGAAATATTAGGTGCCAGTAGTTGTGAGCTCTGTTGGTTGAAACTCCCAAAATTCAGCCAGAGAAATTATTGCAGAATTATAGGAGGTACAATAAAAAAACCTGGATGGCTTGTCCTTAGTGCTGGATACTTCTGTGACATTCCCCCCTGCCTTTCCATGTATCGGGGCTACTTCTTCATGGTACAGTTTATTCTGTTTTAGGGATTTGTTCTGGGGAATCACATCTCAACACTTTATATTCCACATGAATTTAGTGAAGGAGGACACCTCTTATAATTATTCACATCCAAATTGAACTGTGAGAAGAAATGTTTTTCTCCGGGAAATCTTAGAAATTATTTACAAAATGTTTTGAAATGCATTTTCTTGCTGCAGCTTCCCTTCAGGAGCCTGTTTCCTCCTTTCTTTGTTGTGACAGGGGAGTGACAAATGCTTGTGAAAATTTCTTCTTCTCAGTCTCATTGTGCCAAAATTCCTCACTGTGACTTCTCAGGGAGTCATGAGATTTTCTGACTTCTTATGAAAACAAGGCCCCAGTTACATTTTCTCTTTTCTCTATTTTTATTTTTGACCTAGTATTCTGTGCTGGAAACTGCCATGGGGAGGGGGGGAATGAATATTAATAAATGATTTCTGGTGAATTCTGCACAGGGAAGATGGAATTCTGTGTAGGAATCATGGCAATCTTACACAATGTGGCCTTCCTACTGCCCTTTCTAGTAAAATCCGACACAGGAAAAGTTATGTAGGAATTACAATAATTCTGCAGAGTGTACCTTCTTCTAGTAAAAATGGCCACCTAACCTTGGAGTGGGGGCATAATCTGACACAGAGAAGTTTTGTGAGAGGAAAATAATTATCATTTCCTCTCAGTTTCTCTCCCAGATCAAATGGCTGAGAGAGTCACATTCTTAATTTGTGAGGTAATTAGAAGCTTACAGTTGAAAATGAACTAGTCATCTACAGAAATACTAGATAAAGGTTTTATAGGATATAAAACCTTAGTTTGTTGACTAAGTTCAACAGAATGTCACAATACAACACAATTATCAATTAAATAAGTCACAAAGCATTTCTGCAGTGCAATCCCATTCAGTTTCAACCTTACTGACAAGGATTTTGTATCACAGCATATATTTTTTATTATAAACTTAATTTTGGAGAAAAATCCAGGTTAACGGCGGCAAATAATACATCAGTTTTATTGCAGTTTGGAGATCAAAGATAGCATAACATATACAGTTACTTGTTTTGAAAGAGTTGATGTTTCTTGAACTGAAAAGGAATGTGCATGTGATTTCATACTGCCTAAAATTCAGAGATGCCATACAAAAGGGGGACATTTAAAAATGGAATTTTTAGGTACTTGATCTCCCTACTGAGTTTAGATTGCATTCACCATTATCTAAACAGAAAAAGTAATAGTAATAAACAGATGAATGCATTATGAAGTTCTATAATGTTGTATAATAAAAGGAAATTAATCACATAATTGTCATAAACCTATTTTCAAACAGCAATCTATCAGAAGGAAATTATGCATCTGTAGTTATTGACCTTTCATTTCAGCATGACTGATATATAATTAGACTGGTTTTGTGAAAAATAATAGTTAATTACCAGAACATTTTTTACTTTCATTGTTAGTTTTTTTTAAAACTCTTTAATATTTTTCTTTTTCGTTGTAGGGATGCTAATGTATACAAAATACAATAATAACACTTTTGCAGATAATCTTTTATGTTTAAAACTAAATGTACTTCTTCTTCCTCGCCACTCCTGCTAAAGCTGTTAATGATTAAGACAGATTTTCTTCCGGACATCTTTCTGCAGAACATCTCAGCCACTGCCCATCTCAGTTATAGCTTTTGCACAACTTATTTCTGACATACGAGAGAGGAAGGACACACACTAGCACTGGTATAGACTAACATGGGATTTAGAAGGTAGGCAGACAGGCATGGGGTTGTAACGTGCATGGATTTTCAGCCTTCAGTATATTCTGCCAAAGTATCCTTCTGGAACTGAATTAACAGGTTCACCCTCTCATGTAAATTGATCTTTGTGTGGTGTGTCAGGGGAGAAGCCATAGTCCTATTCCATCTAAGGTCCCCCCCCCGGTATCAACATCCTATCTTCCATGCTATCAAAATTATCCTTTTGCAGGGAATTGTAGACAGGCAAGCATCAAGGCATACTCTTTCATAGAATCACAGAGTTGGAAGACACCTCAAGGGCCATCCAGTCCGACTCCCTGCTATGTAGGAACCCCCATCGAAGTACTCTCGACAGATGGCCATCCAGCCTCTGCTTAAAAACCTCCAAAGGAGACTCTTTTTAAACTTTTTTCTTGCTGCCGAAGCCCTGCACGCCAGCAGATCAGTGATTGCTTTGGTGGCTAATTAATTAAAATGAAAACCCCACACTTTCCCCCACACAATTGGGAGCATTGGGGGGAATGGCACAGGCTTTTAAAACTTGTTTTGCCACCGAAGCAAGCACTGATCAGTTGGCGCACGGGGCTTCGGTGGCAAAACAAAAAGTTTAAAAACCCCACACCATTCCCCCACCTGATTGGGTGCGTGTGTGTGTGTGGGGGGGAATGGCACAGGTTTTCTGAAGCGGTTTCCCATAGGAATGCATTGCTTCAATGCATTCCTATGGGAAAACAAAAAACAAAACAGAAGGAACCGAAAATTTTCATTTCATTTTTCTTTAAAGGGACAGTTCATTTTTTGTTTCATTCGGGAATTAAAAAATGAAAAATGAAATTAAAAAGATTGTTTCGTGCTCATCTCTACTATCTTATTGTTTGGCATGCTGATGGGCAGTGGCTCTCCAACACTCTATAAAGGAAACTTTCTCTGCTTGAACTGATATATAACCAGGGTCGGTGCTAGGGGTTTTTTTTGTACCCTAGGTGAGGAGCGGGCGGCGGGCTGGCGGGGGAAGGGGCGGCAAATGGCGGGGGAGGGCGATGGTTGTGGGGGGGGCGGCGGGGGGGGGGGGCGGGCAGCGATGGGCGGATGGCGATGGGCAGCTAGCGGGTGGTGGGGGGACGGACGGCAGTGGCCAGCAGCGGGGGGCAGCAGGCTCGCCAGTGCCCTCTCTCCATTTTGGCGCCTGAGGCAACTGCCTAGTTTGCCTTAATGGAAGCGCTGGCCCTGGATATAACCTGGGAAACTGTGAATGAAGCCCATTGCAGCTACCTGTGAGCTGTGGACTTTCCCTTCTACAGAACAAATCAACTACGGCCTCATCAGTAAGTCGAGTATTTCCTGTACATGGAAACTTTTATGGGAGAGGCCTAGAACAGGATTATTTTTCAATCATCAGTGATGGAAGATGGAAGCAACTATTTCCATCTTCCTCTGTTTATGGGGTAATGGAAGAAAAATACTAAGCTCTTTGTAGCATATTGTGCTTACCTTTAATAGAAAAAAATGGATAATGGTCCAATAGAGTGGAATAAACAAGTGTTCCACTTTCTTGATCCTGGGTTCAAGAAAGACTTGAGGTTTGAAATGTACCTTGGCTTACTTTTAACCTTTCTAACTTAAGGCCAAATATGTTTAATGGAAGCGCTGGCCCTGGATATAACCTGGGAAACTGTGAATGAAGCCCATTGCAGCTACCTGTGAGCTGTGGACTTTCCCTTCTACAGAACAAATCACACAATAAAATAAAATAATTCTGTGGCCTAACAATCTGGATCACATAACAAAAGCAAGAGAAGGAAGCAATATCCAAAATATTTGGTAGTAAGACTGATAATAATTGTACCTCCAATTACTGCTATAAAGAATACTACCATATCACTATTAATTCATCAGGATACTGACTCATTAAATGTATTTTTGACTATATCTGGCAGAAAGAACAAGACACTTCCTCCAAATTATACAGTACTATATAGTGACGTGAATTTATTCTACCTCCTCCTGAAATAGCTGTTATTGTTTAAGCAAGGACAGTTAAACTTCATGGCGTATTGCACCTTTCAATAAAGAAAGTAATGAATATTTGTAATTTTAAAGCATTTAATATGCAATGTACTTCACAATCTTTACTTCATTTATCCACAAAGCAACCTTTGAAAGTCATTATTACTTCATTATTATTTTATACAACAGCTTCCACTGATGATGAGGAGGAATCATTAAGGGCATTACTAACGTGAGCAGGTGAGTACTGGATGGACAGCATTCTAAATTTCTAGTCTCCCTAGCTCAGACTGTTACATATTACCTTGCATTGAACTGACAATCCTCAGTGGCTATACATACAAATAAGTCCATGTAGAATACACTTACTCACAAAGCCAATTACAGTCACATTAATAAGGCATTTATTGAGAAATGATTTGCACAGCATCTAAATATGAGTTATGCCAAAAATCTGCAACAATCCAGATATCACTGGGAATTCTGACCTTCTCTATATTATGTTTTCACTGATGTGTGTTTTTTAAAATAAGAAATCTACCACAGTTTGGGGAGGGGGTGATAAAATTAAGATATTATTGTCACTTTTTTGAACCAACCCACAAACAGACCCTGGACATCTAATGCTTAAAAATAAAATTTAAAAAGTAACATTAATACAAGTTTTACTCATTACTAGAGACATTAGGCTGCATACTCCTGTGTAGAGGGAATTATGTCAATTCACATCATTGGTCCCCAAACAGAAGAGGGCTTATAGTTCCAGCTCAAGCTTAGGCCTATAAATGCCCTGGTAAGTTAACACAGTGTGATACCTACCATGGAAGTGCTAGGAAGTACAGTAGTGGATTCAAAATGTAGCAATTTAGTTTCTGTATTGGCCACTTCAACAACATTGCCACAGCAGTAAGAGGCCTTTTATGCAACAAAAGAGCTTTTGATATTTTTCTTTCTCACTGTTTCATTAATCAGTCCTTCCACCCGTGTTTCATTCAAGCAAGCAAACATTCAGGTGCCTACAGGATGGCCAGTTCAACTACGGCCTCATCAGTAAGTCGAGTATTTCCTGTACATGGAAACTTTTATGGGAGAGGCCTAGAACAGGATTATTTTTCAATCATCAGTGATGGAAGATGGAAGCAACTATTTCCATCTTCCTCTGTTTATGGGGTAATGGAAGAAAAATACTAAGCTCTTTGTAGCATATTGTGCTTACCTTTAATAGAAAAAAATGGATAATGGTCCAATAGAGTGGAATAAACAAGTGTTCCACTTTCTTGATCCTGGGTTCAAGAAAGACTTGAGGTTTGAAATGTACCTTGGCTTACTTTTAACCTTTCTAACTTAAGGCCATATGTTTACCGGCTCATCAGCTCACACTGAACCCTGTCATTTCCCAATTCTGCTAAACAATTATGCTAGTCCTCACTATATCAGCAGGCAGACTTGCTGCAGCTGGTGTAGAAATTGTGAATTTCTTTCTGTCATGTTGGGTGAAGAGTGAAAGATGCCCAGCCTCCCACATGTTGCTGGAACATTATTCCCCTTATCCTTATGATATCTCCAGCTAATGATGAAGCATGATGGAAGTTGTAGTTCAACACCTTTACTCCCCTTTTGATCTCAGCTGTGACAAGCACCGGAATCTTTGATTTAGGATTCCACATGCCTTACATCTTAAGCAACAGTGATCTAAAACTAAAAATCTGCTTACAACTGACCATCTTCAGTAACAGAAGAAATATTGCCAGGGGTACAGAGCACACCGTGCTAGGAGACATATACTGTACTCACAGCACTTACTTGTAACCCAGAAATAGCAACAGAGCAGAACAGGTTTCAGACAGACACTAAACTGGCAGCAGACGCTTTTTACTACAATCCTGTTATTTACCGCAAGCATTTTGCAACCACAGAATATGTTTCTTCTAGCCTGTTCTCCCTCAGAAACAGCATGTATTAAGAATGGTAATTATTTTACTTAAGGCTATGATCTTGAGCAGGGGAAAAAGCTTTCCTGCGTCTAGAATATCTACGTATATATGCATTTTATGGGCATATGGGCATTAGAAATTAGACATTTCTTTTGCCCTCACAATCCTAGTGGTGAACGTTATCACTAATGGCTTACTGACGAATATGAAGCAAAACAAATGGAGGAAAGTTGCTACCAGTTTTGGTGTGTTTGCGCACATGAATTGGGTGTTGCTCAGTTGCTTTTCATTCATATGATTTCTATTGTTGCATGTCGATTTAATTCTTTTGGCAAAAGCAATATAAGCAATAGGCAGTATATAACAAAATATCAAGACTCATCCCAAAAGGCAGGTGGTGATATATGGCCATGTGGAGTATGGAACCAGTATAAACAAAAACATATTTCCATATGCTAAGGATTATTATCAACATAACGAAGTAAAAGAGACCATTTGACTTTGTCAAACAAAAGAGAGCATTGCGTTTGACTTCGTGTAAATGGCTAGAAGGCAGTGCCCAGACCTGACTGCGCTGTTCTTACTTTGTTTATGTGAGCAATATGGGGCACTTCCTAGTTGGCTTATAACATAATTATACAAGTAACACTTGCCCCTAGCAAGCTAGGTGCTTATTTTATTGACCCTAGATCAGGCCTGCCCAAACTTCGGCCCTCCTGATGTTTTGGACTACAGCTCCCAGAATTCTAAGCTTAGATTGCCAATGGCAAAGGACTGTGGGAGTTGCAGTTCAAAACATCTGGAGGGCTGAAGTTTGGGCAGGCCTGCCCTAGAAGGACGAAAGGCTGAATCAAACTTGAGCGAGCTACCTGAACCCACTGTGATTGAACTCAGGCCTGCCATTTAACCACTGTGCCATGGATCTCATGAATGTCTAAAAAGGACTAGATTCATTTAAAGACTCATAAAAAGCAAAAAAATATATATGGAAAAATGTATGTATAGTACAGGGGTCTGCAACCTTTAAGACATAAAGAGCCACTTGGACCCGTTTCCGACGGAAAAAAAAACCTGGGAGCCGCAAAACCATTGCAACATTTAAAACAAATATAACACACACCCCCAAAGCTCTGGGCCGCCCGGTTCCCACGCCAAAAGGCGCCTCCGACATACCTGAAGAAGTAGGAGAGAAGAAGCCGAACCAACTCCATCCCCCACCACACACTCCCGAGCAATTCCCCCCCCCCCCAATCCACCCTCTGCGCCGCTCTTGCGCGGAAAAAGAGAGAGAGAGAGAGAGATGCCAACTGCACATGTGCAATGCTTGGCCCTCCTCAACAACCCCTCGGGGTTATTAACCCGCGTGGAGGAGGCAGGGCTGCGGGCAACCCCGCCACTTTCCCCTGCCTCCTCCTCCCCAATGCGCCATCGTCGTCCCCTGCTCCCTGCCAAAAATAAAATAAAATAGAAAATAAAATAAGCAGGATCCCAAGTGGTGCTCGCCTGCCTGCCTACCTCGCTCTGGCCCCTGGACTCTCCAGGGGCCGCTGGCTGCCAGGATCTGCCTCCCCGAGCTGCTGCTGCTGCAGGGTGCCTAAAAGCTCACACCTGCCCGCTCTTCCTGCACCAAAGGCGGGCGGGAGGAACGGGCAGCGCGGCCGCCATCGCTCCCTCGCCTCCCTCCCCGCGCCCTTGCTGGGATCCCGCCGCGGGGCGAACACTGTTCCCCCCCCCACACACACACCTGCACGCTCTTCCTGCACCGAAGGCGGGCGGGAGGAACGGGCAGCGCGGCCGCCATCGCACCCCCGCCTCCCTCCCCGCGCCCGCTGGGATCCCCCCGCGGGGCGAACCTGTTCCCCCCCACACACACACCTGCACGCTCTTCCTGCACCGAAGGTGGGCGGGAGGAACGGGTAGCGCTGCCGCCGTCGCTCCCCCGCCTCCCTCCCCCCCGCCCTTGCTGGGATCCCGCCGTGGGGCGAACACTGTTCCCCCCCCCACACACACACCTGCCCACTCTTCCTGTACCGAAGGCTGGCGGGAGGAATGGGCAGCGCCGCCTCCGTCGCTCCCCCGCCTCCCTCCCCCCCGCCCTCGCTGGGATCCTGCCGTGGGGCGAACACTGTTCCCCCCCACACACACACACCTGCCCGCTCTTCCTGCACCGAAGGCGGGCGGGAGGAACGGGCAGCGCCGCTGCCGTCGCTCCCGCCTCCCTCCCCCCCGCCCTCGCTGGGATCCCGCCGTGGGGCGAACACTGTTCCCCCACACACACACACCTGCCCGCTCTTCCTGCACCGAAGGTGGGCGGGAGGAACGGGCAGCGCCGCCGCCGTCGCTCCCCCGTCGCTCCGGCCCACAGGTGGGTGGGGGTGGGGTGGGCGCCAGGGGTTCCTTCCCGGCGCCTCAGTTCGGCTGTGGTCCCACCCCGCCGCCTCCACCGCCGCTCCTGAGGCACATCCCGCCCGCCCGCCAGCCTCCGCGCTCTCACACCAATGTCTCAGCCGCGAGGGGGCACCCGAACCCACTTGCTTTGCTGGCTCCCCGCCTCGCCGGCCAATCGCCGCGCCGCTCCCAGGCCCCGCACCTCCCCTTTGGCTGCCCCGGGGCCGCTATTTGCATGCTGGCCAGCCGGCCAGCCCGCCACCTCCCAGAGCCGCGGCAAAGGTCCCAAAGAGCTGCATGCGGCTCTGGAGCCGCGGTTTGCCGACCCCTGGTATAGTACTTAGATGGCCTAGTACTTTGCACAGCAAAGCACATTTAAAGAAAGCTGGTTAACTGTTAATACTGTAAATAAGGTACAACATCTATAAACTGGTCTAGAATCAATTTTATTTTTATCATCCATTATGAAGTTAATTGTAAAACAAAGCGAATTAGTACAATTTAAATCCTGAACAGTACAATACAGTACACACTAAGAAGCAATTGCTTATATACTAATAAGCATGTGTAATATGCTTATTACACATATAAAACTGTGTAATAAATGGCACCTATTGGGCACTTTAAATAATATTAGGTTCAGCACATTCCCCTCAGTGTGTATATAACGTGGTGTCAAACCAATATATAGCAATTCTAATAGGGCTATCAAAGTACAGTATATGGCATATTTAAGGAATGCCTGTACTTGTGATACCCTCACAGCGAGTTTCCATGCAAAGCACGGACTACAACCTGGGTATTCTGATTTCAAGTTCTACCCCTACATCATCCTGGATATCCCTGTTTTCTACTCTGGCCACATTCTACTCAGACTAAAACAACATTATCCTTGTGACTTGTGCATTTTCCAATGTACAGTCAAGTTTTTTCCCCCAGGCTTGTAGCTAACAAGAAAGCAGATACATACAAAAAGGCACACACATTGAAAACTTGGAGATGAAACAGTAGTGGTCCTCAGATACCTAGTACATTTTGTTCCTCTTTTCAGATTTTTTTATAGTCTAGTGACATCTTTAAAAGCACTATTCCAAACAGAGATCTAACTAAAAAAGACTTTGTTGACAATACTGCTTTGTGTCCTCCTCAGTATGTGCCCTTGAAAGGACAAACAGAGAGGTTGAAAAGAGCCTTCAAGCAGATGCTTTAAAAACGTACTTATACAATATAATGCCCAGTTTTCTCCTTCAAACTGTTACCCAGTTTTTCTACAAACATATGTCATTTGGAGTAGTGAAAGCTGCCACATGATCACTGCTGGCTAATCAAAATCTGCCAAGATGAAGTTAAAGATATGGGTAAGAAGGTGATAAATGCCCCCTTACAGAAAGGGTCAGTCCCTTCTTTTCTAAAGGAACTTGTCATAAAACTCTTCTTAATGCAATCTATCCTTGACCCAAACAGTCTGATTAACTATAGGTCAGTTTCAAATCTACTATTTTGGGGGTAAGATGGCTGAAAAGACGGTGGTCCTGCCACACCAAGCCCTCGTGAATGACATGGATAATGTGGATCAACCTCAGTGAAGCTTTTGGCTGGGACTCAGATTGTTTTGTTCACCTTGCTAGATAGACCAGGGACTGGATATGGAAAGAGTAATGTTGTTAGTTCTCTAGACCTTCTGGCAACATTCAGTACCAGTAATTTTGGTTTCCTGTTCAATAGCCTTTTCCAAGCTTCTCAGTGGAAATGTATTCAACTATTGACCAATATCACAACTGTATATCATGCCCCCACACTGTTTAACATCTATATGGAACCACTCGGAGAGGTCATCAGAACATTTGGTCTGAGGAGTCGACAATATGCTGATGATACTCAGCTCTACCTCTCATTTTCCACCAATCCACGAGAGGCAGTTTATGTGCTGAGCTCGTGTCTGGACCAGATAATACACTGGATCTTATATACCCATCATATATACACACATATATATATATATGAGTATAAGTCAACACGAGTATAAGTCGAAGCCCCTAATTTAACCCCCCAAAACTGGGGAAACGTATTGACTCGAGTATAAGTCTAGGGTGGGAAATGCTGCAGGACCTGGCAGCTCCTCCTTTGTGAGCTGGGGCAGTGGTATGTGATGTTTAAAATGACTTTTAGCCACTGATGCAAGTGCTTGGGTCAGTGGCTAAAAGTCAGTTTAAACATTGTGCACCACTCCCCTATGATGCGGAGGGGGGGGGTCAGGAGAAGCGGCACACAATGTTTAAAATGACTTTTAGCCACCGACCCAAGCACTTGCCTCAGTGGCTAAAAGTATTGACCCGAATATAAGTCGAGGGCCCCTTTTTTCAGCTGAAAATTAGGGCTGAAAAACTAGGCTTATATTCGAGTGAGTATATACAGTATACACACACACACACAGAGAGAGAGAGAGAGAGAGAGAGAGAGAGAGAGAGAGAGAGAGAACCCCCACCTATCACGGGGGTTAGGGACCCACCCGACCCGCGATACATTAAAATCTGCAATATGCGGAAGCGGGTTGGGTGGGGGCGGGGGTGATAAGAGTGTCGGGTGGGGGAGGCAGGGAATGATTTGATTGCTCCCCCCGACCCCCGTGCGGCTCCGAGGCCTCATGAAGGGGTCTGGGGGCGGCGGGGAGTGATTTGATCACTCTCCGAGGCCTCCCGGAGGGGGCAGGGGCGGTGCGGAGCGATACGATCGCTCCCCGCTGCAGGTACTGCGATCCCGTGATATAGTGGAACCGCAGTACCTGAACCGCGAAATGGTGGGGGGGTGACTGTATATTCAACTTATAGGCTTTGGACTTTATAATTTTCATACAGTGTGATTATAAGCAAATTATAAAAATACATTTACGACATTTAGATAAGCAACATAGGTTTTGTTAATTTTGTGAAGTTTAACTTTTAGAGAGCAAGACAGCTGACCATCTAAGGGACACATTGCCTTCTTATAAACCTGTCCACACATTAAGTTATTCAAGAGAGAGTCCTTTATCCCCTTAAGAACACCAGCAGTTTAAGAGACATGCCTAACAAGCACACAGGAGAGGGGTTTTTTCTTGTGTGGTTCCCAGATTGTGGAATTTTTTTCCAAGAGTTGTGTTCATCTTCTACTGTATCAGATTTTTTAAAAGGTGTAAAACACATAGACTGTATCATTGTGGCATTGATGCTTAATCTGCCCTGCCCTGTTGTTTTTAGCTGCACATTTAATTGATTTTAATGGTTTTTACTGTAGCACTTGTTTTTATTCTTCCATGAAGACTGTAAGTTGTCTTGAGGGCTACTTTCTAATGAAAAGGGAGGGTATAGATGTAATTTTCATTATTAATAAAAAGAAGAACAGGAACTGAAATTATAAATGGCCCTGCCTAACATTATGATTGTTACAATCTGGGTCCTGAAGATAACCTGGACACATCTTGTATCATACAGAAGTCCTAAAGTAGTAGCTTTTCAAACTATTTTATCAACATACGGTACCTCATACCCAAACAAAATGTAAGTGGCATGAAAAAAATATGTGGAGCTAAATCTATCTATCTATCTATCTATCTATCTATCTATCTATCTATCTATCTATCTATCTATCTATCTATCTATCTATCTTTCTAAAGAGAAACTGTATAGCCACTCATCCAAGCCTTCAAAAGACTTTTCAGAACAAGGAATACTTGCATATTTTTTAAAAAGCAAGTCAGACATTAATTATCTAAACCTGAGAAATAATGAAAATCCTCTCAATCTACTTATGATATGGAACACAAACACAGAAAGCAATTTAGCAGATTTTAGCACCAATTCATACCACAAAAATCACCATACTCTGATTAATATAATTAATGGAGATGGCTTCCCCTACCCCATATATAATGTGTGAAGCAGAAGTTAGTTTATTTTTTTATGTATGTATGTATGTATGTATGTATGTATGTATGTATGTATGTATGTATGTATGTATGTATGTATGTATGTATGTATTAAAATGTTTCTTTCAGCTCAGAATACAATCAAGAAAATCACCTTCAACTAATCAAATAAAATATAATTTTGTAATAATTTAGAACTTTTTTAAAAAAACTTAAAATTTAACAGTTCAAATTAAACAAAAATAGGAAATGAGATTTTGGAAGTTAAGCCGTGCTCTCAATAACCATAAAGCAAAGTAAAGTGTTCTACGTATATACCATGCCCCATTCCACTTCAAGTATTCTCTGCGCGGTTTACATGTTTATTTTAATTACAGTATGCAGGCCACATGTTGCCCTCCCCCAGAAAGCTGGGCACTCATTTTACTGACCTCTGAAGGATGGAAGGCTGAGTCAACCATGAGTCTGCTACCTGGAATTGAACCTAATATTTGGGTGAACTGTCAGGTCGTATCTTGATGCAAAAGGCTTGAGTCAAACCAATCTCTAAAGCCATGACATTTAATGTACATGTGGAATATGTTTTCCTCTCAAAGGGCTCTATCCCACGTCCCTTTAAATGCAGATTAAATTTGCCGATAAACTGTGTTCAAAAATGTTGTCCCCCACGGCCACCAGGCTTTTTGAAAAAGAAAAAGAAAAGAAAACCTGGTAGCACCAGGGAATTTTTTGCCTCACTTAAAAAACCCACCTTTTAAAGAGCCAGAAATTGTGGGACCGCATAGAATGATCCAGGTTTTCTTCTTTTCTTTTTCTTTGTTTTTCTCATAGCACCAACCGGCTGTTCCTGGGGCCGGTTGGCGCTTTTTTTTTAAAGCTTCCCCCCCACCCTAGTGCCAGTCAGCTGATTCTCCGGCTGATCTGGTGCTTCTTAAAATTATTTTAAAATTTTTCCCTCCACCCTCCTAGCACCAGCCAGCTGGCCGATTGAGGCACTGTCTTTTTTCAAAACAAACAAACAACCTTTTCCCCACCCCTAGCGCCAGTCGGCAGGTCCTCTGGCTGGTCTGGGGCTTTTTAAAATTATATTTAAATCCCCCCCCTCCTAACACCAGCCAGATGGCTGATCGTCACTGTTTTTTTTTTAATAAAAACTTCCCTTCACCCCTAGTGCCAGTCAACTGGTCCTCCGGCTGGTCTAGCATTTTTTTAAATAATCCTCCCCCCCCCAGCACTGCTCAGCTAGCCTTTTAAAAAAATCCTTGGATGTGGGAACTGCTATCCCACAACTTCAGTCACGTGACAGGAGGAAGAGGAAAAGCTGGATTAGGATCTTTCCCAGGTGAGATAGCAGCCAAAGAAGAGAACATGGTCCTGTTTAGTCTTCTGATAACTGTGTACCCAGGAGTCAGGGTACAATGTACCCAACAATGCTCAGGCTATGCTCAGGCTATGTGGTGTTCTCACATTCAACAGGACATAAATTTCTGCATTCAGGTCTAAATGCAGAATACTTACAGTAATACCTTGGTTTATGAGCATAATTCATTCCAGAAACATGCTTGCAAACCAAAACTCTCTTATATCAAAGCAGATTTCCCCAAAAGAAACAAAGGAAACTCAGATGATTCATTCTGGGGTCTAATAGAGCATATACTGTACACACAAAATGCTAAAACTCACAAAGAAGTTGGCTAGAAATCCATGCCCACACCATGGTTTTGGTACCTGGCTGCGGAATCTGCTCTGCTTGTGACTAATAACTGGATTTTATTCTGTGTTTTTAATGTTACAATAATAAAATACAATTTGTAGCCCTATACACGATTTACTAGCTAACCCATGATTAGAAATGGTTTGAATAAATAAGAAAGGATGTTGAAAACAAATTAAATAAAAATATAAATATAAAGAAAAACAGAACCCTAACCCGCACTCCCCTTTGTAAACATTCCTGGCTGGTGCAAGGGAGACCTCCATAGCTTTCTCCTCCCTCTGCTTTGGAGGCTGACTGAGAAAGAATGTTGCAGATAGTCCCCAACAATCCAGCCGAGGGAGGGAGGAAGAGCTACCACTGGCTCACTTGTGATCATGTGACCTGCTCCAGTGCTTGTATATCAAGACATTGTTTGCTGATCGAGGAAAAATGTACAAGAAATGTTTTCTTGTCTTGCAAAATGCTCTTAAACCAAGTTACTCTTAAACCATGGTATTACTTTATACAGTATACAATTTCAAATTCTGATTTGCCAAAAAGAAGTACCCAATAAACTGCACAGTCCAGGCTTCAACTGGATACTTATGCAGAGAGAAGGCAGATCCAGTCCTCATGTACCTTCCCTTACATATTCCAGAGGGTTGGATGTAAAGCAAATCTAAAACTGTGGGCTGATAAAAGTAACAGATAAAAGTAAAGATTTTTCCCCATAGAACTAACCAACTTATTAATTAAAACTTTAGGAACTATAATTATCTACACTGCCATACCATAAAACTGAAATTAAAATGAATTTTGTCAGAAATCCTATTTTAACAAGTCATATGACAAATAATATCATCATTTTGGGATGTACATTGCATTGTATTCTAAAACAAAATCAAACAATTTCTACAGTGTAACTAGCTATGGTAAATGCATTTTGCTCCAATAAATTAGAGAACAAATACAAAACATTAATAAAGTAAACATTCTGTTGATTAAAGCAAGATTTACAATTGGTAATTAAAACTGATACATTGTCTTATCTTTATGATAGAATGCTTGTACACATTGCAAAAACTGGCTCACACAGCTAAAAACATTTTCAAGCCATTTAATGAAAGGGATATGGGAGTGGCAACAGGGTGAGCCAACAGGTAATCATACCCCCGTTTTGCTGACCAAGGGTTAGCACTACATCACCAACAATGTGGATGACACAAAAGATTGGCCTTGATTTGAAAAGTTTTCAACTTAGAATTTAGCATAAGCAACAACCAAGGAAAGTGTGAAATAAGAGAGAAGCAGAACTAAAGAGATAGAAACACAGTACATTAAGACCTTGGTTTACGACCATAATCTATTCCAGAAATATGCTTATAAACCAAAGCACTCATATATCAAAGCAAATTTTCTCATAAGAAATACAGTAATGGAAACTCAGATGATTTGTTCTAGGACCCAATAGACCAGTGGTGGCAAACTGTTGATGCTCCATATGTTTTTGACCACAACTCCCACATTCCTTTGTCATTGGTAATCTAGGCTTGGAATTCTGGGCGTTGTGGTCCGAAATCTCTGGAGTGCTGAAGGTTCACTACCACTGCCATTTGACCATATACTGTACAGATAAAATGGCAAAACTCACAAAAGAAGTTGTCTAGAAGTCCACATTCACACTATGGTTTAGGTACATGGCTGCAGAATCTGCTTTGTTTGGGACTAACAATTGGAGTTTACACTGTGTTTTTAATGTGACAATAATAAAGTGTAATTTATAGCCATATGCACACTTGACACTAGCTGCCCCATGACCAGAAATTAGAAATAAGAAAGGATGTTGAAAGTGATTTACATAAAAATATAAATATAAAGAAGAGTAAAACCCTAAATTGCACTCTCTTTTGAAAACCATCATGGCTAGTGCAAGGGAGACATCTGTTTCTCTCTCCTCCCTCTGAGACACAACGTTCCAGACAATCACCCACAATCTAGCAGGGAGAGAGAGGGAAACAATTGGCTCATTTGTGAAGATGTGACCTGTTCCAATGCTTATATTGAAAAACATTGCTGATTGATAGAGGCAAAATTGATCAGACGTATTTGCTCATTTTGCAAAATACTCGTAGACCAAGGTACTCATAAATCAAGGTATTCCCATATATAAGTGTTCTTCACCAGACAGCCACCAAAAATAAATTGAATAAAAACTTCAAATCTGCCCAGCTTAACTGGTATTGTATTCCTTACAAATTATTTATGTGAAACAATTGGTCAGAATCCAATTGTGGATTTACATCTATAAACAATGGGGTGAACTGCAACTAACTGATGAATTTCTGCTCATATTCCTAGTATGTGACCATGAATGTGAGCAGCAACTCCATAATTAGTGGCAATTTGCCACTATGATCTATGCAGTTACTATGACATAAACCTCAATAGAATTCTGATCCCTAACCTGATCAGTACCCTTCTAGAAATGGAACATTTTCCATGTAAATATATGGCATGAGAAATGCTTTTATCCTGCTTTAATGATCTCAGGGAAGAAGTATTTGATAGTAAAAAAATTTCTGTTATGAACCAAAGCTAGTAATTACAAGTTTTATACAAGAATTCTAACCACATTTTCTCTGAAAGAATAAGTGTCTTGTTAGATGAACCACAATACTTGAATAGTACAGCAATCTGTTTTCTCAAGTGCAACAAACCATCTCCAAGCAACTTATAAGGGAACTATGCATAAAAAGGAGACTTCCCCCTCCTTATCTATCCCAGCCCAGAAACTGACCATCAATAGCCTATTGCCTGTCACGATGGAGGTTATACATAGAAATTGTAGATGACAACTTCTGTTAGAGCTATTTTCCACAAATTTGTGTAATCTCCCTGTAAAACCATTCATGACAACAACTGTGTATGAGAGAAAGTGTATCATTAAGAGGATGAGAGTCTCCATTTTATCCTAGCAAGAGCTTGCCCTCATCGGAAGAGAGAGCATTGTATAATACCAAAAAATCTGGGCCTTCCAAAGCACACAAAAATGTTGTAGGAGAAGGATAAATAAATTGCTCTGTATTACAGCTCATTTAATTCTGTGATCTTACATGCTGTGCTCATCCACAGCTTGACCACAATGCATTATTTTAAAAAGGATGTTATGAACTACTAAACAAAAACACTCTTGTTACCAAACATAAATTCAAAACATGTGGGTGCACATCTACTGTACTTGTTTCCCCTAAACTCTACAGTAAAACAAACAGAATGCTGTTTGTTCAGCCCACCAGTGTAACTCTATTGATGTAAGTTTCAATGGCAAATTCCTGCTAGTTAAGTTAGTTTTGGTTTTTCTTGCCATAACAGTTCCCATGACAGCCACAAAAACAAAAAACAAATAATCCAGTGCTAACTTCTTACCTGGTGACAATTTATGAGATTGACACCAACTGATTTATAGCAGATTCCCACTAGTATGAATATGTAACAGGATTCTAGCCTTAAATCTTTGAAGAGAAATTCCCCAAGAAAGTAGAACCTACAAAAATTCCTTTTACAATTTATGGAATTATTCAGAGTGTAGTCTATGCCTTTGCATAGACTATAAGGGGCAGGGAAGTGCAGTGATGCATCCAGATGTGTCTCAATAATGTATGCCACAAGACCAAACTAAACACAAAAAGACCTGTGATCTCACAGATGGTAAAACATATCCTGTGTGGTCTCTGATTTATAGTAGATCTTTATAAGTAGAAAGAAAACACTGCTCGTATTTCCACAGGTTTACCCTTATTTACGTGGCCCCTTGGTCTCCCCAGTTTGTCGAGTCTGGGCCTGTTACACCAGATATGGCCTCCAGAACGCTGGCGCACTGCAGACCGACAGCTTCTCCATTCGACCCCCGCCTGTCTTGGCTGATTAAGATCGCCGGAGGGAGCATGCTGGAGTGGGCTTCATTGATCACCACTGCCTCCTTCAGGGATGGGATTTTTCCTTGTCGGCTGAAAAAGATGGTTGTTAAGCCCATTCTCAAAAGACCTGGCTTGGCTGTGGATGATACTGTATGTCCATCTATCGTCCTATAGCCAATGTTCCCTTCTTGGGCAAGGTGGTGGAGCGAGTTGCCGCCATGCGGCTCCAGTTGTTCCTGGAGGAGAACCTCCTCCTGGATCCTTTTCAGTCCAGGTTTAGGCCACGTCACAGGACTGAGACTGCACTGGTCGCATTGCACGATGACCGATTGAGAAGGGCCAGCAAGGGTTGCTCTGCCTTGTTGGTCCTTCTCGATCTGTCAGAGGTCTTCAATACCACTGACCACAGTATCCTCCTGGGCAAGCTCTCTGAGTTGGGAATCGGGGGTCCAGCCTTGAGCTGGCTCCGGTCCTTCCTCGGGAGCCAAGCCCAGTGAGTGAGCTTGGAGGGAGAATTATTGTCTCCCTGGACACTCTCCTGTGGGGTGCTCCAGGGGTCGGCAATCTGACCCATGCTCTTTAATATCGATATGAAGCCGCTGGCTGAGGTCATTTGGGGTTTTGGAGTATGCTGTCATCAGTATGCTGATGACACGCAGCTCTATCTCTCCTTTCCCATCTCTGCAATGGCAGTCCAGACACTTGATAGCTGCCTGGCCGCGATTCTGAAACGAACCAGGACCAACAGGCTCAAGTTCAACCCTGAGAAGACTGAGGTTCTGTTCTTCGGGGGGGGGGGATGGATACAATGGCCCTCTTCCCAGTCTGTGTGGGTCCGCCCTCCAGCTGGCTGAAAGAGTGCGAAGTCTGGGTGTTGTCCTACATTCCAGAAGTGTCCCTGGAACCCCAGGTGGCTGCCATGACCAGGTCAGCCTTTTATCATCTTAGGCTTATTGCCCAGATTTGCCCATACCTTGATGGGAACTCCCTGAGGACAGTTGTGCAGGTGCTGGTCATATTGAGGATGGATTATTGCAACACTCTTTACATGGCGCTTCCCTTGTATCATTTGGTGATCCTAGCGGTTGCAGAATGCAGCAGCCAGAATGGTGGTCATTGCGGGCAGATTTGACCACATCACCCCAATTCTGTCTCAACTACATTGGCTGCCCATTGCCTCCCGAATAAAGTTCAAGGTGTTGGTTTTGGTTTAAAATAACCTTCCATGGCTTAGGACCTGACAGATGTATGACAGAGCGTATATCCCAAAGGTCAGAGCTGGCCAGACCCACCAAAGCCTCATCGGCCTCCTTGCTTTGGGTGGCCACCCCCAGGGAGGCCCGTAAGGTTATGACCTGTAATCGGGCCTTCTCGGTGGTAGGCCCATCCATATGGAACAAACTTCCCTTGGAGATGCACCTGGCTCCATCCCTCACAGCCTTCAAGAAATCGTAGAAAACTTGGCTGTTCCTGGAAGCTTATGGTAATCACTAAAGTTTGGTTTGTGCCCTTTTGTGATTTGTTGTTTTTGTTAGTATTTGTTATGCCTCTTGCCAGACTCTTTTTTCTCCCCACTCTTTGTTGTGTGTTATTTGAGTTGAATTGTGATGGTTTTAATGGCTTGTGTTGCCATGTTTGTAAACTGCCCAGAGTTCCTTTGGGGAAATTGGTTCAATTTATAAACTTAAAAATAAATAAATAAATAAAAAGTACTTAAAATAGTCTTAAGGGTGCAATTAGCTGTTTGGAAGTGATAGAATCTTGATGATACTACAGTGGTACCCCGGCTAATGATGCACCCAACTACTGAGAGTCCCGACTTACAAGCGGGATTATTTGATATTTTTCTCCTGCCACCTTATAAGTTGGAGATCGGGTTTCCCTGACTTACAATTAAAAAAAACCTGGGGTGGTTGCAGGGGGAAAGTGTGTGCTATTTAAAAATGTCTTTCAGCCATAGAGGCAAACAGTTGTCTCTGTGCCTGAAAGACACCTTAAACAGTATACACCTTCCACCCGCCCGCTACGAGGGTGGGTGAGGGGAAAAGTGTGTGTTGTTTAAAATCTCTTTCAGGCACAGAGGTAGCCGTGCCTGAAAGATGTTTTAAATAACACACACTTTATCCCTCACCCACTCTCATTGGTGGGAAAAGGCACGTGTTGTTTAAAATGTCTTTCAGGTCGGGAGGCAACCGTTTTCCTCCGTGGCTGAAAGACATTTTAAACCATCCTGTTTCTCCCACCAATAAGTGGCGGGTGGTTTAAAATGTCTTTAGTCACTGAGACAACCGCCTGCCTCCGTGGCTGAAATATATTTTAAACCACCCGAACGTGCCCGGGGGTGGGGAGAAGTGGTGGGTGGTTTAAAATGTCATTAGCCTCCGAGGCAAACACTTGCCTCAGTGGCTAAAGACATTTTAAACCATCTGCCACTTCTCCCCCCCCCCCCATGTACCTCGGGGAGGGCGAGCTGCAGGTTGTTTAAAGCGGATTCCCATAGGAATGCATTGAAATCTGTTCGTCCGGATGCTATGTGAGGATGTTCTATGAAAAGCTTACTTCCAAACATATTTTGAGAGAAACAGTGAAAAGCAAGAAGGTAAGAGTGGGCCCAAGTTTTGTTAAGTGTGTACAAGTACAATATACTGTATAAAAAAATCCTTCAAACATAACCCCAGTTCAGATGTACTATTTTCTCACATTCCAAACAAGAGTTTAGCAGCTGCTGTTAAGTGAAAGTCAGGATCACATACTTTTCCATATTTTTCCTTTCCCACCCAGTTTTTACATGGTTTGCCAACCATACCAAGTTTGGACACTTGTGTTATTTGTGAGTTTCTCTTTAGTCTGCATCAGAATGGAGAGGCAAACCCAGTTCACATTAACCATGCTTTACTTTAGTTACACCTGAGAAATTTAACCTTAGCTGAAGATATTTATCAATTGTATTTAATCTCTTTTTACCCTGCTTTTCTCCTTAAAAGGGATCCAATCAGACTTGCATAACTAAGAATATTAAAAACTGACAACAGTAAATTATTCAAATATTTAGAAAAAAATAATAAACATATTTAAAATGTTACAGAAAATGAACAAATTAGACAGATTTAAAAGCAACAAAACACTAAAATGTTTCTTACCCAATACACAGCCGGTCAGTATTTATTTATTTATTTATTTATTTATTTATTTATTTATTTATTTATTTATTTATTTATTTATTTATTTATACCCTGCCCATCTTCCCATAGGAAAAGCCTGCCTGAAAAAAAAATGTTTTTGCCTGCTGGTGGAAGGAGAGCAAAGATGGGGCCACCCTGGCACCCCATGGAAGGGAGTCCCAGAGTCGGGGTTACACACTGAGAAGTACAAAAGGGTAATGAAACTGATCTCAATCAGAGAGGAGTAGAAGCTAATAGCTTGCAGGTTTCATGTTTTTGACATGTTGGAATATATTATTAGCCATGATGACTACTTGATTGGTAACAGAAGAATGATTGGAAATGATTTCTTATGCCAGCAGAACTGCCGTTATGCAACCCACATAGGAAAGATCTCAAAACCAGTGGGATGGGAGGCAAATGAATGGAAGCCTGCTGGAGTGAGAGGAATACTCTGACCACGTAGCACACTAGAATTCTGGCCCTGGTGCAGAGAAGTAGGGGAAAGATCTAGTCACACTGCAATCCGACACAAGTCGGATTGCATGCTTTGCAAATTTACTTCTAGGCCTCTGGGACCAGGATTGCACAGAATATATTTTTGCTGCCAAAACATTTTCTATAGTCCTGAGTTTAAAACATATACATCACTATGCTTGTGCCATCCCTAAGTGCCAAATATGCATTATGTGAAAAATAAAGAAATCCAAGCCTTCAGAACAGAGTACCTTTCTTCTTTGTAACACTTTTAAAAGGAATCATGATTCAGATTTTCCTAATTATATCTTCATCTCTTTTAATCAAATGTACCTGTGTACCAGCTTCTTTTATAGTCACTAAAAGCCTTTTCAATCACTCAGATGAGCAGAGGTGAGCAATGTCTACATGAAATACCATTGACTTGGTGCTTAAGTAGAATTATCCATCTCCAAACTGCAGAAAAAGTAGATTGTCTAGAAAATGTGTCACAGCCACCAAAAACAATCATATGGAATAGGAATCTGCAAGTAGATCAGAAAGTCCATACGAATGCTAATGCCTATACACCTGGCATTTTTATCAGAGCATGCAGATTTCAACACACAATTGAATGTGGATTTTGAAACACAACTACCGTATGTACATGTATTAAATATAAGGTGGTGGTGGGATTTCATTAACCCTTCTCTAAGCCAATAATTGTCATAAAGCAGAATGGTTTGCGCTCATATGGTTGCACAAACAGCTTTGCTGTTCATTGTGTAAACTATTCGGCCTGCACAACGTGTCAACTGGTAGCTTGCCGGGCCATGAGAAGTAGCCCGCCAGGTATCCGCCAGCCTCCCAATCTGCTGCTATCAGGGGCCTGTTCGTGGGGGGGGGGTTGCCCACCTGCCCGCCCGGATGTTTGGTCTGGATTTGTTCCTTCTGCCACCACACCCCACTCCCTCACTCGGCTCCTAAACCAGAGCACCGGTGAAAGTAGACTGGTGGGGCTCTGGCTGCGGTAGTGGGCCTAGGCCGGCCTACTGCATGCGCCCAGTCCTGTGGCCGCGGCAGCAGCCATGGTGACGGAGGAGGAGGAGGACCAGGCCAGGCTACCATGTGCACTTGGCCCTCTCAGGCCATGCTGGGCAGCCTTGTGGCCACAGCAGTAGCTGCAGCAACAACAGAGGAGGAGGAGGAGGGCCAGATCAGGCTGCCGTGTTCACGTTCCTATAAGTAGACCAGGGGGCCTTGGGGAGATCAAGATTGCAGGGCCGTTTGGGTTAGGGTTAGACAAAAACTAGACCACAAGCTGCTCAAATTTGGGACAGCCCTGCATTACGGTAAGAAAACAATGACATTGATTCCTCAGATGGCTACTTCAGTGCCTTACAAAACAGCAATATTGACCATGAACTGCCCCTGCAAAATGTCAGTACAACATAAGAAGAGCCATGCTGGATCAGGCCAAAGGCCCATCTAGTCCAGCTTCCTGTATCTCACAGTGGCCCCACCAGATGCTTTTGGAAGCGCATGAGACTAGGCATCTGTCACCTGATACCACTCCCCTGCATCTGGCCCTTGAAGTACCCTGGTTTTAAGCCTGGAGATTACACATCTCCATCATGGTTTGTAACCTGTGATGGACTTTTCCTCAAGGAATCTGTCCAATCCCCTTTTGAAGGCATCCAAGCCAGATGCCATCACCACATCCTGTGGCAGGGAGTTCCATAGACTAACAACTAGAGAGGGGCACGACTTGAAAAATTTTTTTTTCGAGTTGTCGTTAGTCGGGCCAGTCCCGTTTCGGGTCGTTTCCGGTTTTCGCGAAAATTCGCAAAAATTAGTCGGTTCGTTTTTTCGTTTTTTCGTTTTTGTTAGTACTGGTTTTTTGGGGGGGAGCGGGCTCCTGGAGGCACCTCTGTGGGGTGGGTGCCTCCTCTGGCCCGCTATAAAGGGAAAGTGGGCTCCTGGAGGCACCCGTGGGTGCCTCCTATCCTCACCCACTAGGAAGGGGAAGCAGGCTCCAAGAGACCCCTCTACATGGGGGTCTCCCTTCCTCACCTGCTGCTGCTGCAAAATGCTATGCAATAGCCATATGGATATTGCATAAAATAATGTGCAGAGTGAGACCAGTGTGAGAGTGATAGCGTCATGCCTTCCCTGCACAAGGCTCCCGCACCACCATGTCTCACACAGAAGGGAATTGTACTTGCTGCGTGTAGTGCAATGCAAGCAAGTAGATCTGGCTTTAAGGTGGCTTAGTGCAAGGGCTAGGGTTAGGCTAGTGACGGGTAAGGTTACGGTGGGCTAGTGGGTTGCACCTCTGGGTGCCTCTCTGACCCACTAAGAAGACAGTCTGTGACGTATGGGTACGGAGTCAAGGGTTAGGGTTAGGGCTAGGGCAGGTTTTAGGGGGCTTTTTGGCACATCCCAGAAGTCTCCATGGCCAAGTGGCCATGCGATTGGTGGGATGGCTCCAAAAATTTGCATGGTCGTCCACTCCCACATGGCTGGCCACTCGGCCAGCCCATCCAATGCGCAGGTGTAAAAAAAATAAAAAATAAAATAAAATCAATGGAGGACAGAGGAGGAGAGGAGAGACATTTTGTTGCAAGAAAAAACCCACTGCTACTGTGAAAAATCTGGCAGTTTATAAATTTTCGCGTGTTTCTGTTGTGCTTGTGTGTTTTTGGACCACGATTTCAAAAACAATATTGCGTTCGCCGGCCCATTTTGGATCCCCCGCCCGCACCGCATGGCATGGCGATGGCGACTCGCGAGTCCGGCTGCCCAGGATGGGGGGAGGTGGGACCCCCCTCCAGAAACCACCCCTCTGGTAGGTGCCCGGCGCCCTTAGTCAAGCAGGCATTTTTCCGCCTGCTTTTTTGGCCCGGGAATGGGTGGGGGAGAGTTTAAAAGTTTTTTCCTGTCCCGTCCGTGCCGCTTGCTTGCGCTTTAATTGCGGCGGGCGGCGGCCGGCGAGACTGGGCTTTTTGCTGGCTGCGAGCCTGCGGCGAGTCCCACAGAGCAGCCCACTAGGACGGGGGATGGGGGGGAGGCCGGGGACCTCCAGAAACAACCCCTCTGGTAGGTGCCCTGAGGCACGGCAGGCATTTTTCCGCCTGCTTTTTGGCCGGGAACCGGGTTTTTTTAACTTTTAAAAACTTTTTTTCTGTGCCGCGTGGCATCGCGCGATGCAAGGAACGAGCACGACAAATCAGACCAAAATTGTTCGTTCGTCGGTTCGAGCTCGAAGTCTGGGGGAGTAATTCCCGTTACCGTTTCCGTAGAGTAACGGAACCGAGTAACGGAAACGGAAACGGGAATACCGCTAAGTCGTGCCCATCTCTACTAACAACGTGCTGGGTGAAAAAATATTTTCTTTTGTCTGTTCTTACTTTCCCAGCCCTCAATTTGAGTGCATGTCCCCTAGTTCTGGTATTTTGTGAGAGGGAAAAGAGCTTCCCTCTATCCACTTTACTCATGCCCTGCATTATTTTGTACGTCTCAATCATATCCCCCCTCAGGCGCCTTTTTTCCAGACTAAAGAGCCCCAAATGTTTTAGCCTTTCCTCATAAGGGAGGTGCCCCAGCCCAGTAATCATTTTGGTCACTCTCTTCTGCATCTTTTCCAGTTCCACTATGTCTTTCTTGAGATGAGGTGACCAGAATTGTACACAGTATGTTCGTACCAAGATCACTTGATGTGTCAATTTGGGTTATCATTCTTAGAGGAAGCTAGTAAGGTATAGAGGTTCTCACAAAAACAAGTGATGTGTAGCATTCACTAAAACAAGGGGATGCATGCATGCATGCATGCATGCGTGTGTATATTCTTACTCTTTTTTTACTTTAAAACTCTTTTTAAAAACACCCATTCTCAAGCATAATGGTACCTTGGTTTATAAGCATAATCTGTTCTGGAAGCATGCTCATAAACCAAAATACAAGTATATCAAAGCACATTTCTCCATAGGAAATAATGGAAACTTAACTGATCCATTCTGGGGTCCCAGTTTCCATTATTTGCTATAGGGAAATTTGCTTTGGCTGGGATCCACAGCAGCTTCTGGAGCTCACCCTGGGCCTAGTGCCACTTGGGGCACGCTGCAGAAGCCACTGATGGGCAGCGTTGGGAATGGGGCATGCAACAGAGGCTATGGATGGGTAGCACTGGGCCCACGGCACGCTGTGGAGACCCAGCGCAGGCCTGCTGCATAGCATGGAAGTCAGTGTTTTCCAGGCCTTAGTGAGGAAGAGCATTGCTGGGCTCGCACGGGAGTCACAGAGGTCACTTCCCCCAGAAGTCATGTCCGGTCTGCAGGATATCACTTCTGGTCTGTTTCGAGGCCCAGGAAGCCCAGCAGATGTCCACTGTGTGGCCTGGAAGTCCATCCCAGGGAGCACAGAGCCTGTGATGAGGTTAGCCTTCCTTGCAAACCAGAGTGATGCTTGCAAACCGAGGCAAATTTTCACTAAAATATTTGCTTGGTTTGCAAAACACTTTCACTTGGGCTCCAAATGAAAAATATTTTGTTGTTTCATTACTTAACAAATCAATTTGTTACAAAACAAAACAGTGGAACATGCTTCATGATGAAACAAAATGAACCACCATTTTTTCTAAAAATGAAATGATTCATCCTAGAGGCTCCAAAGCTATCCCCCCCCCCAGGAAAAACATCATTTGTAATTGGAAAGTGATCCCAGGTATCTAGCAGCATGGAAATTCCGACGAGGCTTCCTCAAGCTTTTCCCTATAAGCCCCCCAAATTTGGAAAGCTTTGGAGTTTAGGGGGCTGAGTTATTTTCAAGTATATAACTTTCCAATCACAAAAGGAAACAACAGATTTTGTAAGGAAACCTCTCCTTAAAAGAATTAAAAAGCACTTTTCCAATTACAAATGGATTCCTGGAAGTTGAATAACTCGGCCCCCTGAATGCCAAAGCTCTCCAGGGTAGAGCTTGAGGAAGCTCAGATGTAATTTTCAATGCTGCTAGATGCCGGGATCACTATTTTTGAGTACAAAACTTTCTAATCACAAATGATTTTTTCCTGGGGGACCTGCTTTGCAGTTGAATTATTCAGCCCTCTGAACACCCAAATCTCTCCAAATTTGAAGGGCTTAAAGGGAAGAGTCCAAGGAAGCTACCCATCTCATTTGATTCCTCTAAGACCCAGGGGAGCAATTTTATAGTGTAACAAATAGTTTCATTTTGGTTTATTTCATTTTGGAAATTCTTTTTAAAATTTGCTAATAACAAAGTGAAATGAAAAACAAAACAAAACAAAACACTATATTTTCATTTTGTGTCCATCTCTACTCTCGATACAAGGTATCATAAACCAAGGTGCCACTACGTATTAAGAGTAGTAGATAAAATCAATACTAAAACACTTTTAAAGCACCCAACACAACAATTGAAAAACCACTCTAAACCACCAGTCATTAAAGAAAAGCTTGCCTGGAGAGAAAGAACATAGAAGTACATAAGATACAGAGGTGGGTGAAGGAAGAAAGAATTCCAACAGGTTTGATTGCCCAGCATGGTTTGTGATGTGGGAATCATGACACCATTTTCCTTTTTAGGAAACTGCCAGCTGAGGCCTCAAACAGACAAAGGAAACACGTATCTGTTGCCCAGATTCCCATGGCTGGCATATGTGCATGGGCCAATGGCATGTTTCTTTCTTGTATGAAGGCTGCCAACAGGAGAAGAAATAGCCACAGTACTGTTCAGTTCACACACACTGATTAGGATGATGTTGTAACCTAAGATGTCTGCCATATCCCTTGCACTGTGGACATAAGCACATCTTAGCCAGCTTGGTTCTTTACTTAGGAGATGAAATTGAAGAAATTGTGAGAAAAGGGTAGGAAACTTTTAGCTCAGCTTTTTCTCTGATCAAAACTAACATTGGGCAGGATTCAGAATTTTCCTTCTGTGAACAGAAGGGCTCCTCCCATTGACAGAACTCTTCTGAAGACAACTGTTGGCAATTCCTTTCCCAGAAAGAAAGCTCCATTCCGCCTTGAAAATCTCCAGATGGCTGGAGGACTCTCACAAGTAGGGGGAAGTGGGTGCCAGGGCTTCAGGATGAGAAAGAAATGGTTAATGCTCTCCTCTTCAGCCAGTCAGCATGCTTTAAGCAGGTCTTCACCCACAGTTTAACAGTTACTAGTATAAACAAATGTTGACAATACTGGTATATACAGTTGCAA
>CM074740.1:41637603-41672603 GCA_037367245.1 Phrynocephalus guinanensis
CTGCCCATCATAACAGGTAATAAAATTGTGGTCTCAATCCTCTGGGGTTAGTGTATAGCCCATGAAGATTTGTCTACTTCCTGGTGAAAATATGCTTGGCTTGGTGAGGACCAATTTAGGGGACAGACACAGGATTCAGTTTCTTTCCTTAAGGTTCTAGATGCCTTACAATGCCATCTTTGTGGAGACCAGAAAGATTTGAAATTGGAAACCATTACCACTGAAAGTTCTCCTACAAATTTGGAATAAGCTTCTCCTGTGTTCACAGTATACATGTTCACCAAGCTCTAATATAAGCACAAGGAAATACTTAAGCTACTTTCATGTTCATCCTTTATAATGTAAATTAAAGGTGTTTTTTTAAAAATCAGTGCTATTGCTTTTGTTAGCTGTCTTCAGTTCCTAGGAGCAAAATCAAAGAAAATACGATATTTTAAAATAAATAGATCATTCACAAATTCAAAGGGCTTTACTTTAATGTTTGTGGTCAGAAAAGTAATAAAAGACACTGAACTGATGTTTGGCTATGTCACAGGATTTACTCCTGTACAAATATATAAATATATACAGTAATCCCCAGTTTATTGTGGGGGTGAGTGACCCGATCCGGCCCGCAATAAAGGGAAATCCATGTTATGTGGATACTGGGTTGGGTCAGGACTGGGGGGCTAGTTTGGGACCTCCTGCACTTATCATAGACCTGGCACTGCCCAGAATGGGCTTCTAATGGGCTTTCTGGGTCTGTCAGAGGCCCCAGAAGTGGCTTCTGGAAAACCAGAAGTCTGGAAACCACTTCTGGGGCCTTCAACAGGCCCAGGAAGCCCATTGGAGACCCACCCAGGGCAGCATCAGGCCTGGGGTAAGTACAGGAGGCCCCAAACAGGCTCTCGCAGCTTGCCCCAGCTTTGTCACCTTTGTGAGAAGATGGCTGTGGTTTACAATTAATAGTAGGAGAAAAGTTGTAATTTTGGAAGAACTCTTTCCCCAAATTTCCTTAGTTCTAATTATGATTTTTTTAATACAAAAACTTCATTTATATATATATTTATTGATTTAAATATGTATATAAATATGTATATACAGACACAAATGAACTTTCTCTTACAATCTTTGCCTCAGATTCTTTAGTGGCAATTGGTACAAGTTGCCCTGATTTGTGATTTGGCTAAGATATATGACTGAAATAATGCAAAAATCATGGGAGAACAATTCAAACTAAACTAAATATATCGATTAAATACCCCCTTAAAAAAAAAAAGAATTAGGAAAACAAGTGGAACGCTAATGCTGCAATTTCCATTGAATATGGTTGGAGTTGAGTGGTAAACCATGTTTACAACTAAAAAATCCTACAAGTTGTCATATGTTGGATATGATATGAAGGCATGTAATGGTGATCATTCTGAGAATGCAAGGACTGAGACTATATTGAAAGGCAATATAGGAGTAAAGTTTATAAGGCAAAAAGAAAAGATAAATTAAAAAGAAAGATAAGAACATTGTGTCACCTTAAAGACTAACTGCTATATTTTAATGTGAGCTTTCATGGATAAGTCCACTTACTCAGACATAAGAGTGGCAAATACTGTATTTATACAGTTATATATAGCCTCCAAACAAAAAGACTGTTTCTGGCCATGAGTTGTTGAGATGTTAGCACAAACTAACATGGCTATCACTTCTAAATCTTAAACTTTCCCATCCATGTGATGGTTCACCATTTGCAATCTGCAGTCTGTAGACAAGAAATACTATAGTGGCCATTTGGCAAAAGAAGATACAGTTTTCACAGTTTTATTGATTGTGTTAAAGAAGGAACTTCAGTATATATTTTACTTTCTTTGTAACAAGCTTATAGCAGTATATATTAGTAGGCGTGGGGCCACATTTTCTCAAAAAGAATTTTCAGTTACTTTTTAAAAAAAATGTACTTTTCTAAAGATTTTCCTGGACAGCTAGGGAATTTGAATGGGACCCTGGATAACATTCAGGAAAAATGAGGGTTACAAAGCTATAATCTGTGATGTGGGTGGACTACTTTGAGTATGCCTGTGGATCCAGTTTCAATATTGTTCAATGCTATTTAAATATTGATAGAGGAAGCAATGGTCTTGGCCTCCTCTTCCATCCTCCTCTCCTTGTCCATTGCTTCTTTTCATCCACCAGTACAAACAATATTGTTGCATTCAATAATAACTCAGCTGAAACACCTTACAAGATAATTTGCTCTCCAGAGCCAGCCAGGGGAAAAAATGTCTGGCTTTGAAATGTCTTTCCTTGGAGACACGCACTGGGGCAGGGTGTCTTGAGAGATAGTCTGTGCATAGTTCTCCCTCTGTGTCCCACCCACAATGAAGAAAGACTCCTCAAGGGGGAAGCTTTTGGAGCTATTTGGCTCTATGGAAGAAAACACCAACCGCTTCATGCAAGCAGTGCTGTTTTCAGTGGATTCGATCCATCCTCTGTCTCATTTCTGGAGTAAAACAAGAATGGATGGGATCTGTGGTGTGAATTCTTCCTTATGTTAGGTAAATGAACTGGATCTAGACAACTGTTGTGAAAATAAATAGAACACAAGACATATTATCCATCAAAAATTGTAATGCCTGAAAAAACACACACTATAAAATTGTTGGCACAAGATGGGTGGGAATTCTTCATATTGGCATCTTCAAGTATTCATGGAAAATAACATTTTGCTAGATAAAGATTCTTCCTAATTTAGGCTGCTTCAAATATTATGATAAATATGTGCAGCAATCCTGTTCTTAGTGTAGTATATACCATTAAAGTAGGCCCAGTGGTTCAATGGAGAAGAGGTGAGTCAAGTTCTATCCAAGTTTATTATATATATATATATATATATATATATATATATATATATATATATATATATATATATATATATATATATATATATATATATATATTATATATATATATATATATATATATATATATATACACACACACACACACACACACACACACACAATTCTTGTTTATAGTCATACTCTCTGGCTAGTACAGCCTACTAATGGCACAAGAACTGTGATTCTACTCCAACCCTGCTCTCAGTTTTCTTCAGTAATGGATTGGACAAAAAGATCTCTATTCATTTGGGATTACGTTATTTTTTGAGTTATTTCTTGAGTGCCAAACACCTCTGAAAAGACAAAAGTGCTGGCTAGTTACGATTCACCAGTAATTTTCCCATAAAAAGAAAGATAAAGAGACAGAAGGAAAGACAGACCAAAGTAAACCTAGATAAATGCAATATCAAATGTGTGGCAATAACATTATAAATAATAACAACATAAGGTTTTTTAAAGTACATTTGCCCTTTAATATATAATCCGGATGGAAAGCATTACTCCTCTTATGTAAATTCCTATCTTTGTTGAAAGTTACAGAACAAGAAAAAAGGGCAATGTGTTCACAGCAAAAGCAAAGTTTTGTGTTTGTTTTTTCATGCTACTCTTTGTCAATAGAAGAGTCACTTCAAGGCTGCTTATGCTTCACAAATCTATTAACGCTATTAGGTTTCTCAGAATTATAGACCTGCTATAATTATAAGCAATGCATTATCATCTAGTAAGTTCTGCTTTAAATATATAGGCAGTCCTTCAGGACAGAATAGCTTTGTTCATTTATCATTGGATTGGGGGCTCTGATAGTAGTACAGTGCAAGGCTTGGGGGAAAAAATATTGTACTGGTACTGTATGAACCTTGGGTTTTGATATAATGGGGAAGAATGACCAGCATTTACATTTTACCTGCAATCATATTTTTTGAACAGGTGATTCCCCTGTCATCTCCATCATCAGGTTTATTTATATGGTGTTTTCTCCAAATGATCAAAGCAGGTCACAGGAACAATAAATAGGTCACTTGCCTAACCAACCAATTCACTGCAGGCTCTTCCGGTGCATATTGTTACCAGGAATTAGCTGGCAGGCCTCCTGACTTGGAACAAACAGCAGACTAAATTACACAACATAATGCAGAGGCCACAAATACACTTAATAATACCAATAGATATTAGTACATCACATTTGTAGCATCTGTGTGGTAAGAATAATCTGGAATCTGTAACACTCCAGATATGACTGAACCTCCACTCTTATAACCCTAAGCAGAATGTCCAAAGACAATGGGAAATGGGGCCATGTATTTTAACAATACTGTATCTGTAAAGTCCTATATTCCCATCTACACATGAGATCTCATGATCCATCTGAGGTTTGACTTCACGTATCTTAGAAATCCTAAAGTGATTAAACTGAAAGCTAGAACTTCCTTCGGTTGTGGTAAGGTGTTCCACACCCCATATTGGAATAGACAGAAAACTGAATACTAAAGTGGTATAGCCAACCTCTATGTTGATGATATTATTTATACTAGACAAATACACGAGCAATACGGGAAGTAGGCTTAGACCATCTCCAGGGCTGATCTGAATGTTACCCTATTTGGGAGACATGGTCTTTGACTAGGACAATTTTGAACTCTGCAGGTCAAATGCTCTGCAGTCAGCTCATATCACAGCCTTGCTTTCTTCCTCATTTCTGTCTCCTAAAAAGGACTTTAACATCTGCATGAGATGTAAAAGCTGTTGAAGTTTCCAGGGGGTGGGGGGTAGAGAAGGTTATCTAAGGTCAAAACTATTATCTCTGACCTCAGAGAAAGAATGGTGCTGGGAAATAAATCACGGAACACAAGACTGTACACCCTCTGGTTGTATGGAAATATTAAAGACTGAATTTTCAAACTACAATAAGATCAATATATACTTTTGACCTATTTTCTAGTAGATTTTTTTAAAAAAAATGTTGGATGTCTTCTTGTGAGATGTCTCTGAGTTATTTCTGAAGGGCATACCACTATGAGCAGCAACTCTGGCTATTAGCAAAAGGCATTATCAAAGTGCTGCCCAGAGGATATCTTTAGAACTGTTCTTCCCACCCCCTCCACCCCACCATGAGACAAAATATCCCAAAGCATCCAATAAAACTCGGAAACCAATTGATTAAATGTAGTATCCAATAAACAATACTATTAACAATGGTACATTTAAATTCCTCTTCAACCGTTTTTATTTCTCCAATCCTCCAGTGTTCAACGGGATATAAAATTATGCAACAACCCCAAATATACAAATGAAAGTAGGAAGAAGAGTTCGGGGGGGGAAATTCCAACTGTTTCTCTCCATTTTTAAAAAAACACAAGACAAATCAAGCCCCTGGAAGCCCGTCTGTTAGGACAAACGGCATTGTCCCTCCTCTGCCTAATGGCTGGAAAGGGAGTCAAAGGCCATACTTCTTGTCACAAGCTCTGCAAGATAGTTTGCCCTCTTACAAGGCAAGGAGAATAATTTTATAGTTTCTTGTCTTTGCGTGCAAAGACAAGAGAAGTGATGACTTACATCCGTACCCTCTCCAGTGACGAAAATAGTGCCGATCACACAAAACGATGATGGCTGCTGATTTGTTCTCTGGGCTTTTGAGGATCAGAAATATTGGATAGTTTGTCTCCATCTTTTTTAGAATCAGTCAATCATTCTGCCCTTGGTGTCGGCATGTGTGCTTTGCTGCTCAAATGGAAAGGACACTAGTTTGTGTAGAGACAGGTCACACAAATCATGGGGACCTTTAGTGAGTGGGAGTAGTACTTCTTGTCTTGCTCTCACCTGGAGGTGAACAACCTCATGGGGTTTAAAAATTCTTCATCAAGGTGTCTTATAAAGTTGAAAGACAGCCTGAATCGATGGGGAAGAAGAATGTAGTGAGTATTTTTCACATCCCTAGTAGAGAGTAAAGGAAAAAGTAACTGAGTGTTGTGAAATCAGTCACACTGTCTCTGGGGGGTAAGTTCCTTCTGATACCTCCACTGTAGCAGCCATGGAGGAACTGAGTATAATGTCCGTAGCCATTCCTCTTTGAAAAAACATAATGAGGGCTAAGCTGATACTTTTGACCAGTGTTCTTTTGCCTAGCTCTGTAACGTTTTCAGTGCTACTCTGCACATTGATGGAACATTACTGATAGTATGTTGGGAAATGTTGCATATACTGTTCTAGAGAGATGGAGCCTGCAGATAATATATGGTTTCTAGCCACCATTTTCTCACAACCAGGAAGACAGATAGATGCTACCGTCACATTCCAATTCAGTGAACCCAGCTCTGCTTTGTTTCAACAGTGGCATTATGAGTTTACCTTTTCTTTTCGGGCATTCAGGCGATCACAAAAGAAATTAGGCACTGCTGGACTTTCAAAACACTTTTGATAAATGGAGACTTTTCACAAAGCAGGGATGTAGATTGTGGGTCGCATTCAAGGATTTGCATTGGGATGTTCCTGACAGATATTTCTGGACTGATCAGTGTGTGTGCACACATGCGGGCATACACACATGCACATGCACATACACATTCATCCATGTACAATATGTGAATGTTCAAACAGACAGACAGACAGACAGACAGACAGACAGACAGACAGACAGACAGACACCTACATCCACACCCACAGAGATGTGGTCAGGAATGGCACTGGCGGTAACTAGGGAAGGGTACTTAACATTTGTGATGTATACTATATGGGGATAATTAGAAAAGGAACCATATATGGCATCTAGTATCATGATACAGTGGTACCTCTTGACAAATGGCTTTAAAAAAAACTCATAAGAAGAAAAAAATCTGGGAATAGGCATGCTTTGTATGACAAAAAAAAATTCCCTATGTGGTAGTTTGCAAGACAAAAAATTGTTCTGCATGTACCCAGGGAAAAAAAAATCCCGGTTAAAATGGTACCGTTACTTAACAAATTTAATCTGTTCTGAATGCATGCTCTTAAATTGAAGAGCAGCCGTATCTATTAAATAAATAAATAAATAAATAAATAAATAAATAAATAAATAAATAAAAAGTGTAGTTAGAGCTGACTACATCTAAAAATTGTAAGGCAACAGTTAAAACTCCAATAGTTTTCCTCTCTTAAGTTGAATTGCTCGTAAGTAGAGTATCTTCCCAATGCATTTCTATGGGAAAACATCTTTCGTAAGACAAAATTTTCATAAAACAAATAGACCAACAGAATGAATTAAATTTGTTTTAAGAGCTACCACTGTAAAAATAATATGGTGCAACTGTGGGTATCTGCTTGGGTACTGTTGGAAAAGAAGGCTGGACTAGATGGGCTTTTGGTTTGATCTAACATAATTTATCTTATGTTTTTCAAAACTGCAAGTATCTGTATCCTTTAAAGAAACCACTATCAGAAAACAATCCAATTAAAACAGTTTTCAGAAAAAGGCATAAATATTTCTATTAGACAAAATATTCAACTCAACCATACATCAAATAAGAATACGCTAAAAGAACTGTATACTATTTCAGATTATGCTGATAATTTCTTGTTGACAATAGGCAAAGAGATGGATAGAACAGCATGTGTGACCCAGTAAGTTTGTTTAAGTTACTGAAAATTGGCTGAAACCTGAACTGCCTAATTACACTGGCAGTGGTCCAGCAATTAAAGAGCTTAAGATGTTCATCTGGAGATGTGCTCTTCAGTATCTAATGTACAGTATTCACTTTTTTTTTAGCACAAAAAGGCTTCAGTGTGATATTTACCCAATAACCTCACTGAAATCAATGGGGCTACTTCTGAGAAAATACATACTGAACAAAAATCCTTTTGGCACATTTCCCCTGGTCTAAAGTAGATTAGGGCATCAGGAAGAATTAATTTAAATATTCAATGCCCCTGATTTAGCTTCCAAGGTTCCCTTTTGCCCTGGGAAAGTTTTTGGGAGCCTCAAAATGGGAGGAGATAACAATAAAAAATCCCTGCTGGATTGCCCATATTGGTCCTGATTCTAGTGGCAATGATACTACAGTGATGTTGCTAAAGGTATCCCTTGCCCATCCTGTGGCTCCCAAAGGCTACCCCCAGGGTGAAGGGAGCCCTAGAATGCATTGGAATCTGAAGTGGGAGGATAGGAAGATTTGAATTAATTATTTCTGGCACCCTGATCTAGTTTAAGCTGGTGGAACTGTGCCAACAGGGTTTTGCTCATAGGATAACATGGCCAGTGTGGCTATTATAGTACATGAAAATGTACTTGAGCTCAGGCTCATATATGTTTCAAAGAAGAATTCAGACAGATACGATCCATCATTAGATTGAGACATAACATAACCTGTCAGCCCTTTTCAGCTATCCAAGAGTCTAATGATAAAGGGGATGCAAGGAGACGCTCCCCCCACTCCCGACAGCTTCGCTTAACCCTGGGTCCCCTGTATTGACAGCAATGGTACAAACTGGAGTTGTAACTACTTTCTGCTGAATGTGATTACACTCTGCTACAAGGACGTCTAATATCACACTTTCTGATCATGGCTCTCAACTATTTATTGATACAGGTCCCGCAATACGTATACACAGGCCTAACTTGTTTCAAAAACAAGTTGCTTGGGAATATGAAGGACATTTCAAAAGAACTTAGCAATACAGGTTGGAGATATAGTGCTTTTGAAAATGGTAAGCATGAAGTGCATGAAGATTTTGGGTTTGCCTGCAGATGCTCTCTGGATCACATCCTTAATCCCTCTCTGCCCCAAGCGCTATTGATTGACTGATACATTTATCGTTAAAGTACAGCAACTTTTTTCTTCAGTACAGTGTAATGAAATTATTTTCATTTAGAATAAGCTTTATAATGCAGTTCTTATTCATGACTAAAAAAAATTCACAGATCAGTTTCAGTATCAATTCTCAGTATTAGCTTCCCTAAGGACCCTGGTTGCTGGAATACCTACTAGCACATAAAATCTACTTGTGATTAAAGAACAACCGAAAATATTCCACAAAGTCATATCCAAAGTTTTCTTACATGACTGATTAAATCACTGAAGTAAAGAACCAGTGGTGAATACAGAAATATCATATAGTTTAAGTATCATACTATAATGAATGTTTCATTTCTCTGTAATGTCCAGCAACTAATTTGCTTAAAATTGACAGCAAAGACCTTCTTCTCCCATTGCACTTGAATTTTCGTATTTTAAGTAGATCTCTCTAAAAAACACTAAAGATAATTCACCCATTGCTCTTCATAAAAAAGTAGTATTTATTTAAAATCAGAGTGCTTAGAGCCTTTACTTCTGAAATGTTTCCACAGATACCCATTATAATGCTAATGAAAAATTCTCAATGATTTTAACAATAACCCCAAATGCATTCTGCACAACTCACATGTTTTTGCTTCACAATGAACAATGGTTTTCATTAATTTATCCTGTATTAAATATACTTTCTGTTATCCAGTGCACGTTTACAGAATGCACACAAGAGTTCTAGCTATGGATGGGAGCAGGCTAATAGCGATAGCTCTAATGCTTTACCAAGCACAATTTGCAACTTGATTTCTTAAGCAAAAATAAAATCCAAACATAAAAACTCTTTATGCCATTCCCATATTAAATAATGTTTTTATTTCCTCAAGTACAAGCAGAACAATGTTTTATTGTTACGGATTTAATGTTCTCCCCACCAGAGCTGAATAACGCTCTGTCGGGGATTCTTTGCCTGTCTCTCCCGTTGGGAGACAGACAGGTGGGGACACCAATAGGTCTAACCCAGAAGGCTAGATGGGGGAAGCACCAGAGGGCCTTTGTAGACCCAGCTCATGCCAAGCAAGCCCTCCTTCATTTATGGGTGGTAACAGCAGCTTGCTCCCTGACACAGCCAGGTCACATAGGACGCATGTGGTTGGTATTCAAAGAAGGCACCCTGGTTTAGGAGAAATAGCTGCCAGAATCAATGGGCAGCGGGACTTTTCTGCTATCCTAGGGGACCCAACAAATGGTTCCCCTAGGATAGCAGCCAATTGTGTGGCTGCCTCTGAGTCCTCATTCTGCATTGAACAGCCTGCTTCCCTGCTGGGCCAGGGAAGGCATTCCTGGCTTTCACAGCCAGGTGTTCATCGCCTTCACAGAGAGCAGCTGTTGGGATCCTTGTTGGTTCCATGTATGGTTGCTGTTAGGCCTCACTTGGGGGCCTGACTGTAACCACACTTGTGAGGCATTTTCTCCTCATTCCTGATGGGGAGGGTCCCCCAGTTTAGCCATCCAGGTACGAAATGTCAAGAGGATTTGGAGCAGGGAAGAGGTAAGAGATACCCCTAGTACCTGCCATAGGGACCCACAAAACGTTTAATCTGCAGGATGATTGAGATTAAAAGAATTAATAAAGTGTGGCCCTCTTTATTCCAAGAGTGGGAGGGCAAAGGAAACATTTTAAAATCTTCCCTTCTGAATGACTGCTAGTCTATCGATCACAGTATTCTTTGTTTAAATATCTATCAAGAACAGTACAGGCTAGCTATTCAAACCATAATCTTACAATTAAGGTATTACTGTCTATCAGTTGACTGAACCAGGATAATATCAGAAACATATTACTGGTGAAATCTGACTGGGAAATATCCACAAAGGGCTAGCACAGAACCCTAGAGGTTGGGGTGTCTTATTCAAAAGGTTTTTAAATGTATTGTATTGATGTTGTCATACATTTTGATAAGTTGTGGAATGCCGAAGCAGAAAGAGGTTGATAGCATAAGGGTAATGCGGTAAAGATTGTTCATTCTCCCTGGCCTTTCTTATTTTCCTGGTTAACCTCAGACTGTATCACTAGTGGGCTCTTGAATTAGTCCACTAGTGATATAGATGTTTGTTTGCATATTTGGACTGGTCTGTATTGTCAATTCTGACTTTTGTTTCTGCACAAGACATCCTGCATTATTCCTAGAGATTTTATCTTGCATAGTAGGGGCAAGTGCTTTCTCTTCAAAAAGAAATCAATTTGTGTACCTCATTGCAGTTGGAGAGTGTTTTTTTTTTCTTAAAAGGAGATACAAGATTGCAAAAGTTGATTCACTATAGGGATGATTTTGCTAAATTTGCCTTTAAAGAAGTCAAGGACATTCCTTAACCAGGAATGACCAGAAGAAAAACAGGATAGTGTTTCTGTACTTTTGAGAGCTCCACGGAAGAGGAAATTTCAGCATATGTTATTTGTATTAAAATGATGCCTGCTGAAATCTTGTCTTCTAAACAACTATAAAAGTGTACAGATTCCAGATTCTCATTTTCATCTGGTTACTACAGAAATGGTAGAGAGCAGGTGGGGGGCATAAGGAGGAGGACTTAAAGGTATCTGGGAGAGGAGGAGGAGGTACTTTTGCGCAGCAAATAGACTGGGTGCTTGGATGTGGGGCATTAAATTGTAAAAGATACATTTGTTTTGGATCCCAGCTATCTGAAATGCTGTGGATGCTAGAGGGTTATGCCTGTTACTTCAACTTACTATTACAGGTGCAAAGTTATTGGTAAAGAAATGAGATCAATTGGTGATTCAGATTCCAAGACATAGTATAGACTAGAAATGACCTTCACTAAAGATTGTCTTGATACATTTCAACTAGTGGCTCTCCCCTGCAAAGCTGGCCTGGCTAAGCTTGTCTCAAACTAATAAAATGCACGAGATAATAACATTAGAGTTTATTCATGTTCTCTCACAAACCATAGAGGTAGTGGACAGTGGCTCAACAGCGGAGATCTTGTTAATTAGCATAGTAGATCAAAATCAGTACGTGCTAATTTAAATCAATGCAACATATGGAGGAGTTGGCTCACAGAATCCCTAGTGACTCAATGGGCCTAACTCTAGTGTGACTCACTACAGTAAGCTATTGGGCTTCAACTGTTGAAAGAACCAAAATTTGCAACACAGAATTTAGCTAAGTGAAAGACATGTTTGCCTATAATTGGACTACAATTAATGCATATGAAAATATATGGTTCATACCCCATGTATAATAAGGGCATAAATTAAAAAGAGGAACTTATGTAGTGCTGTCAACACAAATACATGTTCGATACGTAAATCTAATATAATATAAATCTGCACACTTAATGCTCTTTCTTTTTCTTTCTTTCTTTCTTTCTTTCTTTCTTTCTTTCTTTCTTTCTTTCTTTCTTTCTTTCTTTCTTTCTTTCTTTTTCTTCCTTCCTTCCTTCCTTTTCTTAGAAATGCTGTGGTTTACCCCAGACCTCAGAAGTAACTAGATGTACACTATACAATTTATTATTTGTAATTAGCTCATTTCCCAATAATGGAGCTATAACTACGTTATGCTTATAGTTTAATAAGTAATATTGTCATCCTTTTTATGGCATAACAGTAACATTAGTCACTTCAATAACTCTGAAGGTTTGACCCCTCTAAGCAATGGAGAAGGAAGATAACAAGATTGAAGTGCTGCCTTGTGTCCGGCCTCTTGCTCTGTTGAAATATGATAGGGGTGGGTGGGCAGTATGTTAGCAATCTTAGGGCAGTGGTTGGTGTCATGCAGTTTTCTTAAGTAACTGAAAACTTATTGTACTAGCTATTTCTGAGAAATAGGAATATATGAGTTTTACAACTCCAAGTGTCTCAAAATAACTACTGGGGAGGTGGAACAGTAACTGTAACTCTTTACTAAAAGCAATTTTGCAACCATGATGAATCCATACTTATTATATATATTTTCTCTATGTCTTCCCAAACTTATACCTATGCCCTTAATTAGCATGCTGTGCTAGATGCAGCAGCCAGTTCTGGGATCAAGAAACATTTTAAAGCATTTCTAATAGAATGTGGCAAGCAATTAGTACAACCTCAACATGTACTTTTATTTAGCAACTTCTGAATATTTCATAAATGCTCTTTTGGAGCAGTTTTTTCCACAGACTAACAACAACACTGTAGTCATTATATCATGAACCTCTATGCTATGCAAACTATGAACATTACTGCTTTGTATCAGCAGTTATTGATGAAGTGTATCCAATACAAAATATTGGCAGCATAACTACTGAAATCAGACAAGACTCTAATGCTACATGTGTTGCTTGCATGCACAAGTGTGATGACATGAACAATCTGAAGCATTCAAACTTCGAATGCATTATTTGGAAAAATATAACTGCAGATTGGTGGCACAGCAGTTCTTAGGGATGCTTCATATGACACAAATGATGGACAACAGAAGAACAAAGAACTCTTGTTTACTATTTTTGTAAAGGTAAAAAAGTTAAGGTTCCCCCTGCACATGAGTGCTAGTCATGTCGGACTCTAGAGGTGGCACTCATCTCCAGTTCTAAGCTTAAGAGTCAGTGTTGTTACAAATCCATGGGCATGTGGCTAGCCTGGCTGAACACATTTCTGCACACGGGACACTTTACCTTCCTGCTTTTTTACAGAGATACCTATTTATTTACTTGTATTTACATACATTCAAACTGCTAGGTTGGTGGGAGCTGGAGTTAACAACCAGAGCTTACTCTGTGGTGTGGCACCCGGGATTCAAACCACTGAGCTGGCGACTTTGCAGATGACAGTTGCAGCAATCTAGCCCACTGAACAACCACCCCCATATTTTTGTACTACTTTTAAAATAAGTAACTCTGGGATTAGAGATGGGCACGACTTGAAAAAAATTTTTTTTCGAGTTGTCGTTAGTCGGGCCAGTTCCGTTTCGGATCGTTTCCGTTTTTCGCGAAAATTCGCAAAAATTAGTCAGTTCGTTTTTTTGTTTATTCATTTTTGTTAGTACTGTTTTTTTTTGGGGGGGTAGCGGGCTCCTGGAGGCACCTCTGTGGGGTGGGTGCCTCCTCTGGCCCGCTATAAAGGGAAAGCAGGCTCCAAGAGACCCCTCAACATGGGGGTCTCCCCTCCTCACCTGCTGCTGCAAAATGGCATGCATAGCCATATGGATATGCATACCAGTTGCAGACAGTGAGACTAGTGATGGCAGTGAACCCAGATGCCTAAGGCTCTCGCACCACCATGTCTCACAAAGAAGGGAATTGTACTTGCGTGTAGTGCAATGCAAGTAGATCTGGCTTAGGGTTAAGGTGGGTTAGTGCAAGGGCTAGGGTTAGGCTAGTGACGGGTAAGGTTACGGTGGGCTAGTGGGTTGCACCTCTGGGTGCCTCTCTGATCCACTAAGAAGAAAGTCTGTGACGTATGGGTAAGGACTGGAGTCAAGGATTAGGGTTAGGATTAGGGGGCTAGGGCAGGTTTTAGGGGGCTTTTTGGCACATCCCAGAAGTCTCCATGGCCAAGTGGCCATGCGATTGGTGGGATGGCTCCAAAAATTTGCATGGTCGTCCACTCCCACATGGCTGGCCGCTCGGCCAGCCCATCATTGCGCAGGTGTAAATAAAATAAATTAAAATAAAATCAATGGAGGACAGAGGAGGAGAGGAGAGACATTTTGTTGCAAGAAAAAACCCACTGCTACTGTGAAAAATCTGGCAGTTTATAAATTTTTGCGTGTTTCTGTTGTGCTTGTGTGTTTTTGGACCACGATTTCAAAAACAATATTGCGTTCGCGGCCCCATTTTGGATCCCCCTCCCGCACCGCATCGCATGGCGAGTCCGTCTGCCCAGGACGGGGGGGAGGCGGGACCCCCCCTCCAGAAACCACCCCTCCGGTAGGTGCCCTGCGCCCTTAGTCAAGCAGGCATTTTTCTGCCGGCTTTTTTGGCCCGGGAATGGGTGGGGGGAGAGTTTAAAAGTTTTTTCCTGTGCCGTCCGTGCCGCTTGCTTGCGCTTTCATTGCGGCGGCCGGCGGCGAGACTGGGCTTTTTGCTGGCTGCGAGCCTGCAGCGAGTCCCACCAGAGCAGCCCAGGACGGGGGATGGGGGGGGAGGCTGGGGACCTCCAGAAACAACCCCTCTGGTAGGTGCCCTGAGGCACGGCAGGCATTTTTTCCGCCTGCTTTTCGGCCGGGAACCGGGTTTTTTTAACTTTTAAAAACTTTTTTTCTGTGCCGCGTGGCATCGCGCGATCGCGCGATGCAAGGAACGAGCACGACAAATCAGACCAAAATTGTTCATTCGTCGGTTCGAGCTCGAAGTCTGGCGGAGTAATTCCCGTTACCGTTTCCGTAGAGTAACGGAACCGAGTAATGGAAACAGAAACGGGAATACCGCTAAGTCGTGCCCATCTCTATTCACAATTGATTTTTATATGCTCAAGTATCTTTCATGGCGAACAACTGCATAGTTCAAAGTTCAAAGGATTCTTTACTGTTATTAAACTTGAACACATACATACTGTAAGAAGCAAAGTGTTCTGCATATATACCGCCCCATAACACTTCAAGTAGTCTCTGGGTGGTTTACAGTTTTAATTATCAAATGCAGGCTACACACTGCCCCCCCCAGCAAGTTGGGTACTCATTTTACCAACTTAGGAAGGATGGAAGGCTGAGTCAACCATGAGCCTGCTACCTGGGATTGAACCCCAGGTTGTGAACACAGTTTTACCTGCAAGTGCAGGCATTTAACTACTGTGCCACAGGCTCTTCATGCTTATACAGAAAATACAAACACCAGACCTTCAGAAATAAATTATTCAGCATTTCTCATTCTCTTATCCAGAGTTAGAACAATTCTTTCTATTTACTCTAAATGGTTACACATTTAGAAAGATTAGCATGAAAAGTACCTGATCTTAAAAGAACAATGAGCAAGTTTCAGGTTACTGTCTTGCAACTCTCTTGTGTAAGTTTTTCAGATATTACACTGGAAGTACAAGATACTCAGTGGGGCTGGTTATAATGTTGAAAGTCATTCTAAGATCTGTTCTGTGGGATTTTGGGGGGGGGGAGATAGAAATAATTAATTTTATTATCCTACAACACCTTAGCTTCTACATATTTGAACACAGCTTGTATTAAGACTTTTAAAAACCCAAAGACATGCTATGCTTTAGTTATTCATCTGGGGCTTGCTCACTTACATGCACACAAGTATTTAAATGTTTAAAGCCCCCCATATATCAAGGCTACAAAGATATATAAAAACAATATTAAAACCTAAGATATTCCAAACAATTTAAAATTAAAGAGCAGAAACTTAGAACATTAAAACCATGAAGACTATTGGACTAAAACCTAATTACGGCCATGATTCTCAACCCTCCCCAAAGGGTCTAATAAATAACTATATCTTGACTTGGCAGTGAAATGATGCCAATGTTAGTGCCAATTGCGCTTCCAAGAGGAGGGCATTCCACAGTTGGGGTGCTATGGGAGAAAGCATTCTGCCTTATGTCTCAACACCATGTACTGCTCTCAATGGTTGAAACATGGAGATCTCATCAGTTGAGAAGATTATATAGGCTGTGGTACTTCTTCAAATATCCAGGTCTCAAGCCATTTAAGGCTTTATAAGTCATAGTCAACACCTTAAATATCTTTCAGAACTGAAAGATGCTGCAGCATGCTTGACATCTTCAGGGGTGATCCGAGTGTATTGTAGCAGTCTAACCGAGATGTTACCAGGCCATGGACTATTGCTGCCATGTTATTCCTGTACAGGAATGGTTGCAGCTGGTGAACTAGTCATAAATGACCCCACGCACTCCAAGCAACTAAGCTTGTATGAGCCTCCAATGATAAAGTTGAATCTAGGAGCGCCCCCAAATCGCATCTGCGTCTTCCACAGCTACCCAATTCCCAGCCTTCAAAACCAACGAACTATAGAGTGTCTATCTTTTTAAGATTCAACATGTTTACTGGCCCTCACCAAGCCCATTACATTCTCCAGATATTGGTTCAGACTCAGTTGATCCCAATGATGATCAGAATATTGATGGCACCCACCAACTCTGAAACTGCTAATGATCTCTCCCAGCAGCTTCATATAAGTTGTCACTCTAAGTCCAGAAAAGTCCTCTTCAGGAGAAGGTGCACCACCACCTCTTTAAAGACAAAAGGCATCATCTTCAGATGTAATTATGCATTCAGCACTTTGTAATTCCATCCTGACAAGCTATCCCTTGTAGATCTTATGAACCAAAATGAGCAAGAGTCAAGTATACATGTGGTGGGATAGGCTGATTCTTGCCTCTTATTGACATCATAAGGCTGCAACAACTGAAATGGATATTAAAAGAACCAGAATAAATGGTGCAAAGGACACCTCCATAGACACTGCAATAATTCTGGCATCAAGTTTCAGATGCATGTAAAATGACTTCCTCCTTCATTCTAGCTGTTGTCCAAATTGTTTCACTGCCTACAGATCTTCTGTAAAACAAGGGGAATTATGGGCTGTATCAGAGTGGATGATTGAAAGCAACTGTACCAACTGCCTTTTCCATCTCACTATAACACAGTGCAACCAAGACTTCAACCCAGTCATCAGCCATGTCAACCAGACACTCCCACAGAACAGAATCCTTTAGGTTTTATAGGTTTCCAAGAGTGGACCATTTTAATAAGTTCCCCACACAAACATGGGAAGTCTGCTGTGATCAAACCGAATTTCAGAAGGAAATAATATATAACCATGTCTATGAAGATTTTCACTCATCCAGGTGAGTTTATCTGAAAGTTGAGTCATGGCAGCTGAGAGAGTGAAACATTTCTGAGAGAGTGAAACATTTCTTGAGAGTGTGAAACATTTTGCTGATCATCCAAGAGCTGCTTGGATGAACAGCGAAACATTCCAGTCCCTCAAGAAAAGAAGTCCAGTTGCCATGACTCAACTTCCAGATATAACCATGACAATGATGTTATTCATTCATTCATTCATTCATTCATTCATTCATTCATTCATCTATATACCACCCATCTTCTAACCAGAACTCCGGGGGGGGGGGTTTACAATAATACAATAAGAATAAAAGTAAGGGAAAAAATCATAAACATAATAATAAAAGCACACAAATAACAAAACAGGCAGCCAGTCTAATTTTACTGGTCCAAAAAACCCAACAACTATTGACAGTCGCCAAATGCCTCTCTAAAAAGCAGCATTTTAACTGCTTTCTTAAAGGCAGGCAGGGACTCTGCAAAGCAAATCTCACTCGGAAGTTGATTCCATAATGTCAGGGCGACCACTGAGAAGGCCTGACTCCTAGTTATTGTTTTTTTGGGCTTCTCTACACGTGGCCACCCAGAGTGAGAACGCCTGCAATGCTCTGGTGGGTCGGGTCACAGCTGATCTTAAGAAGATTCGCTCTACCTGATATTCAGGTCCCAAGCCATGGACGATTTTGAAAGTCAAAACCAGTACCTTGAACTTCACCCTGAAAGCAATGGCGAACCAACGCAGGCGGGCCAGCACTGGGGTGATATGGTCGTACATTCTCGCACCCACTACCAGTCTAGCCACTACATTCTGTACCTGCTGCAATCTCTGAATAACGGTCAAGGGAAGCCCCACATAGAGAGCATTGCACTGGATAATTTAACCAAAAAACAAACAAACAAGCAAAAAACAGGAAGCACCCAAACACTTTCCCCTCCCCATAGACCTGGCTCTATATGGTTAATGTTTTTAAATAGGACTTAAGGACCTTTATGCTTCTGTATTCACAGCTCATGCTGGAACCATGTTTATGATTTGCGCATAATTTTATTTTGTTTTCATCAAGGAAGTTGATAAACTATTTTAGTACCGCTGTTTCAGTTAAATGTGTATGTATGGACTCTTTCATGTTTTTACTTTGCAAGTTGTCATGAGATGATATGAAACATTAAATCATTTTGTAGATGCTGTCAAATGTTTAAATTGTCACAGTAAATAATATGAGTAAGACAAAAAAAAAAACAGTTTGGCCTTTGTTTTGGTCACAGCCTAAGAAGCAAGGAACCATGTCTCGTACTGGGCTAGTTCAAGCAAAGCTCTGGACTACATCTAAAGGGGTTATAAAATGTTAATTAGTGCTGGTAATTAATACAACTGTTTCTAAATTGTTTTATCCACTGAGGCCTAAAGATTTTAACAAATAAAGCAGAAATCAAACTTACATCATTTTTGCAAATAGTAAATAAATATATTTACCATATATTTAGATGTAGATTGATTGATTAATTAATTATTTCCTGGTTGCCTTCAAAGATCAGATGTTCCATAGAAGCCATACTTATTGACCCACAATGGATAGTTTATCAACTTTCAGCAGACACAGAAAGGTGCAATCTTGTACACATCTAGGTAGCTTAAATTACACCAATATCAGCCACAAAATCAAAGGATTTGGCGACCCTTTTATAGTATTGTTAAGAAGTGAGAAACAAAACAAGGTTTTGAATTCTCCAGAATTCCCCATCAGGTAAAACTGATATAAAACTCGTGGATAAGGCAAATAGTTCAAAAATTGGACCAGCTGTAATATCCTTGGTTCATGAAACCAGACTGCTGCTAACAAAGCAAAATGAAGTTTAGATTTCACATGAGACAATAGGAACAGAAGTATCAACTGGCAATTTCTTCTAGAAACAAGAGGCTAGTTGCTAGCTTCCCTCACAGCTTCAAAACAGATTGCCAAAAGACTTCAAAAGCGGCACGAGGAAGGTGCAAACTTTTCAAATATTGTTAAATGAGAGAAAAACAGAGACAATTTGTGTACAAGAACTCCTCCAATGATCTCTCTCATGTGCCTCACTGGGAGGAAGTGGGGGGGGGGAGGCTGAAGCTGGAAAGTACCTTTTAAAAAGTAAGACACTCTGTTAAAAGTTTGTTTGATTTTAATATCTGGAGGTGTTAAAGAAGTTGTGACAAGTGCAAATCCCCCATGCTTGTCTGTGGCCAGAAAGAGGCTGATTTTTTTTACTTGAGATTTAAGGTACTGTATATACTTTTGCCATGATGAAAATCTGAGCAAAGGAAGATGGTAGCTTTTTTTCAGAGCTGGAAGTAATTTGATAGACAGATTCTGGATGGAAGATCTGAGACATGTAGCTAAGGATGCAGCCACACAGTTAATTTCATTTTCAATCAATTCTAATTTGAACAATTTGGACCAAAACTAAGCTATATGATACCCAAAGTCTACCTATTATTCCTTGGTGAGGCAGGCTCAAGCTGGCTGTCACCCAAGGAATAATTTGGTGAAGAAAGAAGACTGAACCTTCTCTTGCTGTATTTGCTTGTATCCCAGATTTGCTCATGTGACAAGAGAACCTCCTGTTTCTGCCAACTTATTGGAAAAGATGTAGGATCTCATACAGGAAATGTGGAGAAAGTGGGAAGCGATGGAACAACACTTGTTTCTGTCCCTGTTCCAAGTCTGCTACAAAAAACTCTCTCTCTCTCTCTCTCTCTCTCTCTCTCTCTCTCTCTCTCTCTCTCTCTCTCTCCTGTGACAACCTGGTAGCAGGAAGAAATATAAATGTTTCACCCTGCTGTTTTTGTCGTGCTGCTAAGTTTAATAGAAACCAAAGGACCTCAAACCCTCCATGCTTTCTGGGAAAATGCAAGCATCCCCCCCCCCGCTGCCGCTGCCGACCCAACCTGCAGGAAATTCTGGAGAAGGAGAAACATTTGTGGTTTCTTTCCACTGCTTCCTGCAAAGGACAGAAAATTCCTCTTCTGCTTACAGCTCTCTAGCAAGTACAAGGGGCTTGGAAGATACGTGAGATTTTTCCCCTGTCTCTTCAGTTCTGTTTTAAATAAGGAACGAAACAGCAGGAATTTCTCCTGCTGCTTCCCATCTTTTTCTCACTTCTATGTGACTAGTCAGTCTGTTTCTCAACCCAGGTTAGCCACAGGACCTGGAGTGAAACCAATAGTGAGGACTGATAATAAGGCTGGATGATAAACTAAATTGATATTTGTAGATGCCTCATGATGCTTCCTCTGTTTAACAACTCCTCTTCATCTCATAAAACAGGATCTTAATTTAGAAAGTTCATGCTAATATAAATTGAATGTGGTGCTTTTATTATATCATGCTGAAATATATTAGGTTCAACAGATTTTTGAACTGCAGTGGTAAATACCATTCAGTAAAAAATTTGGATCATCCATATCTGTCCATACTGTATTTATCTTGTAGGTCTGCTATATGACTAGGCATCATCATCATCATCATCAATGAATCTTTCCTGATCACTGTAGCACAAAACACACAAATCTATTCATCACCATTAAATTCAGAATGCAGGATATTAGTCTTTAGATTTCCAAGGGCATAGCTGTGTAAGGTTGCAACCAGACAGCTTAAAAGTTGCACGTCTAGTTGCCCTGGAAGTTGTCTTTATTTATTATATAGTGCCAACTCCATGTTTTGCAGTTGAGTCTGGACAAATTCTTCTGAACAAATTCCCTCCCTGAGTTGGCCTATCTCTTCCCATGTTGGTGTTATTACTGCCCATTCTTTTGTTCTCCTCTTTCAAATCTCATCTGCACCTTTACCCATGTGAAGAAGGCAAGGTAAACAGATGAGGTATGCTTCTTCTTTTAGTTCTTGTCAATATTCACTTCCCTGCTGAAGACAAATCAACAAGCAATAAGTACAAGAAAAGAGAGGAAAAGGATGCCCTGGAGTTTGGCAACACTCCCCCCCAGACACTTGTGCATCAACCTCAGCAGATATTCAACATGGCCTGCTATTCATCCTGGCTTTGCCCCTGGAACTCCAGATAAGATAAATAGGATTCCCATCTTTCTCATCTCGGCACTGACCAAAGCCACACCTGCTTAACTTCAGTGAAGTTGAAGCACTGTATACCTTCGGACCATGACCTAAGCCACTTGTGCTATACTCATTCAATAACAAACCCAGCTAGTGGGGACTCCCTGAGGACAGTGGTGCAGGCGCTGGTCATGTTGAGGATAGACTATTGTAACACTCTCTACATGGGGCTCCCCTTGAACCTTGTTCAGCGACTGCAGTGGGTACAGAATGCGGCGGCCAGGTTGGTGGTTGGTGCGGGCAGGTTTGACCACATCACCCCCATTCTGGCTCGCCTGCATTGATTGCCCGTTGCCTCCCGTATAAGATTCAAGGTGTTGGTTTTGGTTTACAAAACCCTCCATGGCCTGGGTCCTGATTATCTGGCAGAGCATATCTCCCTACAATCAGAGCTGATCCGACCCACCCATTCCTCTATGGCTCTCTCACTCTGGGTGGCCACCCCCAGGGAGGCCCGCAGGGTAGTAACTCGAAAACGGGCCTTCTCGGTGGCCGGTCCATCGCTTTGGAACAAACTACCCGGTGAGATATGCCAGGCTCCCTCATTGGCATCCTTCAGGAAAGCCCTTAAAACCTGGCTGTTCAGGGATGCCTTTGACGACTGCTAATGTGGTACCAAATTGGTTTCCCCCCCTTCTCTTTTTTCATGGTCGTTACGTTTTTGCCTCTTGCCCAGCACTATTTTACTATTTTATATTGTTCTATTGATGTCTGTTTTTAAGCCTATTGTGTGAACCGGCCAGAGTTCCTTTGGGAAATGGGAGCGGTATACAAATGCAAAAATAAATAAATAATAAATAAATATTTAGTGAATTTCAACATTTGGGTCAGTGACATTTTTCATCATTTTTCTTCTTAAACTCTCTGGAGGCTCCACACATCAGTGGCTGCCAGGAATAAGCAGAAAAATGTAAAACTAATCTTTGTGACAAATTTGCTTCTATGATAAAAAATCTCACAAACATTTTTTGCCTTGGCAACATGAACCACATTGTCTATCCATAGATTTGTGATTATTCTTGTTCTATCAGAAGCCAAAACTACTGCTCTGGCTTCTGTTTCCAAAAATATTTCCTATATTTTGTACATATTCCAAAATAATTGGATCCAAAGTTGTCCCTCTATTTCCAAAAGAGGGAATAGTCTTTTGGACTGAGAAGGACCTAGCAAAAAGTGACCCCCCCTTCCAAAATTATTTCATTTTTGCATAGTCTGGAATCAACTTAAAAATAATGTAGGTTCAATGGGTGTTTCACATGGCAACAAAACCTCTCAAACATTGTAATGATGCACTGGGGAAATTATTCCACTAAGTTTTACAAGTGTCCTATTTTGTCTCTTGTTTTCTGTGCCTGAGACCCAAGTCTGTTTTTGAAGCCTCAACAGCACTACAGGCTCATATACCAAAAAACTTCACAGTTTATTGAACATCATGATGCTTTAAAATACAACACTGGCATCTTATCTTGCCACTTATATCCAATAACAGCCTTTTAACTAGCATAGAGGCCTAATACTACAGAGCCAGTAAACCATGTCACAAGCAATCTGAATTAATTCAAGAAGCATTTCTTGGGGGTTATGTGAAATGGGAATAACTATGCTACTAACTTGAAGATCTCACTTCTCTCTTTTGCTCAAAATATTTCCATCTCAGAAATCTGTTCTGCAGGCTTACAGAGACATAAACAACACATGTTAACCATATAATAAAGCACCCCTTGGCGTATACAGCAGCAGACGAAGTAAGGGGAATTTCTGGAGACCTGGTAAATAACCACTAATAATCCCACAATTAAAAGCTTTTCTAGATCATGAAATCCTTGTGAAAGTTAATAATTTTAAGTAATTCTTTTAAAATCAGCTGGAAACATGCAAGGAGAATCTACTTGGGGAAAATATAGCCATTCCACCATAAAAAAACATTGTTTCTTGCATAGGCACTTTGCAATTCTAATGGTTTTGGAGCTCAATCCCAAACAGGGAGCAAAGTCTGTAAAGATAATCTGAGTACTGTATCTGGAAAGGAGTCTTTCAGACACCTTTGCACAAGATCAGTTAGAGCAGTGGTGGTGAACCTTCAGCAATCCAGATATTTTGGACCACAACTGCCACAGTCCTTTGTCATTGGCAATACAGGCTTGGGATTCTGGGAGTTGCCGAGGGTTCACCACCTCTAAGTGTTAACAATAAAAACAATAATTTTAAGCTGCTCTTGGAAACTGGCTAGTTGATAAAGTATCAAAGCTGGATGTTCTGAGTCGTCAGTTCTAGTTAATAATCAAAGACTCAGGCAGCATATCCTGAGTATAACTTAAACACCAATGTTATTTATTTATTTTGTTATTATTGCTATATATTTACTACCAGGGTCTGAGAGAGGAATTTGCCAGATTTTCTGTCTGCACCAAAATGATGCTGTTGGTTTTGGATATTGAACACCTTGATGAGGAGATAATTGTTGCTCACCCTCAGGCAAAAAATATTCTAGAGCAGAAAATCGTGATATCACTTTCAAAAATAAATAAGCATTTCTAGATATGCATAAAAATGTTCCTGATTCCTATAACATAGGACATTTGTTTTAAAAGTACTGTACAGTATCTCACTTTTACATTAGTAGTAGACAGCTTAAAGTGTGTTTGAAGGACATGCAAGTGACACATCTTTTTGTTCCAGGGAAATGCAGTCCAGCCCAGAACAGATTCAATGTTATTTCATTGGAATGAAAAATGAGATAAAAAGCTGTACTTAAATTATATGAAATCTTTTAATTTCATATCATTTAAATATGATTTTTTTCTGTTACCATATTTTAAGACATAAATGTAAGTAGTTTCAAATTCTAAATTCTATTCTAAAAATAACTCCTGCACTAGTAGTTAATGTGGAGTTAGATACCAGGATCAGTCCATAGGTTCCTTAGCTAGTCCTCTAGAGCAGGCATGGCACATAATCTTGCTTGGAATTCTTTAAACTATTATCTAAATGCAGCTGCTCATAAGAACTAGGCTATCAGTCAATAGGGATGCACAACACCACCATTCATAAATCACCTAGAATAGATAGATACACATTTCAACAAGGATAAAACTAACAAGGTTCTGCCTACAGGCTTAAAATCTAATAACAAATCCATGAAAGGGGAAAGAAAAAAATCCTAAAGAAAAAAAATAAACTTTAGCAGCTTAACACTGGGGAAAGGAGGTGCCATTCTATATTCCATGTGCCCCACTCTTCCTGAAAGAAAAGTGTGTGAGACAAATGTATCTTCATTCTCATTCCATGATGGCTGCTGCAATCCACCTCTGTAAATTGAGCAGAGGTGTTGGCTATGCTAACCGCATCATCATGCTGAACACCCAAATGCAGGAACACTTGCTGGGAAATAAGAGCAACCTGTACATGGGCATTTTCTAGGTCTTCTGAACATTATAGGGGCCAAGCACCAAGCTTTACTAGTTGTCTTATAGTTACATATGTTCATTTATGAGCCTCGTTGAGCAGTGGTTAAACAGCTGTACTGCAGCCATAACTGTGCTCACAACCTGGGTTCAATCCCAGGTAGTCAGTTCAAGGTTCACTCAGCCTTCTATCCTTTTGAGGTCAGTAAAATTAGTACCCAGCTTGCTAGGGGGGTGGGCAATGTGTAGCCTGCATACATACATTGTAAACTGCCCTGAGAGTGCTTTAAGCATTGTGGGATGGTATATAAGCAGAACACTTTTTGGGGGCCTGCTCCAAATATCCGAGAATGAAAACCCAGCCCACCCTAGCTATTATTTTCTCATTTGTCTCTTTTTTGCATAAGGGATAAAGTGAAATTGCTATAAAAATATACCTTCTCTGCAAACAATGAAAGAACACATCTTTTGGGCCGGTCCATGGATTCTTACAGAAGGAAAATCATAAAGCTTCAAATGGAAATTGCATGTTATCATAGGGCATGGGTGGTACTTCTTTAGAAGCTGCAGTTCCTGCTTCCTGTTCTCTTGAAAACTTGCAGGTAATATTTCAGGAGAAGGTAAAAATGGAATAGCTAACTTTTTTTAAAAAAATGTCCATTTGGCATGACCCAGAAATCTGGCCACTTTTAGGACCACATGCAAAATGGAACCAAATCTTTCATTTCTAACCCACTCCAGGTAAACTCAGCGGGGTTTAGAATAATATAATTGTGTGTTAAATCAATTTAAATTTGTGGCAACCCTTACCATTGCATTTATACTCTGTTTTTCCATCAAAGGCTAGCGCTCAAGGAGGCTTACAATCTTTTGAGGCAAATGTTGAGAAAGCAAAGTGTTCTGGTTATATACTGCCCCATACCACTTCAAGTAGTCTCTGGGCGGTTTACAGTTTTAATTACAGTATGCAGGCTACACCCCCCCCCCCCGCAAGCTAGGTACTCATTTTACTGACCTCAGGAGGATTCAAGGCTGAGTCAACCATGAGCCTGCTACCTGGGATTGAACCCCAGGTCGTGAGCACAGTTTTACCTGCGGTACAGGCATTTAACCACTGTGCCATGAGGCTCCTATAGAGAAGATTAGTTGAGTGAAAAATGATGAAATCAATTTTTGATTTTAAAAAAATGAGACTTGTGTTATATCCAACCTTTCAAACACAAATTATATATGTTTCACAATAGGGAGCCTAGACATATCTAGTCTCAAGTCAAGTGTTACTGAGTTCAGTGGGTCATTCTCCAAGGTGCATGGGCACAGAACTGCAACGCCAGCAAAGAGCACAAATTGTTCTCTAAAAAGTTCACTCTTACTTTTTCCTCCACTCATCTGCCTAAAATCCTGTTGCTTAGCATAGTAAGTTGCAATTAGAAGAGACCCATTCAAATGAATGGAATTTATGGAGAATTTGACCTACTGATTCAATTTGACCTACTGTGGTTGGTATTAATAAACTATGCATCTGGATTTCAGTCTCTGTGTTCTGATTTTTATTTCTGTCCTGTGTGGCAAAACACACTGCTTTTGTTTACATTTGTTTGTTTGTAGAAAGAGCAAGTTGAATGCAGTATGAAAGAGCTGGGCCTGCCCTGGGGTGTAAATCTCTGAGAGATTTTGTTTGAAGGATGACATAAAAATATATTAAATAAATATATACTCCTTCATGACCAATTTATCTCAGTTGCCGAAGGATGAGAAGGAAATTATTTATTCAACTGCTATGTTAATATTTCTATTTTAATATTCTCCTTTTGTGGTTAACTATCCAGTCTCAGAAATCATAAGAACTGGGTGCAAACACACACAAAATCCATCTATTATTAGGTATACTTCATGTATGAATATGCATTTATGTACATAGTGTATTTGCTCTATAATGCATCATTTTGCTTTTATAATTATCTAAATAAATGTTTAGCTTAGCAACTCAGTTTATTTGATATATGATTTCTGCTGAACGGTAGGGAGGAAAAACAGGTCCCTTACATATTCACTGTCATCAATTTTCATGTTTCAAGTAAATAGTGTACTTCTAAAAATGGGGAACATGTTTATGCGAGACATTAATATTTGTTAAGTTCTAGCTTCCTGAATAAATGTTAGGAAAAACTAACAGAACACAATAAAATCATTTACTGATAAAATCAAAGTACTGTACTAGGCTTTCTAGATAAGGACCGATTATAATATTCTTTCCCATAAAAGACAATTTGTCAAAACTGAGATACTCAGATTGCTATTGAGAAGTCATATAGCAGACTCACAAGAATGTGTATGTTTTTGGTGTTCAGGTACTTCTCGGGAGTATACCACTGCAATGAAACTGAGGAGTAATTTTCTGAAAGAAATTCTGTACAGCAAACTTGAACATTCGGTCCACTGCCAAATAATTGACTCAAGCCATTGGTTAAAAGAGGGTTAAAACACAATAAGCAAAAATCCCTAGGGATTTTTTTCCCAGGTAAATACCTGAGTCTGTTCTAATATATCTGGTACAATCATAAGGCGTCATTCCCTTCATAATATACTTCACTCTAAGGAACACCAAACATACACTCTCAAAGCATGTTCTACAATTTCTCTGTCATGCACACAGCTGCTAGGTTTTGGAAGGTCTCTTCCCTAGTGCTTCTCGTCCTTGCCAAATTCTGTCCTCCGCTGCTCCTTCCCCAAGTATTCTGCCTTTCCCACAGTTTAGCCCTCTCTGCAGCTTCCAGCTTTGTCTCCCTCTTTTTACTTTCACTTTTTACCATAATGGATCCCTCCCCCATTGGGGGATACTCCCTTCTTTAATACTCCAACATTTTCTTAGGGCATTTATACACGACCCCTAAGCTCCGTTCAAATGGCTCCCAGCTCCGGAGCTTAAAAATGTTTCCCCACCAGCTCTGGAGCTAACAGAAAATTAAGTGTGACCCCGCCCACCTAAGCACGACCCAGCGCACCTTTCAAGTACCTGCTCTGGGAGAGTGAAAAATTTTGATGCGGAGAGTGCTGGGCTCTCCTCGCTTCTTTTTGTTGTTGTTTTTTGCCTCCCGCCCCTTTAAGAGGAAACAGGAAGTGACGGGGGGTCGGAGCAACTTCCACCGGCACTCCGGAGGTTAGAGTGCATTCTTTTCTCCTTTTTTTCCCTCCCTCCCCTCACGCAGACAGAACAAGGAAGTGCGGAGGGGAGGGGAACGACAAACCCTCAAGATCTCTGGTACGAATTTAAGGGACCAGCAGATCTTAGGGGTCGTGTAAAAAGGCCCTTAGTCTCCCTGAACACACCATAGCAGATTCAGACAACAAAGATGGTGAGTGTTCATTTCAAAGAAAAAGTTGGAGGCTTCCAACTTTGCTTCTTCTTTTGCTTCTTATGAATAATCTCTCCCCATCATACAGAAGGTCTGCACAGCCATTTTTACTCTCACCTTCCCTTGCTTCATTCCACAAAATGGAAGAAATAGAAGAAAAGATATAGGTCTAAGGTCTAAGAAGGAAAAATCTGACCTAATCAACTCATCAGTATTTATTTATTTGTTTATTATTGCACTGACTTTCCCACACTGACTTTCCCAAGGGAACTGGGCAGTAGTAGAAGGAAAAAGAAAAACAACACTGCACACTGTATTTTCCCATGTATAAGATTATATTTCTTATTAAAACTGTTAGACAAAAAATTTAGGGTCGTCTTATACACAAAAGTAAGCCAATGAGAGAATTACACAGTAGAGAAACTGTTATTTTGGGCTGGAAAATTGGGGGGGGGGGTCTTATACATGGGTTCATTTTATAGAGAGAAAAATGTGGTAATTCTCCAAGGAAAATAAAGTGAAGGGTATGTTTTGATTTTTCACTGTTTCATTCAGACCTCTGGAAGCATAGTGTAGCAGAATGTTCATTGTATTGAGATGACTTAAGTGTTGTCCTACAACAGGCAGTAGGGCCCTGTCTGAGAAATTATTTTTAAAAATATGATAGTATATAGAGCCCACAATTCTAGTCAGGACCCAGAAGTTACAGAGTGGGGCAATAAGGTGCTTTGACCCTGGGTGCCAGTATATAGAGGCTACAACCATTTTCTGCTGGAAGGGCACAAACACACACATCCTGACAATATTTACTAATTCCAGACACTCCTTTCTTGGCAAATGAAAACATAAAGTAGAAGGACTCAGCATGGAACACTAATGGCCATCATACAACCAATTCCCTCCCCTTTCCCCCCCATCCTTTCCCCATACAGGTCAATCTCATGGGATCCAACGTTACCAAAAGGTGAAGCTTGAGGTATCAGAATTACTAGTTATGTCCCTCTCAATACCTTATTCTTCACTTTTGCTCCTGTCCTGTACAGTCACGTTTGTGCCTTTCTCGTCATTGCAACATTAGTTCTACAAACTATGTTGGCCCTTTTTCCTTTACACGAGATGGTTACTTGCAATGGCTAAACATTTATTCATAGTGGTTGAGGTTTTTCCCACATTGACAGCCAAAACAGTCAATGACTTAGTGGCATTCAGGCAGGCAGAAAGCACTATTCTTTATTATCCACAGTTCTGTTTATTAAATAACTGTTATGTGACTATTGACAAGTGGCTCCTGCCAAGCAACTCTGCAAATTAGCATGGTCTGTAAATAAATGGTAAGCCAATGTTTGACCAATTCCTTCCTGAAAATACACCTCCACTGGATTTTGCCATTTTGGTTTGTCTTCTGCTGTCCTCCAGTAGCCAATAAACAAAGGGTAGATATGAGAAGCAGCACAGGCTTGTTGGCTCAGGTGATAAATAAGCAATGTTGAACTTCCACTTTCTTTGAGCTCTTTCTATGGTAAGACTAATGAGCTGATGTACTATACTGCGCTAATGCAAAAAAAAAAGTCATCGAGAATAGTTGTCCTAACCTGTTGCAGAGGAATCAACTATGTTGTGGGAGCTTTAAAAGGATCAGATTTTATTTGGCTAAGGCTTTTGTGATTCCACGTGATGAAGTGGGATGCAGTCCATGAAATCAATGCCAGATAAAAACAGTTACTCATCAGGGTGCCAGAGGTCCCTTCGTTGTTATTACATTACATCTGGTTGTTCCTTGAACTCTTAACATTAAGAACTGGGCCAGACCTTTCTTTTTCTTCTGTATTTGTCTTTCAGTTGTAGCACTGGCAATCTTGTGTTATTTTTATTGGTATATAAGTCTTGCTGAAAGCAGTAAAGCAGCATATAAATGCTATTAATAAATAAGTAGTTCCAGGAACATATTAAGAAATATCAATGGGAACTTGGATATCAATTGATTATTTAAACTGGCCTCCCCTCTTGCTGATACAGTTATCATGTTTTTGAATGTGTTCAATCACCCAAACTGATAAATAGGCATCCTTGATAATACTGTATGATGTCACCTGTTCGTCTAGAATAGAATAGCATCCAGGAGAAATCTCATGCCATGCTTCTCATCCTTCAGAAGAACTACACCCCATTTCAAAGCTTGTCTTCCCACCTCTATCCATACCAGCAGACCTTCCTATCCATCCTATCTGATTCCACAGCTAGAAATCATTAAAGATCGAATCAAAGATCGAATCTCACATTATGAACAGTCTCGGGTGCTAAGGTCATCAGTATAAAGCCAAAAGTAGCAAGTTAAAAATAATATATTACGACATAAAATATTAATTCCAAGATTATTTAACAGCAAAGTTCTGAAGTATGCAACTCGATACAGGCATAGATCATTGAGAAACAACAGAACTAACCATCACGCATTCTGAAAATTATGTTTATAATCTGATCCCAGCCCTTTCATAATCTCTTAGTTCATAAGGGCGTACGTCTTGCCCAATGACTGTCAAGCTCACTAAGGTTTCAGTCAGTGTTCCATGGGATGATCCTCTATGTCAATACGAAAGATCAGATCCCCTGCTGAAATTTGGAAAGAGCTGTAACCTTGAAGAATATTTTACTTCAGATTCCCCTCCCCTGATCTGTACATGCACAAAGATTCACTTCCTTGATCCACTTGGAAAAGCATCACTGTGAGTGGGCTGTGGGCGGACCAAGAACAGTTGAGAAGCTAAACAGTCCAAAAGTTTCCTGGTTGACAGTCACATGGGGTGGGGAGTGTTTACACTAGTCCTAGAGCTGTTGTATGGAATTCCCACTCACTGCAAGCTATGAGAGGAAAACAGAATTTTTAAAAACTTTCTCCAACTAGCTCCCTGTTATCTTAAAAGCTCTTGATGTCAGAGGTCTCCAAGATAAACCTTAGGATTTTGTTGGGGGTTGGGAGAGTGAGAACAGACAAAAGAAATTATTTTTCACCCAGCATGTTGTTAATCTGTGGAACTCCCTGCCACAGGAGGTGGTGATGGCATCTGGCCTGGATGCCCTCAAAAGGGGATTGGATAGATTCCTGGAGGAAAAGTCCATCACACGTTATAAACCATGATGGAGATGTGTAATCTCCAGGCTTAAAACCAGGGTACTTCAAGGGCCAGATGCAGGGGAGTGGTTGCATCAGGAGACAGATATCTAGTCTCATGCGTTCCCAAATGCATCTGGTGGGGAAACTGTGAGATACAGGAAGCTGGACTAGATGGGCCTTTGGCCTGATCCAGCATGGCTCTTCTTATGTTCTTATGTTTAAGGGCCTTTGGAGTTGTAAAACAATTTTTTTTGGTAAACCTCAATAAAATATATCAATAGCTTTGGTTGATATCTGTAGATTTCTAATAGAAAACAAGGTATCATCCCCCTACTGTAGAAGCCATGTTGTCTACTATATATGAACACACTTGATAAGTATAGACTCTTAGAGGCACACGTTTATCATAGCACTTTGTCCCATTTACCTTGGTTACACTGATCTATGACATCCATATTTCCATGAATGCTCTTTCAGTAACTTCCACTGCAATGGGAATGTTTCCATTCACTAATACTCAGCCTGCCAGAAATTTATACTGGTATTATTTTTTTCCTTTCTCTTTTTTAATTGTAATTGATCATTATGAGAATAATGACACCAGCTCTGACAAGAAACCCATTGCTCGTATCTAAGATGTTTCTGAAAATCAGATCCCAAGTGAAATGTCAATCATTTGCCCAAACAAACAAAAAGTTTCCATTATAACCGCAGGGACACCACCCTTTGGATAATTATTTCCTTTAATCATTTTACACAACGTTTAGGTACCATCATATTTTTTGTACAGCTATTTTCTGTCATCGTCACATCTTTCACGAGCATGTATCGGAAACATGTATGCTTTGTCATGTGGGAGACATCCATGCTCTAGGAGATGCCAATGGAGTTTTCTGGAAACTAATATTGTCCTGTCTACATAACAGAGTCACCCCAGGCTTTTGCTACTCCTCATCATCACTAAAACATTACTTCCTTATGCTCCTGGCCTTTTTCTTTGATAATTCTCTTTCAATGCAGCCTCTTAATAAAAACTTAACTGCTGTCTCAGCCTCCTCTTTTGCTTTGCTTATTTCTTGCCTTTCCACGCTCACTGCAATATCTGTGTTTCGTTGCTAAAATGCTTGATAAACTGTTTTTAGTGCTTTATTGCAACCATCACAAACTATACCCATAAGGATTACCCTGAACTTGATACGGAAAAAAAATGCTATCAAAGACTTTTTGCAACAGCAAGCTGAACCAGAGATATGTTGGAACGGAAGGGCTCCATGGATCCAATTATCATCACCTACCATGGTAATGAAAGTTGTGATACTTTGGGAAAACTACTACCATTGTTATTGCAATGACCAACTCTCTGGAAAACATATCCCACTGCTTCTTCACATCGTGGCATTCTTAGCAATCTACCCAAGTCTGATGCGCCATGACCTACCGAGAGTATTGTCTTTCTCTGTCTCCTACATGAAGGGAAGGAAGCATAATACTTCCACTCTAAGAGATATTTAAAGGATTTTGTTCAAATGATTTTTAAATAAACACGCATTGTTATTTTAGCCATGTGTACAACTTCCTTAGTATTTGAACCCGATAATGTATTACTATATTTTCCATCTATAAGATGCTGCTTTATATTAGATGCCCCCCCCACTTTAAGACCCCCAAATTATGAAAATTAATAAATCCTCTTTGAGTTCTCTTCCACCCCACCCTGCCCTATGGTGTTTACTTTCTGTGTTCTGAAGACTCCTCTCTGCTTTGTTTTTGCAAGGACCAGAGCTTTTGTTGCTGCAGGGAAATGCTCAGGGGTGGAGCAACCTATTAAGAAGTTCATTTTCACGTGAAAAAGAAGTATCCAATCCTACAAGAACAAAGCAGAGGGGAGGGCAATCAAGTGCTCCTAGAAAGAAAAGAAAAGAAAACAGCATGGTGTGGGAAACAGCAGGGGGTAGGGTGGAGGATAAATGAAACAGGAGAATCCAAACAAACCTGGCTGTTTCATTTCTTCTCCACCCCTGCTGTTTTGTTTTGTTTTATTTTATTTACAGGAGTGCTTGATTGCCATGGTCTCTGCTTTGTTCTTGGAGGATCGGACACTTCTCTTTCACATGAAAATGAACTTCTTAATGGGTTGCTCCACCCCCAAGAATTTCCTTGGAGAAGGGAAAGCTCTGGTCCTCAAAAAAGCAAAGCAGAAAGGACTCTTCAGAACACAGAAAGGAAGCAGCAAGGTCAGTTTGGCTTCTCTTCTACCCCACCCCTGCCCCTGGAAAGGCTTACTTCCGCCACACTTCCGAGTATATGGCGCACCTTAATTTTTTGTGCCATGATTTTAGAAAAAAAATAATGTTGTATATATGGAAAAATGCAGTACTTTGTCAGATGTAACTTTATTCATACGTCTTCTTCTGACAGGAGTACAGTATATAGGCCAGAATCCTCTTGGTGTTCATTGGCCACCATGCTCCTCAGCTTCCTCAGTTTGTGTAAATGCTCATTCAATTTATGTTAAATTGACAGAATAACAGTAGTTATGACAGAAAGCCACGGTTTTTCACAAAAGATTTTTGGCCACAGTGTTCCAATATTAAAAGCACATTTTGCCCATTCACACAACATTCTTCTTAAATCTCCACGATACCACATGGTTCACTTGGTGATACCCTATATAAAATAAATAAAATAATTATTGTTTTTTAAGTAAAGTGTTTATTTGAGAAGGTAAGAAAAAACAAAAACAAAATATGCAAAGACCCCAAGAAAGAGTGACTTTCAAATGACTAAGTTCAAACTGAGAAAGCCTTGAGGGAAAATCAGGCAGCTCACTTCTCTTTGTCTCATTGCTACTCATCTTCAAACCATATCTTCTGCCTTCAACAGCCACCCAGTACTGGCTATCTGAAGATGCAACTGATGACAACAACAGCTTTACAATTCAGCCTTCAGCCCAAAAACACTGCAGTGCAAAGTCTGATTCTTCAGGTTTCCATCCCCTCATGAACAGCACGACAGCACCAAGCAGCCACTGTGCTTGTTCAGTACCCATTATGTGGTTGGGGAGAATACCCTGCCTCTTTCCTCAAAACTGCATTTCCCCATGCTTTTGTATTTCTGCTCTTCTCTCTCCTGTGTGTGGATGATAGTGGGTTAGTTACTTAAGAGTACACTGCTGGATAATGGACTTATTAGTACGTATGACACACATATGTACAAAGCTGGATAATACTGGAGGTGAAGAGATAGTCCAGCATTAGAGCACCTAAAATATACAGCTCACTTTCTTTCTTCAATACAGTACAAAGGGATGCATCAAAGTCACATCTACAGATACCATGGTTAGAGATGGGCACGACTTAGCGGTATTCCCGTTTCCGTTTCCGTTACTCGTTTCCGTTACTCTACGGAAACGGTAACGGGAATCACTGCCCCAGACTTCGAGCTCGAACCGACGAACGAACAATTTGGTCTGATTTGTCGTGCTCGTTACTTGCATCGCGCAATGCCAAGCGGCACAGAAAAAAAGTTTTTAAAAGTTAAAAAAAAAAACCCGATTCCCGGCCCTAAAAGTAGGCAAAAA
>CM074740.1:41677603-41687603 GCA_037367245.1 Phrynocephalus guinanensis
TGTACCTTTTTAAAATGTTTATTAAATCATCATTACTTATCATCTTTGGAGGGAAAGGAAGACACCTGCATACACACATTACACAGAAATTCTGAACACTTTCTAGTTAACCTTTATATGTTGGAAAAGGTGTCTCAAGGTTTAGAATAATTAACCTATAAGTGACTGATCAAACATCACACATAATGGTTAGGTGTCCATGAAAAAATACCAAATCTTCATTGACAGTTAAATTGCAAGGCACTATGTGCTTTTGTGTGTGACTTTGGATCCTCTCTTTATAGATTCCTAAACTGTAGCCTCACCAATGGCTGGCAGAATTTTTGCACATTTAAGTGATTAGTTCTGACCAGGAAATAGTTGAATACAGTATTGTGGCATAAGAAAACCAGTACAAGGTAAAAAGACTATACTAGCAATAATTAGACACGATACATATTTCACAATACTGAAAGAATACTAGCACAATCCTACACGTGTATCGGCATAAATGGATACAGAATTCCAACCTTCACCTTGATTTTTGAAGAGCATTTTGATTTCCTAGGGTAACTATTACTGAAATCCTCTAAGAAAGTTTTTTTAATACTGTATATATTTATATATCTAATTTCTTATTACTATAGTAACTACTTGCTACTATGTTTACTTGCTACCTTTCTGTGCCTAAACTATTGAATTGCAAAAATTACTTTTTTGTAATTGCACACCACCATTTGTTGGTTATTGTACACGATGCTCTGATACACTTGAATTGTTTTAATTTTTGCAGTATACAAGATACACAAGAAGAACATGCTCTTTTTAAATTCTCAAGCTACTTATATATTGTTAGACCTTTTATAATTATTTCTACATTCCTGTTTCACATACTTCTTGCAGACTATTTCATTTACATAACAAACTCACATGAGTGAAATATTCCTGTGCCTACATGCACAACTGCAAAAAAGTACTGCTAGGAAATTACTAACAAAATGCAAAAGATGATATTAGTAGAGAAGATGTAATGAATACTCAAAATGCAAGCTCAAATCTACAGTGTGAAGCAATCATATTTTTTCCAACTGTTTTGACCTTACTGACACAAAATTAATTCTGCAAATCTAATGTCAAACTAAGATTCCCAATCAAATGCAGTATCATTTGTTCATGTATTTAATAAAAATGTTATAGGCATTTTACTTATTGCTTCTTGATTACATTTTTGATAGGTTAGAAAATAAATTTAATACATCAGAAGGAGAACGTTTACAAAATTAAAACAAAGCTGCTGTTTAGCTGTCTACTGCTCTCACATAAATTGCAATACATTGCTGATTGAGAAATAATTAAGAAATTGTTGTCCAATGCAAGTCAGACTGCCCAGATCTATAAAGTCATACATCAATCCAAAAACAAAAAAACAACAAAAATATAACAAACAAGCAATTCCCGTCATGTGTTTCAAAAGACTGATTAGTTGTTTTACAATTTTAATCGTTTTGCTCATAGCATCATCTCAGTGAACAGTAATCAGTCCCATCTTGTAAAGTATTGTAAAGTAATCTGACTACCCACCATTAGCCAATATTACTGTTTCATTTAACTGTCCAGAGGTACTACCATCAGTGCAACTAAGGCATATTAAAAATAGTAGCAGTCTACTTATTCTTTGCACACGAGACACAGAACAACAGAGAAGTCTTTCTTATCAGAATTTCATGGCAAACTTCAACAGAAATGAGAGTCAGTATGCTCCGAATCATAACATTAATTTGCATAAGCCCATTAGGAACAAGGGAAAACTGTGTTTGTTTTGTTTTGGGGGTTTTTACTTATCAATACAGATACTGATTTATACTGTACCAGTTAAGGTTTTCCCTTTTCCCTTTTCAATTTTATACAACAACTTGAGAGGTACCAACAAAACTGCTCACATTATTCTTGTCTTCATGTCTCTGAAAGCATCCCTTACAAAAAGTGCAGGCTGCAGCCCAACACATGTATGTAGGCATATGAAGAGAAAATTACATCAAGGATCCATGCTTACTATTGTTTATGTTTCGTATCAACATATTTTGGAAGATGATTTATATTCCAGGTTCAGGCTGTTTTTAAAGACCACAGTGCAGGCACCTACCACAAAATGCCTCCTGAGTCCTATTAAGTAGACCTATGGCTTTCCTTTGACCGTCTGTGTATTTAAGATCTATTCACAGTTTTGAAGAGAGACAGAGAGAGAGAGAGAAATGTTGTTCCTAAACATTTCCCCCTCCGATATTAGTACTTAATTGGATTATTTTTTTAAAAAAAAATCTGCACTTGCTATTGTCTGTGATCTTTTCAAATGTTATCTGTGGGAAAGGTGGCTATATGGACAAATTGGATAGAATTGGATAGGGCTGATGGAGAAATGAGTAAGCCTCTTATTATTCTGATGCTTGGTTTTGAGTTGTAAACCACTGTGGTTATATTTTAACATCTTGAAAGAGCATATTAGGCAACCAATTGTTCAGATGGTCCAATAAGAGAAGGGTGGAAGTAACAATTACCACAGGAGAGTGAAACATTTTCAGAACTATTGTTTCAAGATGACAAGGTGAAGCCTAGGTATTTTTCTTCATGAGGTTATAGAATACAGGTGTTAAGATGCTATAGCAGTGTCTGAAATAATGGACAGATGCACACTTCTTAGGTTTCAAGTTTTCATTATGTCATATGCTAATTACTTTGACAACAACAGTTTTTATATGAGCAATCTAGTGCTGATATAATTTAAAATTACTCTTACTTGCGGTAACTGAGGTCCAAAGTGAAATAATGAAATTACAGTTTTATTGTTATTTTTAATTCAGTTTTATTTATGAAGTTTTATTTACAGTTAGTCTGTTTTTCTTAATTTCCAGATGCTGACAATAAAAAATACACCTATCTACAAATTAAGTGTTCAATACTGCATTTTGAACAACTGCTTTAGGAAATAAGAGCCATGAACATTGTAAGCAATCCAGCGCTTTAGAAAAGGTGCTTAGCATCTTGTACAAATGGCCTCAGATACGGGGGGGGGGGAGGTGACCTAACTAGTTCAACAGCATTTGAAACAAACAAAACCGTAATATAATGGCAACATGAAAATCCTAGCTGGTTCCTACTGTCACTTTACAGTGACAAAACAAAAAAATAAATTCCCCATTCCCTCCAAAAGTTATATCATTTACAGTTCCCTTATCCCCTTAGATTCATAAGAGAAATTCACTTAAATCAGGAGATGTAAAAAGAAAACCCCACACCAGCTATTTAGTTAAAAAGCATTACATAGAAATTGTTTAGACCCGCTTATCTAGATATATCAATATATAGATATATATTTAGAGAAAGAGAGAGAGAGAGAGAGTAATTTGTCACCTCTAAAAATAGGAATTTCTGGCCCACTTCTGTTGACTTCATGTTTCAGTGGAAAAATGTATTCATCCCTTTTGTTTTATATTGTTTCTTTTATTTACAATTGCCTCAGCAGATATTGTGCTCTGAAGTCACTGTGGTCCTTTCACCTTCGCTGAATTTTTGGAACAATTTCATTCTACGAGGATGCCAATTATCACGTAATGTGGCCCTCTGGTGGAAAGCTAAGTATCACATTTTATTTCTCAGTCGCTGCTCAAGGAAGCTAGCTAGAGGTTTGGGTGTTTTGCTTTTTTTAAGAAAAGCATTTTGCTTACAAAGATACAGCAACAACTTTTAAAGATACAGCATGCCATGCATCCCTTACAAAAAATATGGGCAGTCTGCACCAATGCAGATAGATCTTAATCAATAGGAAACTATGATCTGACATTTAAGATGAACACACAGGAGACACCCCCCCCAAAAAAAAAGCCCAAACAAACAAACAGCACATAATGCTCTATTATTCCCCCACACTATGTAAATTTTAAAGTGCACAAGCCATCCAAACTTGCGTATCTCACTAAAGAAAAGCCCATTTGTAGGAAAACAAACACATTAAAAACAAAAAAACTTACCTGCTGTTGTTGCAGATGCAGCAGTTCTACTGTGCTTACTTCAGTGCTCGTGTCACCACTTGATCTTCCATCTCGGCTGCCAGCATCTAATTGGCTGCTTAGAGTGCTCATTCCATTTTGATTCATTGAACTGTTGCTTATTGTCTCTGTCGCAGATTCCTGCATCATGACTTAATACCTAAAAGTGATTAAGAAGTATCAATTAACACGCGCGTTACACCTTCACACTTCCATTATCAAGATGTCCCTCTCTGCCAATTACAGAGACAGCATCTTCAAAAGAAGAGAAGGGGGGGAGAGAGATCTTTGCAGTCATTTAAAAAAGCAAGCAATGCAATACAAATCTTGCTTCCAACGATGCACTAGTCACTAAAATTATGTTTCCTACCAGCATTTTTTCGTGTATTTTAATTTAGCAGGGAAAGAAGCATCCCATATGTGAAACATGGGCACATTACATTCCTGAACAACTACATTTTAAAGTCTACCTATCAAACCAGTTAAATGAAGGCACAATTTCACACACTGCTCTGTGTTTCCTATTATCTAGCTTTGACAACCATGAATGACTATACAGCCTTATTTAAAATATTCACTATCTTGATTCTGTCAGAATTTTACAGCATCTCTTATGCAAGGCTGTTGTTTAATGATGCACAGCTAATCATACAAAATTAAAATTTTGTAAGAGTGTTACAAATCATATGGTATCAACCAATGATAAATAGTGTAATGGGCTTTTCCTTTTTCCTTTTTTTTTTTTTTTTGGATGCCTAAATAAAATTTTGCCTTGGAGGCATTTTAAGAAAAAGCTCCTGCTGCAAACATGTCAGATATTGCCTATTTTTTAATCAAACGGCTGATATTCATTTATTTTTCTGACATTTAAAACATTTAATACTGTCCTTCCTGCAAAGTAATTAAGCTTATGCATGAGCAGCAATCAAACTGTTCACTTGAAGATGACTTAAAACTCAATTTTAACATTGGCAAATAAATGAAAGATATAAAATTAATTTTCCAGGCATGTATTAGATATGAAAGCTGGAAATAAAATCTATCAAGAATATCACTAATGATTGTGCTAAAAACAGCATAAATTATGCATATTACCTTCTCTACAGTAATAAATGTTTTATCATTTTCACTGCATAAATATACTGTACTTTCAGGATAGCAATGAGATGTCCTGGCAAGATCAGTTGAAATCCTTGCAGTAAATAAGGGACCAACATAGCCTTAACAAACTAGGATTTCAAGTGCATTTTGCATCTGTAATACGGAAATCCTAATTTCTGCTTTCAGGCTACCCAAGTTGCATACTATGTTAGAGGTGCTCACTTCAGTCCATTTTCCTGTAATAATGCATACATTAAAGTGAAAGCTTTCCAGGGGAAAAAAAAGGGGGGGGGGCTTTCTGAAATGCGATGACTCTTCTCTTGGTGGGCAAATAATCTGTTTAAGCAACACTGGTCAAAGAATAAAGCTGGTACTTTATCCAATACATTTTTCAACTCAATTTCTTCATTAAATTTTTATCACAAAACCAAACAGGCTATTTCAGCTGAAGGCACTGCTATGAAAAGCAGCAAAACAGTAATATAAGTTTTCACAAAGGAAGATTTAGCGTGCAACCCTGTTCATCTCTGTTCAAAGGTAAGCCCCTGTAAACTCTATTCTAGTCCCTGGTTAAAAAAAAAAAAACTAAGCATGCTTTAAAACGTAGATAGTAAACACCAAATTCTGTCACAAAGGACACAAATACAACAAACATTATTACAAAAGGCAGTTGTCACAATCATAACTAAGCAGGGAAGAACCAGATATGTTTAAGAACAGATAGCCCTTGTTAAACATTCTACTGAACATTAACTAAGAATAAGAATAGAAGTGAAAAATGGGGTACACGTGAAGATGAATTTTCCAAGAGAAAAAAAAGGCTAATATTCTTTTTTGAGATTAGGCAGCTAATAAGTATTCAAATTAGGCATAAATTTTGCATGTAGAGTGCTTAAAATATTCAGAAAATGGGGTCTGGTAACATTTCTAGTTATATGGAAATTCTAAACAGTATCTTCACCAACTCTGTAGACTTGTTAAAAATACACTTAAAACGCATTTTAAAGCATGCAAAAATGTAAACACGTGCATTAAGTACCTTATCTTTTTTTAATATAACATCTCTGAAAGGATTCGGGTGGGTGTTTTCAGACAAATAAAATACTTGTTTTAAAATTCTTCACAGTGTAAATATTAGTACATATATATTTTGTAATCTCAGTCTTAAAACTCTAAATTATGTGTATATGTATCTACAATTTTCCAATATGACAAAAAATAAAAGGTCAAAACATCCTCCCTTTTATTTTAATGAGAACATATACAGCTGTAAATGTTTGTGTACTAGAAATTCTGAAGTCCAGTTGGAGTGTTGGACGTCCCAACTTTGATCACTGTGCCTCTATGATAAAGTCTAACAAAGCATGGTCAGTGAGTGGTACTCATGTAAGAGGACACAATATCTGATCCATTATCAATGTATAGGGAGGGGGGGCACATAAAATTCATTGCAAAATGGTGGAAAGAGAAGAAACACTCACAAAACTCTTTTTTCAAAGCAATGTACACATGACTACCACTTTCTGAAATAAAATAAAATATAGCAAAATGTATATTGGGTGTTGACTTATTTGTAACTGCCTAGGTCAGAGGGGTGGGAATTCTAAGAGAAAGAAGGACTCTGTAAAACTTTGCTATTACGTAGTTTGTTTGACTTTGACAATCCCTGAAAATGCAAATTTAATAAGCAAGGTAGGATCCGTTTCTCACAAACTCCTTTTTCATACTCAAACTCCGGAGCAAACAACAACAATGCACTTGATCAACGATTCCTAACTGCATGTATTTTGTTCAACAGGTAAAGAAAAATTCCCAAAGAAGGTTAATTATAAACTCAAGATTAACATTTCTAATGGGGTAAATGCTATTAAAAAGCATGCCTGTTCACGGCACGTACACAAATCTGCATGGATAGACACAACCCACACAGTAAACAAAAGTGCAAACTGCCAACATTATAATTTTTGAATTGGTTTCAAATATGTAACATCTAGGACAGGGACCTTTAGATGCCTCAGTTATGTTTCATGGAAGGTATGAAAGAGGCAAGGACACCTCAGTGCTTCCTATTAACAGAAGAATATGAGCTACCACCTCATCATTTAACAAACAATCACAAAATTCAAGAGCAGTCCTCATGCTATAATTAGGTGAACATATGTACACTCTCTTCTAGGAACTCTCCCTTGCCACAAATCTTAACTTTTCCCTAGGCTTCTGTAAATCAGTAAGTCACTGTACAGATACTTATTCTCTACACCACTTCCCTTTTGAAACATTAAAGTGACACTGAAACTGACTGCACAAGATTGCATTTTCTCTCCCTAAACAACTTGAATTGAAAGGTTACTTAGTGTAACAATATTTACTTGCAGAATTGTGTTGTTACCAAGGGTATAATGGATGGTGGCTATGCAGGTTTACGCAAGAATGAGTGAAGCATGAGGCATTAGCCATGTGTTTGACATGTTTCAAATTGCTATAATCCAGCATTAAACACACCCAGCAATTCATGCCATTTCTTGCAGCCATAATCTTGAATAAAGCGTGCACAACCACCTATTATATAAATTAGTATATGAGTCCCTGTTATAGTCACAACAGTGCTTTTGTGTTTATTTTGCATCAAAACGTGGTCTTTTATTTGTACAAATAGAAGGATAAAAAAACACAGCTCAGTTAGACCTCTTTACTTTTATGATAGGGCTGTATGGAATTTTAGACTTCTTTGTTTGGTTCTTCCTTAAGTTTCTGTTGGTATGAAACAAAACAGTGTGATATATTTTATTTCTTGTAGGATTCTGCCACTCCTTTATAGATTCCTAGGTCTCCAGTCCCTGTGAGGGCCAGGTGTAGTTTTGAAATTCAGAAACATGAATGATTGCAGGAAATGAAAGTTCTAATTCACCACTAGGGGGCCTGGTCTTGTGCTGCAGGAAGGCTTTAAAAATTGTGTTTGTACTTCCAGCATGGAAAAGCCTTGAATTCTCCACATTTACCATTAATAGCTCTTAAAAATGAGTTGGAGGAAAACTGGGATCCTAGTTTAGTAAGAAATATGTTTTGTTTTCTGTTTCTTGATGGCACCAAAAAACCTTCAAAAAAATCTTAATTCAGTTCAGACTAAATTACAGGCACTGAAGACTAGAAGTGATATACTTAAGAACAAGACAAATGGATGTAGTTTGAGTTGACAAACATGTTGACTTTTGTGACATTGAAATTGTGACAGTTCCACTTCCGTTCTCCCCACTTTAGTATGAACACATTCGGTATGACCATAACAGGATCCAAAGAGCTAGGAAAATGGTTCCAATTGTGTTTGATCCTTTCAAACATCATTAAAAAAACTTTTTAAATGTTGGGGGATTTTAAAATATATAGGCTGGTCAAATGAGGAGCAGGGAGGAGGATCATGCCTTTGGAGGAAACTGCAAAAAAGATGCCCTGCACATCATTTTTATGTTACCTGCTTTAAAAGCAAGCAACACAAGCAAATAGATTACAGACAAATTATCTTACATCATTGCTTTAAACAAAGTATATTTTACTGAAAGAACAAGTAAATAAACAATTTTATACCCTCCTATAATTAGGCACACTCTGAAGATTCTAAGGGCCATGTAGAATCAACCCTTATCTGTTTCTAATACTAACCGTTTAAGAATGTCAATATACATGTTCAATTTAGACTAGAACTTAGATTTTTGGGGAAAAGAATGAAATAATTTCCAACGAAGGTGTTTTATGAGACTTATTTCTTAACCGAAAGCAGGCACAACATATTTTATGGACTAGAATGAAAACTGTATCATAATCTGACATCCTAAATAAAGATATTGTTTTCTTCAGAGTAACAAAAAGCAGGAAACTCAGCTTGTTCTTCCCATTCTCATTTAAATGAAGAACTGTAATGCATTTCAAAGTCAGGCATTTAGAATGGCACAAGAGGATTTGTTTGTTTGTTTGTTTATGTTTGTTTGTTTGGTCAATTTTTATACCATCCATCCAGCAGAAAAGGCCTCTCTAGGAGGTTAACAACAAAACAAGCAAGATACAAACATAATCACATACATCTCAGATACTGGTTAGTATATTTAAAAGTAGCACACAGGCCCATTTTAAATTCAGATGTCTGTTCACATAATATTAGGTTGAAAAATCATAATTCCATGCAAGTTCGAAACCAGGGAAATTTTAGGTTTAAACACTGGCACGTTGTCTATACAGTATATGTAAGCACACATATGCTGGATCAATAAGAGAGCTTGATCTGGCTAAACCTGCTTTTCCACTTGGATCTCCTTGTGAGATCGTGATTTAAACATGTAGCCTGGTCCTATCTATTTTTGCAGATGCCTTAGAAAGATGCCTGCATCCATCCATTTGGGGACTGGATCAGGAATTAGGCACACAGCACTCAACAGCTGGAGATCATATGCAGATGAACATCCTGATGTAATTTCACCATCATGATAACCACCAGTAATGTACTATGGATGGCAGTATGTCTTGCCTTCTGCTTTGCAATACAGTTGGAAACGCAAGCAGACAGTCCTCTCCCGTACTATGTTGGGTTGCTGCATGTGGTTATTATCATTTCTGTTAGTACAGTAGTCACATGCAACGTCTTCTTGCATACAGCAATGTCTGGATAGAGGCCAGTGTAGTTAGACACCCAGATAAAAGGAATGGTGAATTCCACATTACAATCTGATCTAGATTAAACTGACAAAATGCATACTGTAATGCTTCACTAACTTGAACTGAAACAAATTTCAAAGGGAGAAAAAAATCTTCCTATAGTATTAGCAACAAAAATATGCTAGTGTCAAGATTGGATAATAATGCTATATAATAATTTAAATATTATTTAA
>CM074740.1:41692603-41875103 GCA_037367245.1 Phrynocephalus guinanensis
TTTCCAGTTGTCATCAGGCAATTACTGTAGCCTTAGGACGGGCCCAATAGGAACCCAAGCTCCGAGACTGCTTTCTGAAGCAGATAGCATGAAAAGTGCAGAAATGATAATTTATAGCACAGACAAGCTACCTTTAAAAAAAAAACCACTGATGTGCTCAGTTCAACTATCAAACCTATTTGATGATCTGCTTTGTTGTAGATGTTGATGCTTTTCGAAACGCACTTTTGATTAATCAACCCATTTACACACTGTAAGATATACAGTACAATCTTCCACAATGCCTTAACAGGTATTTCTTTGTAACCTGCCATTGGAAAAATTACCTTCCCTCTTAAATAAATAAATAAATAAATCATGTTCATTCATACAGGGCTCCAAGACCGCATGAGCCCTGACTTCTTTCATGTTTGTACAAGCTTAGCAAAAAAAGGGTTTTCCCTTCAGCACAAAATAAACAGCTACTCTCCCCAGCACAGCACACACGGAGACACCCAAACGTGCGGTCGAACCTTTTCAAAAACTTGTGCTCTGCCACAGAGTAGGGCATTTGCTAGATGACATGGTTATTATCAAGCCATGAAAGGAGGAACCCTGTTTTTATTCTTCTCAAGATCTTGCAGATTAAAAAAAAGGGGGGGGTACAAAAAGGCCTTCTTCATTTGCTGTCTGTACTGCTGATAGCTTAAATCTACATTACACTACTGACAGATCAAAAACAGCTCCCGTGTCTGGTTTCACGGCTCTCCTCTTTCTCCCCGCTCGCCACCCCCCCCTCCCGACTCTGCCCCGCCGCAGCAAACAGACAATACTCGAGTTTATTTTTGACGGGAAAAACAGACACGGCGGTACATTCTGCGTTGTAGGAAAACAAAGCATATCTCAAAAAGTAAAGTAAATCTATGCAGCTTTACCAGCAAGGCACTCGTAAACGGTCTCACGGTCCCACGGTCTCTCTCTCTCTCTCTCTTCTCTCTCTCTCTCTCTCTTACACACACACACACACACACACACACACACACACACACACACACACACACACACACACACACACACACACACACACACCTTGTAATTGTAAACACTCGCTCTCTTACTTACGCACACGCACATAGACACACACACACACACTCGATGAAAATAAACAAATAACCGTAACCTACCTTATCACGAGCGGATGGAGAAAGCAACTTCCAAATCTCAACTTCATAGGAGTTTGGTTACCGGGATGGAGGGGAGGGCGGGGGTAGAGGAGAAAATTAAAGAGATTCAAAAAGTCAGATGCAAAAAGCCCAGGATAACGAAAGGGAAAACTCAGAAGCTAGCTCACTGTCACTGCTACCACCAGGCAACTATTTACAGCAGTATTTACACTACTGTGAGTACACCTCTGCCCGATCACGTCCCAGACTGATGGCATTTTGTGCTAGTAATTAAAACAAATCAAGCTGCTCTGTGATTGTTTTGGCGTCTGTGGACAATCGTACACAAAATCAGCATTTAATCACTAGGGTATGTCTTTGGTGTGCAACGTGAGGGGTGACAAAGGTTCAAGACTGAGCCAGCATGCTTACCATAATCTTTCTAAAGTAAGTGCTTCTATTTTCCCCCTCCCCCCCTCTTTTTTTTGTTCAACAGCAAGCAGTTCGAGTCTCTCAAGTCCTCAGCAGGCTTTCATGTCTGTGATAAATATACTTCTTGCTTCCCTTATTAGGACAAGCCTGCTATTATACACTGTACTTTTGGTAAAGCTCCAATGCCCTGCAATTTACAGCCAAAGGAAGTATTTTAACAAAAATAAGCAAACTAAAGGCAAGCATTTCACAGCCACAACATCAGATAAGCCAGAGAGAAACAATCTTCAATTCACATAGAAACCACTTCACAATGACAATTTGTCCAAGCAGATGTTAATCAAGCCTCAGCCTTTGAACGCTAGATACCATCAATTACTAACCTTAATTGAAATCACAGTGCTCCAGCCTCTCTGCCAGCATGTTCAGAGGATGATGTATTAAGATATTTACAGTAAAGTAAACAATGCATAGTTGCAATGAAATGGAAAATTTTTCAGCTAATGGTGTTTGTCAATCCTTTGTCAATTTTTCTGCCTGCCACAGATGTTTTCTTAGCTGCTTCACAAAAACAGGAATCAACTAGCAGAGAAGAAAGACTTTCTCTCCCCCAGGAAAAGAGTACAAAGCCAAGTCTGTACACAGCAGATGCAAAAGAAAGTCCATCTGCTACCAGCTCACAACACCACATGGAGTTTTAAGATTTTATACTGTAGGTAGCCTAGCAGTGTTTATGTAGACACCACCAGAATAAAAGGAGGGGGGGGGATGCTAGACTCAAAGTGTTAAGGCAAAAAAAAAAAAAAACCCTACAGCAACTCAAGGCTCAGTAACAGCCAGCTTGGACTGAATCAAAGATTTGTTTTCAGGATCTCGCCTCCACCCACAACATTTCAAAAGCTAAGGTTTCCCCACCACCACCACCACCACCTCACAGTAACAGCCTGGATGTGCATCACCCTAACTTTAGGTTTTATGGCCTTTAGTTTGGAGAAAGACTACAGCTTTAAGTGGAAGAGTAGCATGAGTGGATAGGCTTTACTAGAACACTGCCAACAACAACAAGAGAAAACATTGGCATGACTGAACAATACATTTCAAAAATATCTGAAGCCAGCCACCACTCCTGCCACTGGCTTACAGTATCTTTTTAGCAGTTCTTTTTAGATTAATACCAACTGCCTTTACTTTTTGTAACACATTTAAATACTAAACAGAGGAGGGGAAGAAGTACTTAAAATAACTGCTTCTAATAGCCTTTAATACAGACATTTTGGGTAAGTAATTACAGCAAATTTCACATTTCACCTTCAACCCCTGAGGCTACACTATTCTCCACCTCCTCTGAAATGAAGAGAAAGCACTTATTCTTTAGCACTTTGATAGAGAACAATTTAATATTCAATATTAACCCCCCCCCCCCGCCGCCGCAGCAACACACACACACACAACACTGTAATTAAACTACTTTACTCTTTAAGACAGTTTATAGACTGCCTTCAAAGAAACAAACTTGGACTGGACAAGCACACCTTTATAAAACATATGCGATGCTCATCATACAACATATGAGGTTTATATATGTAAGCAAGTGTTCCACTGGGACATCTATATCACATGGCCATTATAAATGAGCTTTCAGGTTACATTCTACTTTGCTTTTGTTTTGAAAATATTTTATCCCTTTTATTTCCACAGCAAATTTAACAACTGTTTCCTTTTAGTTCTCATAGAAAAGGTTGAAAATGCATCAGAACCACTGTGTTCTGGTGTAATCCACCTAAATAAATAAATAAACTACAATAAAGTAACATTCCAGCTTTGTGTCCACTGGAACTAAGTACAGTACTGTACAACAAAATATGGTTTTGTTAATATAGCTTATCATCCTATCAAGCAGTGGTGATTCACACTTAACACAAGGGTTTGCTGTTTTAAAATCATATACTAAAAAAAAAGTTCCTATACAAGCTATCTCTGACATTCAAAAACAATGTTATGAATATGCAAATTATTTTTTTAAAGTAAAATATTTGCATCTCCTTTCCTCCTCCAGGCTTTTGAACTTCTGAGGTCAACAAGGACAAACAATACCACTAGTGTCTCTTTGCAAAAAGCAGGGTATGCTGTCTGCAAGCAATGGTATCATTTCCATAGCAACCCCCTAACTATTAATTTTCAATTAAAGCAGACACAAAGCGGACAGCCTGAGGCTGGCAGACAGTGTCAAGAGCCCATCTCTGTAGGCAACAGTTTCACACAGCTATCAAGCGATAGGTGTCTCTTCCACAAAGCTGTATCAGAGGTACGTCAAGTTTGGCTGGTTAAAATGACATTCACCATCAGTTCAAGCCTTCATCTTTCTGACTTGGCTCAGCATTTATCAATATGACACACTGCACACAAAATGTAAACAAAACAGACATGTTTCTAAGCCACATAACAAAAGGGGGCCTTAATTTATTGATTAGAAAGAAATGTGCCCCTTAATCTTGCCAATATTTTTTCTTTCCACTACCTCAAGATTTCTCATACTGTAATAAAACACTTAACATAAATCAAAATCAGCACACACTTCTGAGCAATGGCCATAGCCCTATATTTCATAGCAATGGTGTCGAACAAATGAGATATCTTAGATAAAAATGCATCAGCAATGTGTATTTACTTTGCATATGGTAGCTTTCGACCGGCCTTCTTGCCACTCATAGTCTAATGCGGGGGGGGGGAGCGGTTTTTTCAAAATTGTTGAAACATATTCTCAACAATAAGAATAAAAAGCTTGCATAGTAAAAACGAGTTATAATTGCTTCCTCTACAAATGGAATGGATATCTTAAAATATTTCTCTTTCTCTGTGGGGTCACAGTTAGCCTCAGAAACAATGTTAAGTACTTGTACATCTATTGCCATTCATATAGCTTCATCTTCCCAGTTTTACACAAGGCCTTTGACAGGCAAGCCATAGATCCAGGGAGACTGGAAGAGCAAAAGCTCTCTCCTACCAGAGAGATAGCCTAAAACTAATGGTTGCCACTGCTTGGGATATTTCACTCCAGGGTGCACAGAAACACCCGCTGGCAGTGACAGGTATTATGTCACAGCCTGTTTTCTTCCCAACAAAAGATGACAGGCAATGCAAACTGTTTTCAAATGACAACTTCCCATCAAATGTGCTGCTCTAATTCTGAACCTTTTCTGCCCTTTCGCCTCCAGAAACAATTATGCAAAAGAACATATAACAGGTCAAGATCCGTCTCCCCCTTCCCCTCACACTCTGTATGATCACACAGTTGTAATCCTCTGGACAACTGTCAGCTTTTGCAACAGTTGGATGCCATCTCTGTAGCAGGGATCTAGCAGCAAAGCTTCTGGTCAGCAACCAGACAGTAGCCTCTTATTGATTCTGCAGTTTTCAGAAGGATCAATGACCAGAGAGCAAGAGATGATCCAGTGGTGTGTAGACTCCATGTTAGTCCTACAGTACATATTTAAGGAAGAGTTAATTTATTATTAAGGTACATGATGTGCTCTACTCTAAAGGGGGGTGAGCAATGAAGAAGATGTTTTGAAAAGTCAGGCAAGATTGTTTTTTTATAACAATGCTTCTTTTCTGTAATTATTGTAGCATTCACATAACTGAGAAAATGGAATAAAAAACACCAAAACATATGTACGTCAATTCATAATATCATCATTTCTTGCTGATTTTGAAATTCCTAAATTTAAGCTGGGTACAAATGAAATGTTTAATTAATACTTCCTGAATTCAAGCCTTTATCCCGGAATCGGATAAAGCAAACTAAAGCAACAATACAATACCAGCATTTCCAAGGGTGTAAATACTAGATTTCAGTACATGAGTTAACTGGACAAAATAGGATACCAATAATTTAAAAGGTGTCCCCCCCTTCACATTGTACAAGATATAAACAGTTTGATTAGATGGGTTGTTTATTAGTTCATCTTATGCATGAAATAATGAGAACTCTGAATCTGCAAACCCACGTTTGGCAACAAAGAGTACACACAATCTATGGCCAAAATTCTCTTGCACAATTCCACTGGGGCAGCATGACTGATGTCAGAAACAGAAGTAGTTTGCCTCATGAAGCACAACTCACATGCAGCCCAAAATCAAAGTCAGGATGCTCTAATTAGCAATAATAATCATGCTGCCAGTAATGTCCTTTTCTGTATGTTGGTGGAGTTACACAACAGGTATTATGATAAGATACCTGTTGCTACTCTGATTGAGTTCCTGGTCTGTGTTGTGAAGTGGGATTACAAACCATGATCTGTGTTACTATCTGGTTTGTAGTCTAAATTAACTATCACCAGAGTCATAGTTCTACTTCCACTTTATATCATAGATAAATGGAAATGGAAGGGGGAATTGGTCAAGATAATTGAAGATACGTTTGGCTGTACAGTTTGGAGTTGAAACCATGCCTGGTGTTCTAAAATAAAATAATGGGTTTGGCACGACCTCCTTTCTACATACATCACCTTTCCCTACAACATAAAATGTTGCTCCACATTTTGAATTTCTACCAAGAAATGCTTCTCTTAGAAATACATGCCATCAGGGTAAGATCTGACATAATTATGGGCAAATAGGGCTATTCAAAGGAGACTGTGCACAGTCGGAACTGCCTCATAACCAAATGTAATAAATATGCGACACATTGCAGTGTCCTTTCCAGTGATACATGACAGCAAGACCTTGTTTATAGCAGCATCTAATCGCTTGTTTCAATCGTAGCCTTCTTTCAATATATCATTGCAGAAGACAGCTATGCATTTACACAGCTGCAGTGGATCAGGGAATGTATGTCCAGTATGTACACTTGAGGATATTTGAGAGTTTTTGCTACTCTTATACTAATATGGTCTCAGCATAGACAAGGAAGCTGTTAAGATCTAGATTCCTTAAAATTTAGGAGTTTCTTGCATATTTCTAAAGGCCCAGCAAACCTTTAAGCAATTTTATCAGTATCTGACTTGTGAGAGACACATCTAAAACAGTATTACACTGTTTATTATCATTGTTTGGATACTATTTTTAGAAAGCCTGGTTTTCAAAGGTGCCTTACTGTCCAAGTAGGGCTGCTTTAAGAATTGTGATAAAGCTTGGCATAAGAAAACTGGACCTAAGGGGCTTGCTTTCTCCCACTCTTACACAAGAAGAAACATGGGCACAACAGAATTCATCTGCTCCAATGCTGCAATAAGTCTACTGTATTTGTAGAATAAATATCTAGTAGGTATTTTGATTGTTTCCATGCTTCTTAGAATGAAAATTAAATTTACAGTGTAAAAGAGTAATACTTAAAACATAAGATCTGGAAAATGATGCCTGATGGACAAGATGCAGCTGAACCTGAATCATGAACCTGAATCTGTTCTTATTTAGACACTCAATAGGACTTCCATTATACGTACATTTGCTAAGGAATTATTTAGCTTCTGTACCACAAAGACTTACTCAACCAGTTCTTCAATATATTAAGGAGTCCACAAGGAAAAGAAATATTTACCAAAGGTGGCATATGAAACTAATTAAGTAATTATATTATTATTATTATTATTATTATTATTATTATTATTATTATTTATTATTATTATTATTATTATTATTATTATTATTATTATTATTGGATTTATATACCATGCCATCTAGCAACGAGGCCACTTTGGGTGGTTAATTAAGTAATAGCATAGAAATCTTTTCTACCACTTCAGCAATGTTTATTGTTGGTATTCATTGGTTCTTCTTCAACACCTCAATGGAAATCTATGTAAAATGGGCATCCTACTACTCCTGGGCCTATCAAGCAGTGAGGACTGATAAGGAAAAGACTAAGTTACAGACATCAATGAGTGACCAAGCCCAAATAGCTGCTGCTCTTATTGGAAGAAAAGCCTCTGTCTTTCTCTATTATAAACCAGTCTGGAGCATCTGTATTCAAGCCATCTCAGCCAAACAACTGCTGAGTGCTGACTTACAGCATCCCTAACATATGGCTGACTCACATCGACTTAAAGACTTCCTTCAAGTGAGAGAAAGACACTGCCGTTCTAGGTACGGTAATTGGTTCTATTGTCAAATACAGGAGGTAAGCAAGCCACCCAACACCAGATTCATTATCTGTATAAGGCAAGCATGTCCAAACTTCAGCCCTCCAGATGTTTTGGATGACAACTCCCACAGTCCTTTGGTACTCGCAATACAGGCTTGGAATTCTGGAAATTGTGGTCCAAAACATCAGGAGGGCCTGGATAAGGGATTGCATAGAATGAGAAAAGCTAGTGTTAAGAGCGGAAACTCTTGTGAGTTATTGGCATCTGGAAGATTTTGATTTTGATTTATATCATAAAATATTATCAGTTCTGCTATGTTATGTCACTCATAGCTTGCCCTGATGGACATCTTAATACTTTTATAGCTCTCTCCTCTACATGGTGTTGTTAGTGTGTTAGAACTTGGGACTACAACTCCTAAAATCTTTCTGCTAGTGTGACATTTTGCCACAATGTGTGTAGGATTCTGGGATCTGTAGTCCAAACAGGAAACTTTTTAAATTATCTTGCACAGCTTGAAATTTTTCTGCTTGCAGATTTAGAAATGGAGACAAGCTAGAATTACAATATAACAACTGCTATAATGCATAATTTTGCATTCCATAGTTTTCTCAAACCTACTATCTGATCATAAAAGGAAATACGGTTTAAAGGATAAGAGTTCATCCCTACCTCCCAAAATCTGCAGACAGACTTGGTATATATGGGATTATTAATGTAACAAACTCATAGACTAATCAGAAGCTTTCAGAGATGTTATATTTGGGACAAAATGAGGCTTATCTCAAATATAATTCATAGCAGAATTCCCTGATCTTACTGAAGAGCCTGATTCCAGCTTAGGACGTGCAGAGGGGTGCACTTTAAAACATCCGTCTTAAATTGAATATTTCAACTTTAATGCTATTACTACCAGGTTTCTGATTTATGAAGATCCTAATCGGGTTTTTACGCTGAGATGTACAAGGAGAAGTTCACGGCTGCTAAACCCAGCGGGTTTCTATGGCTGAACAAGCATTTGAACCCGAGCCTTCTACTTCCTAGTCTAGCACTCTCCCACTATACTTCAACTACCTTTCATAATAATTCACAATACTATATACCTGTTCAGACGGCAGTACATCTGACTATTTGCAACTCAGAACTTCCTTCCTGACTGATAATGCTCTTGTTTATTCTGAAAACAAGTAGATAAGGTGTATATTTTCTTGCCAAGCAGTCAGAACACAAGTCACACACTAACTATATTCTTCTTAAACAGGTATTTTGATTCAATGTCATTGCCCAGTGATTCATTTTATTCTTAGCAATTGACAATGATTCACTACCATCATGAAGGTAGAGGAAATAGTTTCTCATTTGATGTCTGTGAAGATTCCTAGTCATCCAGGTGAGGTTATTTGGAAGTCTCAATCTCTCAATAAAAGAAGTCCAGTTGCCATGACTCAACTTCCAGATTTCTTGTGTGATGTCAAGGTATTATTTCCATTCTATTTTTTTTTCCTAATCTAATTTTCTACCAAATTAGCCCAATGTTATGGTCCCTGTTCCAATCCTGAAATATAAAATACCATCAGAAGAATACTATAATGCCTAACATATCTGAAAGTTTTATTTGGCCTATGTTCCATGGACGGTAGTCCGCTTCTTCAGTCTCTTGTAGCAAGAGCAACGAAGAACCTTGAGCCAAACGTATTTTATTTGACATTAGCCTTTTTGGGCTCCATCTCATGTGTGCAGAGCTTATTTCAAGTATAACAATGTCAGCCATCTTTAAGGTGCCTCTTTTTAGCTTTTGCTGCAACAGACTAACATAGCTACCTCTCCTGGAAACTTCACAAATTGACATGGGGTAGGTTAATTACCACTTAGGAAAATGCAGTCAGATGCCCTCAAACTCAGTACAACTGAGTCACCTAAACCACTCACTGTTCACATCTATTATGAATTTGCTCAAAATGTACTAATTTAACAAACTGCAAAAACTGATTCCTGGAGTCTTGTACTGGCTCATTCTGTTTATGAAAAAGAAAAATATATTTCAGGCAATGCAAAATTGAAACTGATTATACCTATGTTTTGTAATACTGCAGACGAGTGATCTAATTCTGTGGCACTTTTTTCTAATATATCCTATACATGATTCTTGAAATGGCTTTTAAGCTTAATACTCACAAAAATTTTCAATGATGCAAGGAGATTGGGTATTTCTTAAAATAAATGCAAAGCAACTGGGGAACAACGGGACACTTACTTGTGAGTTTTTTTTATGGAAAGCTATGAGTGATGCACAATTTTCAAAGAACAACAAGATTTATTTATTTATTTATTTATTTATTTATTTATTTATTTATTTATTTATTTCTCTTATACCCCGCCCATCTTCCCAAAGGGAACTCTGGGCGGCTTACAATAAAAATAGAAATACAAAAAAGCAGATAACAAACAAGTTGAAACAAAAAAGAAGCAGGGAGCAAGATGGCGGGCCAAAAAACAAAACAAAACAAAACAAAACAAAACCTAACTGAAAAGGTCGTGAAATGCCTCCCTGAAGAGGTAAGTCTTCAGGGCTTTTTAAAAGGCAGGCAGGGAATCAATCAGGCGCAGCTCACTGGGTAGATGGTTCCAGAGCAAAGGCCCCACCACAGAGAAGGCACGGTCACGTGTACGCGCTTTCCGCACCTCTCTGGGTGTGGCCACCCTTAGTGAGCGCGCCTGCGCCAATCTCGTGGGTCTGGTCCCAGTTGACCTTTGAGAGATACGCTCCGCCAGATACTCTAGTCCCAGGCTGTGGAGGGCTTTGAAAGTCAAAACCAGGACTTTGAACCTAATCCAGGGGACAACGGGAAGCCAGTGCAAGCGAGCCAGAACTGGGGTGATCCGCTCGAATCTCCGAGCACCCACCACCAGCCTGGCCGCCGCATTCTGCACCCGCTGTAACCTCCAGACCAATATGTAGATTATGTATGTAGTTTAAATATGTAGTTTAAACGCTGAATCAGCAAACTGAGTGCAGAATTTATTTTTTTTACAATGATTGGCACTTAGTGATATTGAATTATAGTCATAATGCTCATGGAATAATGCTTCATAGTTTAAGTTCTATTAATGTCAACAAGAGATTCCTCAACAAATGTGTAATTCTTCCTCGAAAATCAATAAAGTTAACCTTTAGCATGATCATGCTTTAGCATTGGAAAGCCATGAGCTGTGCATGTGTGTTTTCTTTAACTTAAATAAGAAAGAAAGAATAAGAAAATGTTGTTCAATCTTCTGGCAGTAGAAATACTCCCTAAGGCTGTGTTGTACCAGTGTGTAGAATCATCTTGAAAAATAAGGCACCAAGAAAAATAACCTGCTCCTCTTCACCCCAATATATTATTTCTCCGTGAATACAGGACTATGGCTAAAATCTGTAATCTGAAGCCCCTCCCCAACAAATGATTTGAGCTCCCTCTGCAGGCTCTGTTTAACTAAAGAATAATATTATTAGGGGGAAGTGATCTAGCCCCACTGCGCTAGTTTTATTTTTGGTATATAAATTTAGCAAGAGCGTGATGAAACACAGAAACAAAAATGTTTTGACAGGATTTGGCAACAGAATAGTTGACATAGTTATTACTATTGTACGGAAAACTAGAAATTCTGGCTGAATATAAGCAGGTGTCTTTAATTTAAGCCATTGGGGTGGCACCTGTTTACAAAGATTTTGAATAAGCTTAACAACTTTATCTCCCCCCCTCTTAGTGGCAAGAAATTTGATGGCCAATCATGGGGGAAAAACATATGCAAGGAGGACTTTAAGACGCATGAAAGTTTCTGAGATGCAAAAATCCTTTTAATTTAAAATAGTATCATGTACTACATGCAGTTACAAGCTTATGTGGTTATACCAAGTATACAAGAGATTAACTACTATACACACTGTGAAGGCCTATGTAGAAGGGAACTAAAAAGTGTAGGTATTGTATGCAAGAATCATGGACTTAAGGTGCCACACAATCCTCTCCAGCCTTCCTGTACTGAACAGGAGGTTCCAAAGGAGGATTTTATGTATATCCACCTGATAGCCCTAGGGTATGGCAAAGATTCTAAGTAGAGATGGGCACCAAATGAAAAACAAAATGCTGCTTTATCATTTTGTTATGTAACAAATTGATTTGTTATGAAACAAAACAGTAGAACGTGTTTTGTGATGCTATGAAATGAACCACCATTATTTGCTCTAAAACGGAAACAATTCATCCTAGAGAGCCACCATATTTGGTGGGTAGCTTTCTTGGACTCTTCCCTTTAAGCCCTCCAATTTTGGAGAGGTTTGGGGTTCAGGGGGCTGAGTTATTCAACTACAAAGTGGTTCCCCCAGGAAAAAAATCATTTTTAATTGGAAGGTTATGTACTTGAAAATAGTGATCCCAGGGATCTAGCAGCATAGCTTTAAAAATGTATTTTCCAATTACACATGGATTTCTGGGGAGACCCACTTTGGAGTTGACTAACTCACCCCCCTGAACTCAAACCTCTCCAAATTTGGAGGGCTTAAAGAGAAGAATCCAACAAATCTACCCAACAAATTTGGTGCCTCTAGGACCCAGGTGAGCCATTTTATAGTGTAACGAATTGTTTTGTTTTGTTTCAGTTCAAGATTTTTTTAAAAAAAATGTTAATAACAAAAAGAAATAAAAAACAAAACACTGTATTTTTGTTTCATGCCTGTATCTAATTCTAAGTACTTCTGTTGAACTCACATGCTGTTTTCAGACATTTCTTCATTCTACTCATGTTTGAATGCGAAATTATCAGAATAGCAGAGAGTCACCAAACACTTAGTGTCCCATTGTTTATAACACAGCTTATAAAATGTGTTTAAATATTACTGTTATCTCCAAAATGGGCAGGTTACCTTCCCATAACAAGAGATGGGCACGAATAAAAAAAAATGGCGGTTTGTTTGTCGTTTGGAGGGTCCATTTTGGTTCATTTCCATTTTTAGCGAATTTTCACAAAAAATCATTTTCGTTTTTGCTCATTTCGTTACCATTTTGTTACCATTTATTTCAATTTTTGTGATTTTTTTTAGCATTTAAAGCAGTTCACTGTATTGCCGTAACGAAAACAAAATGCACGACAAAATTTCCGGTGTTTCTGTTCGCTTCGTTTCATTTTGGAGACAAAATTCATTTGTCATTTCATTGCATAACAAAACGAAAAAACAAAAACAGAAACAAAAAATTGTTCGTTTCATGCCCATCTCTACCCGTAACTGCCAATCCTCAAGTGGTTATCTGTGAATTTACAGTGATGAGTTCCTTCTGCACCTGCATAGACCTCCTCAGAACTCTCCAGAACCTGTTAAGTGGCTAATAATCCCATCACCTCACTTGGAAGATATGTGTCCTACCACCCAACAGCTTTCCTTCAGTTCACTTGTCCATGGCTGAAATTAAACAGTAGTATGGTAGACAGAGGAGAGTAAAGTATTGGGTTGTGTGTCCTCCTAAAATTCTCTTTACTGTTATAGTTTTTAAAATTCACAGATGACAAAAGGCCACTCAAAGAACTAACTTTGCAGTTAGGTAACCACATGTGGTTTCATGAACTGGTGTAACAGAAGGGAAACTGACGATTAAAGTATTGAGAAGCTGATATCAGGGTGCAATTTTTTTTGTCCTCCTAAAATTCTCTTTACTGTTATAGTTTTAAAATAATGCAATGCTGAAGAATGCTCCTTTTTGTTAGTGACAAAAGCTAAAGGAGAGTGGCTGAAACACTTTTTTAAAAAGCTGTAACGGAAATCATAGAGCAGTATGTAATGTTGAAGATTAAGAACAAGAAATGATGGCCTTGCTGCTAGATGGGTGGTATATAAACTCAACAAACAAAACAAACAAGAGATGAAAGGTGCTCTTTGGATCATCTAGTCCATCGCTTCTCAAGGAGGCACTGTGGAGAACTGAACTCCCAACCACTCCTAAGCCAATCTCATTGACTGGAACATAAGAAGCAAACTTTTCTGATTCATTAAAATATATTTGTTCTTGTTGAAAAGACTATGTTGGCCCATGCCTGTTTATTGGAGGTCCAGAATGTCCCAGTTTGTGCCATTTGCAGAAGGGGGTGGTGTGTGCAATGTCCCTGAGATTCTGTTTATCGTTGATGAATTCTCCATGCTATTGGTTTCAACCTGTCCATATCGGGATAGTAAACAGATTCTGTTGTGGTTTCTGATCTTGGGTTATCCACAGGTTCAAAATCTCTGACATGAGAAGCATTTGTCATGAAGTATGAGTTGAAGTTAATGATTAAAAAAAAAACTTTAACAACAGAGTTTACAGTGAACGGCCTTCTCCCATGAGGAAAGGTAAACAATGTAAAGAGAACTAAAATAATGAAATAACATAGACCCACTCAATTCTGTAGAAAAATAGAATATTTATGTTCAGTGTGCATATTGTTTGACTGTTTAAAAAAGGTTGAAATCGCTTATCAAGGAGGCACTGTGGAGAACTGAACTATATCTCATACATAAGAAAACACAAAAATACAATGCTTGATACTCAGCTCTATATAAACAACTTAAAACAGTTCTATACCTGCTTATACTCAGCAATCCCTTTCACAACTCAATGAAAGAAACCAGACCTGTAATTTAAACTTTAAATGTATACTACTAGTAAAGTATAGCCCTCAACTTTAACAAATAAGTATACAGCATATACAGTAGGCAGAATAATATACAACAAGCAAACAGCTCAAACAGAGCTAGCAAATTGGTGTGACTGAATCTAAGCAGATTCAGCAAAGTGTAACACCAGAGCCTTTCCTTAAATACACTTCTTGCTGCTTGATTGCCTACACCTGCCCGAAGCAGCACAGAACCTCAGTTTGACTGTCTTACCTGTATTGCCACACCCCAAACAATCCTGTAGTGCCTTCTAGCAAGAACAGGTAAGCCAACTTCATTCACAATATTTAATTTATATTTGTTCTAAATTTTATAAAAATTCAACAGCATTGCAAGCTAAGGTTGATGCAACCACCAACTTGTTATTATGATTACGTTGGTCATTTTATTGATGCAGCTTTGCTGGCATTGGAAATGGGGGGTGGGGAAGATTTTTTCCTTGGACCAACAATCGGGACTGCATTTGCTCAGAGATCTTGCACATTTTTGCTTTTTTCTGTGTCAAATAGACCTATAATCAGGTGATCCCAATGATGACATATTTCTCTGAATATGGGAAGTGATAACTTCCATTCATGTAATTACTCCATTTGTTGATTGAAAGAATTTACAATTAGATTGCCTTCTCCTGACACATAGAAGAACATGCCTTTGAGCACGCCATTCCCACAGTTGAATCACAAGATAAAGAAGATACATGGAATGGATGTTGTACAGTAATACCTTGGTTTGTGATCATAATTCCTTCCGGAAACACACTTGTAAACCAAAGCATACTTATATCAAAGCAAATTTTCTCATAAGAAATAATGGAAACTCATATTATTCATTCTGGGGTCCCATAGACCACATGCCGTGCATACAAAACTCCATTAAGTTGGCTAGAAGTCCACATCTACACCATGTTTTAGGTACCTGGTTGCAGAATCTGTTCTGCTTGGGACTAACATCTGGATTTTACTCTGTGTTTTTAATGTGACAATAATAAAGGGCAGTTTGTAGCCATATACAGTGGTACCTCGTATAACGTAGGGTTTGTATAATGTAAAATCTGTACAACATACAACAGATAGGGAATTAGCGCCACCATGCCGGGAACCTTCGTCGCCTCCCCCCTTCACTGTTCATTAGCAGGGGAGTGCAGGCAGGCTGAGAGAGCAGACGAAGAGAGAGGGAGGGAGGGAGGAAGGGGAGGAGGATGCCTTCTTGGTAGCTGCTGACGATGCCGTTGTTGCAGTAGTGCCTGCGGGACGCGCGTGTCCCAAGCCAGATGAGGAAGCGAGCCAGTGGCCGGGTGGTCGCCATCCAGGAACCCCCCACCCACCCACCCCCTGGGGCCGGCTGCAGTTCTTGCTGCTGCAGCGTGCCACCGTGTCCCTGTCAAGCGGGCCCATCGTCAGGGCCACCAGCAACAGCTCCAAGGAAGTGGACACCTTGGTGGCCAAGCTGTGCGAGGTGCTGCAGTTGAACGCCCAGCACCGGACGCCTCCTCCTCCTCCTCCTCCTGCTGTTGTAGCCGCTGCAACTCCTTGCCCCCTCCTCCCTCCCAAGCATCACAGCTGGGACCGAGTGGCTCCCTATGCGTTGCCGAGGGGGCTCGGCTTCTTCGCCTCCCTTCCCAGCTCTCCGCCGCACTCGTCTCCCCATCCTTTGCTGTTGCTGCTGCCACCGCCAGCTCCCCACCACCACTGCCGCTGCCCATGACGGACGTGCCTGGAGGCAGCCCGCGGGTGGCCCAGCAGCTGTGCGGCCAGGGCTGGATGCGGAGCACCTCCTGGGTGGGGCGAAAGAAGCGGCACCACCACCACCACCACCACCCTCACCCCTTGCTGTCTGCAGGCGACGACAAAGAGAACGATCTGCACCGCCTCCTGCAGCAGCTCATCCTCTCCGGCAACCTCATTAGCCTTGGCTATGCATTGGAATGGATTAAATCCATTTTCAATGCATTCCATGGGAAATCGCAATTTGTACAAAGGAAAATTTGTATAACATAATTTCATTTGGAACGAATTAATTACGTTATACAAGGTACCACTGTACACACTTTACTAGCTGCTCTATGACTAGAAATGGTTTGAAAAATAAAAAGAATGATGAAAACAAATTAAATAAAAATAAAAATAAAATCCTAACCTGCACTCTCCTTTGAAAACCTTTGTGGCTGGTGCAAGAGAGACCCCTGTTTCTCTCTCGTCCCTCTGCTTTTGAGGCTAGCCTAAAATTGAACACTCCAGACAATCAACCACAATCCAGCAGGGAGAGAGAGAGCTACCATTTGCTCACCTGTGATCTTGTGACCTGCTCTAGTGCTTGTATTTCAAGACATTCCTCATTGATCAAGGCAAAATTGCTTATCTAGCAAAACATTTGTAGACCAAGGTACTCCTAACCCAAAGTATTACTGTACATGATGCTGCAGTTTTCTGTGGTCACTTGCATAACTTTGCCCATAATCAACATTTTGAGTGCTTGTGACACTTTAAAAACTTCAAGCATTTCTACCTTGTTGATGTGAAGTTTCATTCCCTCCTCAGGACACAAGCCATGACTGTTTTCCTTTACAGTAGGTACCACATCCAGAGAAACTTGGAGAGGGAAACTGACTCATGCACCACATTGAGTTTCTAAAGTGACAACTTAAGTTTGTTAAACTATTGTCTTCCTATCCTTGATCTCAAGGTTGAGGTAGATTCTGAGTTCAAGAGAGAAGATGATGGAGTCATTGTGGAGTCACAATCTGGAGTCATCTGCTTTCTTCTTGGTTTTTTAGGCTCTGCTGAGCTTGTTGCGGAACCTTGATTTATGATAATTGAGTTACTTGCTCCCAGTCATGGGAATGGCTGGAGTTTGGAGAGGCATTCTGCAAATGATGGGACCTAAGCAAAACCAAATTCTCCTGGGGGATGCATTCAAAATGTTTTACTACACCACTTACAAAAATGCATATATTTTAAAGCACACACAAAATGCAGACACAACAATTGGAGGGAATCACCCCTTACTCTCCTCTATAATCCAAGTTTGGTGGAGATTTGTGTTTTGATGACTGAGTTATGCATTCTCAAATCCAACCTACCCACACCACCAGGAAAGTTCTTCTCGGGTACCTAAGACTCCAACCTTGCAAGGAAGCTTCATTTGACTCTCTTCTACAATCCATCCAAGTTTGGTGAAGAATGGGTTTACCAAGCCCATCTTACAAAGAGCAATTTCCTGGGGGGGGCACTTTGTTCATGTATAATTGGGGTGTCTGAAACCCAAACTTCACCAAACTTTTAGAATGCTTGTAGAAGAAAGTTGGAAGCAGCATTTGATGTCTCTAGGTGCATGGGGCCACTTTCCTGGAGGGACGTTTTTGGGGGTATATAGCTCAGATGTCTGAACCTGAGTCTTAACCAGACTTTCAGGGTTTGTAGAATTGAAGAGTTACTGCAAATTTGGGGGAATCAAGGTTTTAGGGGGTTCTTTTTAGAGCATTTTAAAGAGGAGACAAATCAGTTCATTGATTTATCATGGGAAATTTTTGATGAATAACAAATCATGACAAATAACTGGTTTTTTAATTCATTCCTCATCTCTAGTCAGGAAATTGCCCAACATTACTGCACAATATCATGTCTGCATGGTACCCCTGGTGCCGACTGGGCCAGGTTTCAAGGGCTCCAACTGTTGACAGCTCAGCAGTAGCCCTCTGAAAATGCTCAGGAGGGCAGTGCGATTGCCTCTAGGACCTAGGGGGGGGGGCATTTCATTTCATTTCAGTTTGTCTTGTACAAAAAAATGTTAAAAAATTTTAAGAAATGAAATGAAACAAAAGGGGGTGAGCACGAAATGAAACGAAACATTATTTTTCTGTTTCGTGCCCATCCCTAGTGCTTACCTACACAAAACCTGACTGTCTGGTCCCATTGTGCTTGTTTCTTTCCTCAAGAACATTGATGTGTACCTCCAGATCTTCAAAGGCAATGCTCGTATGGTTGCCATACTCAGGGAGGTCAAAAAAACTTCCACCAGTAATCATATTATCAGCAGTGACACTAGCCCTCTTGAATAAGATTTTGATGCAGCTGCATCTTGTCCCCTCTCTTTACGTTCAAGAGGTGACTTAAAACAGTGCTTTTTAAAGAAGCTCCAAGTGGCATCATTTAATATATTTACTCAAACTGTCCTGCCTGTTTGTTCTTGGTGAATGTTTTTATGCTGTTTTATTAACTATTTTTGACATCTTTTTATTTTTTGTTTATTGTTTACTTTTGTTGCTATTTAATTTGTATTTAGTGTAATTGCTTCTTAACTGTCCAGAGTAGTGCTTGCAAAAATTGGGTGGTATAAAATGGTCTGTCTGTCTGTCTGTCTGTCTGTCTGAATAGATATTGAGAGTACACACTAAATAGGAATGCAGTGTGATATCCCAGCAGAACGCAAGCCATTCATTTCTCCTCTGGGTCTCACAATAACTTTGGGTGGCATTTCATCTTTACCAGAAGATGGATGTTACACCCAGTCTGCTGTTCATAGTGAAGTACTACCTACTAATGCTACAACCAAGCCCATATGCCTTCACTCGGTATTGTATTTTCTTTTCCAGATGAGGGAAAATCTCTGCACTGTGGACTGCTCATTCTGGTCAGGTAACCTGATTTCGGCTTGTCTTGTTTCCCTTCTGTACTGTCCACTGTTTGAACAGCAGCCATTAAGAACCCTTTAGCAGCCATTTACACCTTTTCCAAGGCCATTAACACCTCACTGGTAGCCTCTTTTCCTCAGAGGCCTTAACAGGAAGTGTTAGAATAGAAATGAAAAGTCTGCCTTCATTCTGGGTGGCTTTATTAACAGAACATTAGAGCAGCATTGCTTCATACATTACTGTTTCCTATTTCTGTAAGAATAAAATGTACATTGTCAGTTCTGAAGCACAACACATGACTGAATGCTACACTAGACAATGTACTTGCTTCTGTGCACTCGTGGGTGCCCATGCCAGCCATGATGTATCTATCATCCATCGGAAATCACACGCCATGTGTGAACAGATATTTAGTTAAATAACAAGTTAATCTCTCCCTATGAGAAACAGCAGTGGTTGCTTTATTTTTAAGGACTGCTGAGGACAAAAGGGAATCAACTCTGATTTCCATGCATATACATACTTATGTATATTTTCCTAGAACATTCTCTCTGTGATATAAAAGAGGATGTTTGTTGTGGATCAGTGGATAACTGAAGTGTTAGAAGAAAAATTAAAAAAAAAATCTTGAAAGTAACATTAAGAATGGCCACCGCTTGTAAGTTATGTGCTGTCAGTAATGCCACTGTCTGAAATGCATTACAAGCAACAGTCTCACTTGTAATGAGTTGTTTCTGAAAGTGATAAGGGTACAATAATGCTCCTTTTGTAAAATAATACAGCAGGTCTAACAAGTAATTCTTAAACAAAATTGCTGGTACCAGGTGGTCTTTTGGAGCCATATTCCCAAGTTTAATAGATTTTAGAATACATAAAAAGTAAAATGTGACATGTACCATTTTTATTTTTTAAAAATAATGCTACTGCACTAATAAAATGATCATCACAATTCTAAAACCATGGGGGTTCTGACTTGGTTCATACCGCAGAGAGAATGGCCAGTTTATCTCACTTATCTCTATCCAATGAGTGAGGGTTGGAAGATAGAAATATGGAAAGGCTGCAGTCCATAGAAATTCAATGTCACTAGCCCAACTTGTCCCTTCCTGAGCTAACAACCTTGGGTAATATATTGCAGTACTCCAGGAAAACAATGCCTTTTCCATGGCTTCAGAGAGTAGGACGTGGGGCAATGGTTTCAAACTACAGTAATTTGGGGGGGGTCCCCCCCCCCCTTTTACCTCGGTAACGAATGCCCCTGATAACGAATTTTTCAGATAACGAATTGCAATTTCCAGGTATAGGGCTGCCTTGGATAACGAACTTTCCCTATGGGCTGCTTCGGATAATGAACCACAATTTCTAGGTATGGTCTGCCTTGGATAACGAATTTTCTCTATGGGCTGCCTCTGATAACGAATTTTCCTATGGCCTGCCTCAGATAACAAATTTTTCCTATGGACTGCCTCAGATAATGAATTTCCAGCATGCATCGGTAAAAAAGAGTTAGCCCAGGTGGCATTGCATCTGTACCTTTAAAGTGCACTTTATAAAGAGTTTTGAGCAAAAAACCAGGTGTCTGTGTCATTTTCCTAGGCTCTGGAACGGATTAATTGGTTTCCCATTAATTCATATGGGAAACCGTGTTTCGGATAACAATTTTTTTCAGATAATGAATTGCCTTGGAGAACAAATTAAATTCGCTATCCGAGGTACCACTGTACAGGAAAAGAGATTCCATTTGAACATTAGGAAGAACTTCATGAGGGTTAGAGCTGATCAGCAGTGGAATATGCTGCCACGGAAGGTGGTGCAGTCTCCTTCTTTGGAGGTTTTTAAGCAGAGGCTGGATGGCCATCTGTCGGGAGTCCTGTGATGGGGCTTGGATAGCCCTTGAGGCCTCTTCCAACTCTATGATTCTATGATTCTATGATTACTGGTCTTCAACATTTATAATGAAGTTGCTCTGTCAGGAAAAGCTCAGAACTTCCATATCTGCCATGGCAATCATGGGACTGTTCCATTTGTTGATGGTCCCAAGCACATGGTAACACATACTCTGGACTTGCTGTTGTGGAAATGGTAATCAAAAAAATGAATGGTTATATATGACTCAAATATCATGGACAGAGAGAACACTATATCCTTAGTTTTAGAGTGGCAAGCTGGCACCAGGCATGGTGGATTGAAGGATACAATTTGGTTTCCAGAATGTGCTTGAGGAGCTTTCAACCTCATTTATTTGGGGTACTGCCAAAAGCCGTACTGATCTGTAGAAGGTGGAAATAGCTGGGACAGCTGCACTATTGCCTATAAGCACCCCTTCTTCTCCTTGGTTTTGTCATGCCTCACCTTGTTGTCCTCGGTTCAAGAGAACAACTTGCAGCGAGAAGGGGCCAGTCAACAGAGGAACTCTTGAGGAGAAGGTGCGTGGCTGACACCATTTGTACCAGTGAGGCAACAGATAAATGAGGAAAGCCTGGCAGTTGTGAGGCCCATTTGCTCCAGAGAAAGGTTTAGAAGATTGGAGCAAAAACAGAGTCCATGACTGAAAGTCAGCTGATAACTGATTGGAAACCGCTGGCCAGCCAGGAGAGGAATGCTGAGAGCCATAAATTCCACTAACACTGCCAGTCCCTTTATGTGAGACAGCCCAATAGCAGCCTCTTCCTCATGCCCATCCTGGTTGCTTGCTGCAAAGTTTGCAGCGTGTTTTGCTAACAAAATGCATCAGATTCACCTTTACTTGGACTACACTGTAATATTGTCACGGGTCACATCAATGCAATTCTAGCAATCACATTTTTTTAGTTGGGATTCATTAAAGCTAGCTGATCTCAAGGATATGGACAGGACATCTAGAATGATGGGAACTGTTGGATATATTGCACCCTCATATGATGCCCTCAGTAACAGACAATTGCTTCCCTCTCTTCAGATTCTTTTACCCACCTTTTTCCAGTCATGAGGGCTCTGTTCAGTTGGTGTTCTTTCAGTGTGTTGAGATACAGTGTCAAAAGTGAACATTAGAGTGATGTATTCTGTCAGTTATGTAACCAATGTGTTAGTTAATAATGTAGCAAATCAATCAGTTAATGTAACAACTTAACATTTCCACACATTATGATCTTTGTTTTTTTCTTTTTTTATAAAACAGAATGGTGAGTAAAATGAAACTTTTTATTCTTATCCATACCAGAGTCTCTGAGTGAACGTATTGAAACAGGTAAGTGTCAGTTAAGGGGCAGTCTACCACGAGAGACTGAAGTTCAATCTGCTCTGTGAGTTCCTGACCAAACTCTTTTTATCTGCTGTAATAAGAGGAAGTTTATTACAGTGGTACCTTGTATAAAGGAATTAATTCGTCCCAAATGAAAATATGTTAAGCAAGTTTTCCTTTATACAAAATTCCCATAGGAATGCATGAATGCATTGAAAACATAGTGATCCCATTTTTTATGTTGTACGGATTTGGCCCATAGGCGATTCTGTTAAGCAAATTTCCCCTATCTCCGGAATTTTTTATGTTGTACAAATTTTATGTTATACAAACCATTTGTTATAAAAGGGTCCACTGTATTTTATTTTTATTAAGGCCACACTCAACCATTATCTCACCGAGCAAAGCCCCAACAGAAGCTACTACAGTATCTTTTAACTATTCTCAGGGTGATCAAACCAAAATATTACTGCTTTGGATTAAGGAAGATGACACGCTTCTTGACAGTGAAGCGTTGTTCCTTCCTGCCTAAAGAAGGCAATTATAAAACCTCTGTTTAAAACCTGTCCTTGATCTAGAAATGCTGACATTTTGCAAGTCAATCTCAAATGTATTTATTTCTTTTTAAAAAACATTTTATCCCGCCTTTGTCCTTAAAAGGTCCCAAGGCAATGTTACTTTTTGTTTAAAACAGTTGAAAAGGTAGTTTTGCAGGAACTCCACCCACTCCAGGTTGACACTGATTATTCAGATCCATTCCAACTGGACCTTTACGTAGCATATGAAACTTAGACTGCTTTGGTTACCTTGACAGGTGATCTATGATGGAGACTGGATAAAGAGACTTGACCCTTATTAATAATCCTGAATGATTCAATAGGTTTTGAGATCATTGACCAAGATATGCTGTTGGAACACCTGGCTGGGCTGGGTACTGTGAATATTAGATTTGCAACGACTCCTATCGATGTTAGGGCATACTTGAAAGGTGGTACTGTTTAATGCTGCAGCCGTTTAACATCTACATGAAACGATGGGAAGAAGCTAAGTAATGCTTTGGCATTAGGTGCCAACAACATTTTGATGGTGATATCTAGGCCTATTACTTCTTGTAACCTAAAAATGAAGGAGCAGTTAATACCATTAAACTCTTCTTGGGCTCATTGATAGGCTGTGTGTTGTGTGTTGTGTCATTACAGTTGTGACCAACTCTCTGTGACTCTATGTCCTTAGGAGTTTTCTTGGCAGGAATACTGGAGTGGTTTGCCAGTTCCTACTCCAGTCATTGATAGGCTGGATAAGGGAAAATAAACTAAGATTAAATTCTGGCAATCTGCTGCTGATCATTACACACACAGTCATGTTTGGTGACTGGGATTCAATTTGATTTTTGGAAGGGTATGATGACATAACTTTTTTGCACTGAAAAAATGGACATCCTTGAAAGCTCACATTAAAATCAGTTAAACTATAAGTTGCCACAACCTTTTTGTCTTCTGTATTTTTAAAATCTGATACTATAGATTAAGTGTTTGTATGTGTGATGTGAGTGCAATTTTCACTTCCTGTAGAAGTAATTAATTTTAAATATCTTTGTGGCTGCATTTGGCTTCATTTAATACTCATGATTCCATGGTTCATTTTTTTATCTGTTCTATCAATTTGCTTTATGATTATTCTAAGCCTCCCTTGGTACTATGCAGTAGGAGAAAGGTAGTGTGGAAATGTAATATATACTGACAGTGTTGATACTGATACCGATAAATGTTTTTAAATAATGGCTTCTTTAACCTTGTCTCCAAATTACTGTGCCAAAAATGAAAAATGCACACTGTATATGTACAAGCCATAAATCCAAGACAGTATGGCCAATGGTCAGAAATTAAGAGGGTTCTATCTGGAAATATTCAGTCTCATCCCTAAATTTGAAGAAAGGAATTAGGAACTGGTGTACCAAATAATACCTAGAACGAAAAAGAGCTTGCACAACTATCACTGAACACTGCTTCAAGTCTCATAGACAAATTTCTGAACTATTATTGCCCTGGCCTCAGATATTTTCTTGATACTAACGTGAATATAATTCAAAGACACGTAACATATGGGATGATCCCCTACCTAAAAAGTGAAACCGTGATCCTTGACAGCAGGTCTATGAGTCCATTGGACCTAACAAAGTTCCTAAGACCCCGTGTAACCATAAACCATCTCTCTGCATTCAAATATGAAGTAGGAATGGGCAACTTTGGCAGGTCTAAAGGCCAATTTTCTGGTCTGGAACCATATGGGAATGGCAAAGACTGCCAAAATGCCACACACAGGCATAAAGAGAGAAGTGGGGGAAATGACTCATGAATCATGATCCATTAACTATTGGGGGGGTGGGGTGGGGAGAGATATTTGAGAAGTGTTAAACAGTGTAGAAGAGGCATGTGATCTGTTTAAAAAGTGGTACAAATCATCTTTCTCTGCAGAGAAAGAGAAGGTAGAAGGCTTGATTCACAAAATACAGCACTGGATATTGTAAGTCCCCAGGGAAACTATACCTTTCATGTAATGTTTTCTCTGTCTACCGTTAAACATGAATACAGTTTGCTTATCCACATACTGTCATGCAAGTGTGCCTCTACTTTCAGTACATTAATTTGATGATGATGATGATGATGATGATGATGATGATGATTATCATAATAATCATAATAAATTTGCCTATTACATCACAGTGGGAGTACTTGCTGCTGTTTCTCTGCTTTCTTTTTGTTTTTAAGGTAACATTTTTTATAGAAACATATCTTGTGTGCGCTATCCTGAAAACGAAACACAATGCAAAAGCTGCTTTTATTCTAGCTACATGCAAAAGGCCAGGAAAAAAGCACACAAACAATACAAAAAGTATTATGTTCTCTTTTCTAACAGCATAGAGTTCTACTGTTCAATGCACAACAAAAAGCCCGGAACAACTTGGAAGCCAACAGGAGTTTTCTTTTAAAAGATTATCAGAGGAGATGACAATTAAAACTGGAAATTTAAAAAAAAGATGGGGAAAAGAAAGGTGGAAAGACACAAATGTGAACTGTTTTCTATACAATTGCAACAATGTGCAGAATGTTTACAGATCAAGCCAGCTTACCTGGGGACTGTGGCTCAACCCCCCATGAGAAAAAAGCAGATTGCATGCACATCTACAAGAAGTGGCTTAAATAAATGGTAGTCAGAATTGATTGGTTACAGAAGGAAAGTACTGTAACTGGGTGCATCATAAAGTACCAGATCAAGGTGTCAGGAAACTTATTTGAGAGCCATGGTGATTTTCAAGCCCTCTGCTGTGTGGCTAAGAAGACAGGAAATATGGTGTTCCACAAGCACCAGACCACTGAGAGGACCCATCTACCATCGTCTATGAATACTATGGCACCGCCATCACAGCTGGGCACTCCCCTGCCAATCTTCATTCTAAGATCTCCAATGGAATCCACAGTGTGGAATAGAGATGGGCCCATTTTTCCGATTCTTCTGCTTACCTCTGGCCCATGTGCCCAACTGCTCTAGTAATCATGAACACACTTCTCCAAAAAGCTGCAGCAGAGATTAGCAGTTGACAATCAAAACTATGGCATGGACAATTATTCAGCAATACTACTGCTAATAATATGTATATCCCTATTACCCCAAAGAAGCCACTTTCCTCCAATATACTAAAAAAAAAAGGTAGATGGAAGGGTTAGTGAAGTCTGAAAGCATACTGAGCTGGAAAGGGTCAGGCAGCTGCATATACTGTCTGTCCTTCAGCCCGATCATAGTGGACCTTTCCTCACTCCACTCCTGGGAGCCCCACCCATGGGCCAGCCTGGGCTCCACCTGATTGGTCAGACATAGCAGTGGCAGGAAATGAGGTGATGCAGCCACACCACCTGCTAGGAAATCAGCAGGGCATTGCGGATGTTATGGGTGCTGTGATCCCTGATTCAGGAAGGCACCCAGGTTAGCTATGACAGCCTCTTGGAGCTGTAGCAACAAAGAGAATTGTGATACCTGAAAGACATTATAGAATAAACCTTCATGGTCTGTCAATCTATTTCATCAGATATGTGAAGCATTACGTGTTGATATTATAAACAGTGAGACTGAATGCAGATAAATTACAGACACATGAACAGTGCTGCTAACTATATTACTAACACTGGCCATTCCTGACACTTAGCAAAATACCAATGAATTTAGTAAATAACCTATTTTACGTTTTTACAATTATGTTTTCCTTACAGTAAGATACTTCATACTAGCTGAACTTCATTTGCAATTCATTTGTAATTCAGGCCTCATTATGGTTTTCGGATATTTCTATTTCCCTATTGGGTATTTTAATCATAAAAGAAGAATCAAAATTCTTACCAAATTGTTTAATAGGCATTTGCTGTATATCCCAAGTGATCACATGGAACTCTGAAGGATGAATTGAATTAATACTTTGTTTGAATGCCTATTATATCCAAGACAAAGCCAGCAGCTAATTATTTATCAAAGGTGATAAATCATGAAAGGGAAACACCCAATGCTACTATTGTATTTACTGCATTTTACTTGGAACAGTAAAGGCCAGCCTTCCAGGGGTTGGGTTGGATTTATGCCTACATTTGTTAGGAGTCAGAAGGGCAGATCTTTGCAAAAAGACTATCAAGCCAGCCAGGGGTATCTCAGAAATCCTAGGATGCAGCATTTAAAGCAGTGGTTGCCAAGAGTCCAGGCAAGTGCTAAAGCGGGCACAAGATCAACCTATATGTCCTGGCTTCTTCTTGGCTAGAGGGCAAAGACCAAGGTGGAAGGAAGAGACTGCAAAGACATTTGCCCTTGTGATGTTTTACCCTCTGAGAAGAAAGACATTAATTAGATCCAAGCAAGAACACACTCTCAAGATCGTACCACTGAGTTTCAGGAATTGAAATTTCACTTAAATTCACTCAATTCAGGTTAGAGAATGAAGCTGGCTGGATAATTCCAGTAGCTTAGGTACCTGCAAAGCAAACTAAACCAAATGTTTTGCTTATATACCACCCCATAGCACTTAAAGCACTCTCTGGGTGGTATATAACTTAATTATGCAGGTTATCTATTTGCCCCCCCCAAAAAAATGGATACTCATTTTTACCAACCTCAGAAGGATAGAAGGCTGAGTCAACAACAAGCTGGCTACATGGGATTGAACCCCAGTTTGTGAGGACAGTTATAGCTGCACTACAGGCATTGAACCACTATGCCATGAGGCCCCTCCTCCTGCAGAGCCAGAAGATGGCAGTACAATTCCCCTGCACTCCTCCTAAGGAAAAAGCTACCTTGTGTAGCCATGGGCAAGTGGCAGCATCCTGGCATACTGCCAGAGGAAGGTAATGGTAAACCACTTCTGTGTCTTCTCTATCCAGAAAATGCTGGAAAGGGTCATCATAAGTCCGAATTGATTTGATGGCATGCAACTGTTGTTGTTGTTACAGAGTGAAATCCACTAGCACCTTGGAGTAGCAAATACATTTCTAATATATATACTATATGTTAAAATCATAGAATAGTTGAGTTGGAAGGGGCTTTTAAGGCCAACTCTCTGCTCAATGCAAGAATCCAAGTCAAAGCAGATCTTCAAACAATGAGCTATTAGAGGATTGGAAGGACTTGGTTTTATTTTATTAAAAGACTAACTTAAAATATTAAAAATAAATCACAGTTGTGCTTGAAGCACCTCCCCCTTTCATGAATATCGGTATATGGCAAAATTAAAAAGAATTGCTCCATCATTTGAAGGCATCTGGAAAAAAAACATTTTTTTATATTTTAAAAGAATTTTTGGCCCAGCTTTATATCCCCTTTTAGCCAGCCACATATTGAAAGACACATTTCAAAACTTCTCAAACAGAAAACATGATGTTAGGAGTGTCACTAGGTATGTATAATGCAGCCTATGAGATGCTGCTTCTCCTGTATTAATGATTAATATGTCAGGTATGAGTATCCTCTCATTCTTGCAGGTAGGAAGGTAAGAAGTCATGATTTACCCACAGCTACCTAATGTATGAAAGTGAGCCTACAGGGATAGTTAAAATGAGGGTGCAGATTAAAGGCCTCCTATTATTCACTTTTAATGAGGAATATTCTGTTATTTTTGGATTTTCACTGTCCTTTGTATCAGGCTCCTTTCATTAATTATTATCTTGCAAGCTGATCTTTAATCAGTTGATCACCAATTAGTAATATTAAATATGTACCTATGTATACAAGTTGGCTGTTTAAATATGCAAGGAAACGAGAGGAGGGGGCAACTGTGTGTGTGCATGTATGTATGCATGTATGCATCCTGTCAGAACTTAAAAGCCATATATGCCCAAGTAGCTAATGAATACTCTTTCATTAGATTAAAAAAAAAAACTAGGACAGCATTTTACAGAGACAAAAAGAAAAAAAAACTACCCTGGCACTGTTTTATAAAAAGGTACTAAGGAATTGTGCTCAAACACCCTTTGTAAACAAGATAGCTCTCTTATATTTCTATCTGCATGCAAGGGTTTTTAAAAGGCTCTGCCCTACTTCCCCACCAAAATTATAATACTCTATTTCATATAAAGAGACTGAAACATAAAATGGTCTCACATCAAAATATGAACAAGGAAGCCAAGATAAGTTAAAGGAATTCTTTGGTTCTTTCAATCACTAATCAGAGATATATAGAAAAGGACCTTTTAAGTTTAATGATACCTGCTCATTAAATGATGCTAAACACTGAAATACCATGAACAGCAGGGAATTTCAGTTTACATTAGAGAGAAAAAAATAAAAGGGTAAAAATGACTGAAGTTGGTCAGCTCAAGCTGATAGGGCACTTCAAATGAATAACGGAAGAATAAACGAGACACTCTAGGTTAAATTGGGTTCTTCTATCCCTTTTCTTGAATGTTCTTAACTTCAGTTTTTTGAATTAACTAACCTGTAAAATATATATAAAAATCAAAGGCTTGAATAGGAGTAAAGTTAAACAAGCAACTGCAATTCACAGTGAGTTTACTCATTAAATAGCAGATAAAACCTTAGCACAAGAAAAAAGATGGAGGATGTAGGTTTTAGACAGTATATTAGCTTCTAGCCTAGCTAAAGAAAAGGAATAACTTTTCTTTGAATGTGAATTTGATACTTGTCTAATAGAAAAGGTAGTGAATCCCAAGGTTAAGTTAGCTGGGTCAATTTCCATGATTAGGGGATTTCCATGATTAGGGATTTATTTCACAATGCATTCATTATGGTAAAAGCAATTATGTATTTCAATAGAAATAATTATCCTTAAATACAATACAGTTCCAAGAAATCAAAACTGTAACTGTAGGTCCATAGCTTTGATGATTGCTACCCAGAATCCTACAGGTGTTTGTGCAAGTTTTGTTTAATGTGCCACAAATAATGGTGGTGCCAGACACATCTCAGTCATATGCCTGTTATGTGCTAGAATGGATATCCAAAATGCACAGCAATTAGAAATTATAGATCCATATGAAATAAAGGTAACATTAAAAGCAAATTAAAATGTCAAGATAATTAGACCATTTTGACCAGAAATGGGCTATTTTAATAGCATTATCTCAGCCATTTGCTAGATCTTCTTTTGTACACATTGCAGGGTATAAATTGCATGCAAATAAAGTGTTCTGCACATAAGTGCTACATTGATTGAATTTCTCCACAGTTGCAGAAAATTTGTCCTGTATTTTCCTTTATTCTTTGATCTTCCTACTTCACTTCAAAGTCTACTGAATGAATTCCAGATTATCCAGGTAGAGTCTTGTCCTCCTCGGGGACATTCTTCAGCATCCATTCTTTTGGCAAGGTATTTTGTTTTTATTCTCCATAGTTTTAATTTAGCCTTTTCTTGTTTAATATTTAGAGCTTGAGATGTGGAAGACAACTTTTCCATGATTTTAGGGCTGGTGTCGACAAAGTGGATTGGTTTGGTACTGTTACCATTCATTATTTGCTAGCACTGCTTGACATTCTTCTGAAGGGCTAATGCCAAGCAAATACTAGATTGTTTTTCAGTGGGGGTGGGTTTCAGGCAGAAACACAAGTACAAATAATTAGACATGGGCACGACTTGGCGAAATTGTCGTTTCCGTTTTCGGTTATCGTTTCCGTTACGTAATGGAAACGGTAACGATAATTAAGCTGTCAGAACTCAAACTCGAACCGAAAAAAGAAAAATTTGGTCAGGTTTTTCGTTTCCGTTTGTGGCATCACGGCGATCGCACGAGGCGAAGCACAGAAAAAGTTTTAAAAGTTTTTTTTTAAAAAACCCCGACTCCCGGCCAAAAAAGCAGGCAAAAATATGCCTGCCTGAGGCTTTGCCACCTACCAGAGGGGTGGTTTCTGGGGGGTCCCCGGCCTTCCCCCCCTCTTCTCCTGTCCTGGGCTGCTTGCACCAGGCTGGGGGGGGTCATCCTCGTCGTCTGTCTCGCTGCATGCCATGCGGTGGGGGGGATCCAAAATGGCGACCGCAATTTTTCTTTTGAAATCATGGTCAAAAAACACACCAAATCACCACAGAAACATGTGAAATTTATTTATTTTAAATGCCTGAATTTTTATAGTAGCAGCAGTGGGTTTTTTATAGCAATAAAACATCGTATTGATTTTATTTTATTTTATTTTATTTTATTTTATTTTTTTAGACCTGCCCATTTGGGCTGGGCATGGGATGGGACCATGCAAATTTTTTGAACCATTCCACCAATGGCATCGCCAGGTTTTTGACTGACACTTCTGGATGCCGGCACCTTCCAGAAATCGCAGTCGGGTGTATGGATGTGGTTGAGGGAGGAGGGCTGGCTGCTGGTGCTGGTGTGATCTGATCGAGATTGAGGAGGGAGGCTGGAGGCTTTAGGATTTAAGTTAGGCAGGCAGGGAGGGAATTGAATTTAGAAAATAATTTCTTTGATTGCCTGCAGCTTTGTCTGCTGAAGGGAATAGCAGTTTAGTCTTTATTTCTTCTCTGGCAGTTTGAGGATTTTTTTCTGATATTGGATAAAGGTGGAGGTTCGACTGGGAGTGGGAGGTGTGGATTTATTTTAAAAATATATTATATGATACCATTTATTTTCTATTTTCCCAACTTCAATTTGCTTGCACACACACACATTTGGGGTGCAAGCCAAGAACAGAACCTCTATCCTTCCTAAGTGATATCCTAACTGACCACTCGCCTGTCTGCCTGCGCCGCTGCCCGCCCACTCGCCCACCCGCGGCCGCCGCCCACCCATGGCCCCCCGCCACCGCCACCTGCCCGCACCTCCCCCCGCCCCCTCCGCCGCTTAGGGCGCAAAAACACCTAGCGCCGGCCCTGATTGCTGGACGCCCCTATGCTCTGGGAAGTCACATTGTGCTAAATCGCGGTGGAAACGACAATTTTTCGAAAAATTTCGTGACAAATGGAAACGAGCCGAAATGAACCCGTTCTGACAAACTAAAACTCGAAACGTCATTTTTTTCTGGTCGTGCCCATGTCTACAAATAATTCATTTGTAGGTTTAAGCACATTTAAATGAATATAGATGCCACTCCAAATGCAGAGTAATGCTATAATATTTCAGAATACTGTATTAGTGCCACATCTCCCATGAAAATATATAACCCTATGCAGAGGATAGCGAGATCAATGCAAGGAGAATCACTTGCCTTGAGCGAACCAGACCAACTGTTTATTTCAAGTGAGGAGTCATCATTCTCTAGAGCAACAATCTGCTTAGTTGCTTATTCTGAAGAATGAGGCAACTGCCCAGGGAAGATCACTAGGGTCACTAACGTATGATAATGTGAGTGGCTCCCAAATACAGTACTCCCCCATTTATCACAGGGTTTATGTTCCATTCCAGACCTGACCCACGATAAAGGAAAATCAGCATTATGTGGATGCCTTTATCTGCGGTCAGGACAGGACTGGGTGGGCCAGTTTGGGGACTCCTGTACTTACCCTAGGTCAGGTGCTGCCCAGAATGGGCCTCTGACAAGCTTCCCGAGCCTGTACAGGCCCCAGAATTGGCTTCCAGTGGACCGGAAGTGACTTATGCCTGCAATGGGCCTCTGTAGCCTCTGCAGGCCCCAGAAGTGGCTTCTGGTGAACCAGACGTGACATCTGAAAATCGGGAAGTGACTTCTGGGGAGGCCCATTCCAGGCTGCACCAGGCCTGGGGTAAGTACAGGGATCGGCTACGCGTAACCGCTCCTTCTCTGTGGTGGGCCCCTCGCTATGGAACCACCTCCCGAGTGAGCTGCGCCTTGCAGAGTCCCTGCCCGCCTTCAGAAAGGCTTTGAAAACCATTCTTTTCAGGGAGGCATATGGCGACCATTAACTTCATTTAATTTTCTTTTCTTTTCCTCCTTTTCCTGTCTCCTGCCCATTGATCCATCTTGTTAGGGTTTTCCCTATTTTTGTAATATATTGCTATTTTTTTAACTTGTAAAATGCCCAGAGTTTCAGATTGGAAGATGGGCGGTATAAAAATGAAGCAAATAAATAAATAAATACAGGAGGCCCCACACAGACCCAACGGTCCTGACCCACAGCTTGCCCCAGGCTCAGCACTGCCTAGCTACTTCCCTGCCACCCACCTACACCTGCGGTCCTGGTAAATCCACATAAGAACATAAGAAGAGCCATGCTGGATCAGGCCAAAGGCCCATCTAGTCCAGCTTCCTGTATCTCACAGCAGCTCCACCAGATGCGTTTGGGAGCGCATGAGACTAGATATCTGTCTCCTGATACCACTCCCCTGCATCTGGCCCTTGAAGTACCCTGGTTTTAAGCCTGGAGATTACACATCTCCATCATGGTTTGTAACCTGTGATGGACTTTTCCTCCAGGAATCTGTCCAATCCCCTTTTGAAGGCATCCAGGCCAGATGCCATCACCACATCCTGTGGCAGGGAGTTCCATAGACTTACAACGCGCTGGGTGAAAAAATATTTTCTTTTGTCAGTTCTTACTCTCCCAGCCCTCAATTTGAGTGTATGTCCCCTAGTTCTGGCATTTTGGGAGAGAGAGAAGAGCTTCCCTCTATCCACTTTACTCATACCCTGCATTATTTTGTATGTCTCAATCATATCCCCCCTCAAGCGCCTTTTTTCCAGACTAAAGAGGCCCAAATGTTTTAGCCTTTCTTCATAATGGAGGTGCCCCAGCCCAGTAATCATTTTAGTTGCTCTCTTCTGCACCTTTTCCAGTTCCACTATGTCTTTCTTGAGATGCGGTGACCAGAATTGTACACAATACTCCAGCTGGGGCCTTACTATTGTTTTGTATAAAGGCATTATAATGTTGGCTGTTTTATTTTCAATCCCCTTTTTGATAATCCCTAGCATGGAATTGGCCTTCTTCACCGCTGCCACACATTGGGGAGACACCTTCATGGAGCTGTCCACCAACACACCAAGATCTCTTTCCTGATCCGTCACGGATAACTCAGAGCCCATGAGTTGATAGATGAAGTTTGGATTTTTTGCCCCAATATGCATTACTTTACATTTAGTTACATTAAAACACATTTGCCATTTCTCAGCCCATTCCCCCAGTTTGGAGAGATCCTTCTGGAGCTCTTCACAATCTTCTCTGGTTTTTACCACACGGAAAAGTTTTGTGTCATCGGCAAACTTGGCCACCTCACTGTTTATCCCTGTCTCCAGGTCATTTATGAACAGATTGAAAAGCACCGGTCCCAGGACAGAGATCACAGTATATGAAGGGTGATATGGTGGGGTGACTTGTATCCCATTCTGAAATTTGGCAGTTTTCCAAACAGTCTTGTTGGCCAGGCTTCTGCCTCTTGAAAATGAATGACCTTTCAAGGTATTCCCCTGAAGATGTTAGGCAGGGGAACATTTTGCTTTCCTTAAAACTGATACTTTTTCACACTATGGCAGTATACATGAGGTGCCCTTGCAGACTGTTGTGGTTCGTTGAGTATTTATTTATTTATTATTTATTTATTTATTTATTTATTTATTTATTTATTTATTTATTATATTTAAAATATTTTTAGCCCCTTTCTCCTTAAAAAGAACCCATGCAAAGACAATATTCAAAGTTAGGAACAATGAATTTGAAGCAGTTATCTTACATTATTAAATAAAGCAACATTAAGAACAATAAGAGCAATAACCGAGCAATAAAAAGTGCTACTATGAGAGATGGCAAACTAAAAATGGAAAACACAAGTAGTACTACACATTCAGTCCAAGTAATAATGCATAGCTAACTATCCATCTATAAGCCATAATCATTCAGAGAAAGCTTGTCTGAAGAGAAAGTTCTTGGCCTGCCTGCAGAAGAACGCTGAGGATGGGGCTGTCAGGCCTCCTTTGGAAGGAAGTTCCAAACTCTGGGAGCAGCAACAGAGAAGGTCCTCTCATGTGTTCTCATTATACTCACTTGTAAAGATGGAAGAACAAAGAGAAAGGGACTCGCCTGATGACCAGTATAAGCCATCACCCAAGCTGGCTTATACTGGGAGATAATATCTTTACGGTAATTTGGACCCAGGCTATTTGGGGCTTTGCAGGTTAAAGCCAGGACTCTGAATTATGATTTGAAGAACAAATGCTGCTTCTGCCATTTAATGCAATATAAAATAGTAACATAAACTGGACTGTTCCATTTCATTTGGGATACAATGGGACATAAAGATACAGCCTTCCACCACCTCCTCCAAATCAATAAAGGGATACAGCCATGTTTAGATTACATGTGAATATATGTATTCTAAAAATTGGCTCTTTCAGATCACATATTTCTGAACAGCTTTTGTGAACTGATAGCTCCATCAGAAAATCAAAAAGTGCAAAAGCTGGTGAATAATTAAGTTCCAATCACTTGTTAGTTCAGGAGGTAAAAATCAGGTCAGCTCATTTTGGAATTTACAAAGATCAAATTTCTTAAGCATTCCTAGGGGCTGCATGGGGGGGGGGGGATAAAAAAAGAACTAAGTGAACTGGTTATACAATGTGGCTTGAAATTGGCCTAACATTATAACATCTTCCTAGTGCTATTTCTGCATGCTGGCATCTTTGAAGGCCTAAAGGAATCAACAAATTTATGGCACAGTACAAAATAATCGTAGATGCTTAGAATCTTACTCATCAAAGTAAACATATTCCCTTTTCATGCAAAAGAAACACAATGTTATTTTTCTTAATCAGATATATCACTGACAAGAACTTGATCCAATCTTCATTCATTACAGATGAATCTTTTTGGAAATGGTGAAGTTGCACCAATGGCATGATTCTGACTTCAACATATGGAATGCCAGGGATGGATAAACTGGAACAACTTTATTTTAGGGAAAATAATGATGACTAGTATGTTTATCTCCTATGGGTTCCAACAGGGCGGACTGTAATAAGATGCATAAAAGATTTTTTATTAGAAGCAGAAATAGCATTTGCTTTCCAAACAACATAAACATGTATTACAAAGAAATACAGGGCAACCAGGGTTGTTTTTTTAAAATTTTGAAGATTTGTGGAAAGTAGAGAATTAGTATTTCGCTGTGGTAAGACACAGAGTGCCTTTAAAATCTACTTCTCACATTGTGTCTTAAAATTAAATGTTTCTGCACAGGGGTCCATCACAATGAATGGTAAGTTGGAAGATCCCAATTTCATTACACATTGAGGAGAAATCAACATCTGGTTTCATATTCTGGATTCAATATAGTATGCCTGTTTATGAGGAAACTATTCCCCCCCCCACACACACAAACTCATTTGTCACCTTGGGGTGAAACTAAATGAACCAAATGGAAACTCCAGATTGTTCCACTCATATGCAAGAGATAAAGCACAAAACCCCATTACTCACTATAGCTTGCACTCATTACAAGAATGCATGGGTTGTTGTGCTAAAATCAGACAACCCAAACCAGATACACTATGAAGTCTCAAATAGTATTTATATAATATAATGATAACTGATATATTATACTGAATTGCACAGTGTCACTGGATTTTTGTCATTGTGTTCTATTCAAGGCAAGGGGTTGTAAGTTATCGTATTAGTTTAGTAGAAACATAAAATTATTTTAAAAGTTTATTTAAGTCTCAAGCTGTAATATGGTAACAAAATAAACGGAACTGTGGTTGTAGTAAAAATCAATAAAGTGCAGAAGAAATCCAAGCTATGCCAGAATATAATATAGATACAATACACAGAAGAAAAATCTAAAACATTGAATTGCCCCACTGCAACACACACAATGGGCGTATCAGGCATTTAATGTGATACTACAATTGATCCTAGTCTGTAGGCTGAAAACTACTAATGTGACACAACAAAGGAACCTATAATAAGTGAACATTTTTATACAAGTCCTGAAATCTAGAATGGGGGAATTACCTGCCATTCTGGCATATAATTTTGAAGAATGCTGGAGCCATTAACCCAGTTGTGTGCCTAAGAATAAGCACTAATTTATGCAAGACATAACAGCAGCATCTTTCAACAATCCAAAATTAAGAGTGTTGGGTCATTTTTTTGGAACCGTACAATGAAGTGCATGTTACAGTTTAAATGTAGTAAGTGTAACATTAATAAAATAAGACAAAGCTGTCCTCTCCCTTCACACTTCACAGTTTCTTCACGCCCTGAACGGCCTTTGCTGCCTGATGGGCGGTAAAACAATGAATGAATGAATCAATCAATCAAATAGATAGATAGATAGATAGATAGATAGATAGATAGATAGATAGATAGATAGATAGATAGATAGATAGATAGATAGATAGATAGATAGATAAATAATCCTCTATGAAATAAGGAGAAAACAGTTGTCTTAATTGTGGTTTAAATATTAAATTACATTTATAATATTGAATAATTGTATTCATTTATTATTACCATGTTTTTATTTACAGTATAAATGTTACAGTGTCAATGTTCCTGTTCAACCTCTACATGAGCCCATGGAATGAGATTATCTGTCACCGCAGGGTGAGAAATCAGCAGGATGCTGATGACATTCAGTTATACATGTCAGTCCCAGGTCAAATAAGTGATGTGGTGACTGTGCTCTCTCAGTGCCTGGTGGCTGTAAGGGCCTGGATGGGGAAAAATCAGGCTTCGACTGAACCCTGATAAGACTGAGTGGCTGTGGGCTCTTCACTATCCAGGAATTTGTCATTTTTAATTTTGGATGGCATTGCACTGCCCCAGACTAACATGATGCACAACTTGGGGGTCCTCCTGGACTCGCAACTCCAGCTTGACGAGCAGGTGGCAATTGTAGCCAGGAGGGCCATTTGCACAACTTCATGTGGTGCACCACATGTGCCCTTTCCTGGATCAGGAAGACTTCCAAACAGCTACTCAGGCCCTTATCATCTCCCACATAGACTACTGCAACGAGCTCTACATGGGGCTACCCTTGATGAATATTTAGAAGCTACAGCTGGCCCAGAATGCAGCAGCGTGGGTTATTCTTGGTGCCCCAAGTTTGCCACATGTAACACCTTTGTTATGCAAGCTGCACTGGCTGCCAGTTTACTTCCAGGTACAATTCAAGGTGTTGGCTATCACCATTATAGCTCTACATGGCATGGAGCCAGGGTACCTGAGGGACCACCTCATCCCCATTACATCAACCTGTCTGACCCGATCGTTTAGGGAGGGCATGCTATAGACCAGGGGTCCTCAACCTAAGGCCCCGGGGCCGGATGTGGCCCCCCAAGGTCCTGAATCTGGCCCCCGGGACCAACTGCAGCCCCCCCACCTACACCCTGCTTTGCGAGCAAGCCAGCCTCCGCAGCTGCTTCTATTGCTGAGGCAGTTCAAAGCAGTGGGCTATGTCGCTTCTCCCACTCCCCCCAACTACCACCCAGATGATCAGCATGCTGGCTAGTGGGGAATTCAAAGTGGGAGGGCTACGGCAAGGTCCCCCGCTCCCCACACCCACTGTGGTCCGGCCCCCAGTGGTGTCTGGGGCATGGTGGACCGGCCCGCTGTTTGAAAACTTTGAGGACCCCTGCTATAGACCCTGTCAACAAGATAATTTCATCTGACGGGGTCTAGGATATGAGCCTTCTCGGCAGTGGCCCCAGTCCTTAGGAACAGCATGCCCCTGGAGCTGAGACAGGCCCCCTCACTCCTGACCTTCTGGAACAGGTTGAAGACTTGATTCTGCCAGCTTGCCTGGGGTAGAACTAGTAGCCATCATTTGTGGAGGTGGCTAGCATCCTCTTTCAAAGCCTCACTGCTTATCCTAAATATTTATATGTACAATATTTTCCCTCTATAAGGGAGGGTCTGCAGGGCTGTTGTTCCAGAAGGAAGCCTCTTGTACAGATGATGCGCAAGAAAGCCCACTTACGGTTTGCTGCAGACAAGCAGACTAAGGACATGGATTACTGGAGCCATGTCCTGTGGTCTGATGAGACCAAGATAAACTTAATTGGTTCAGATGGTGTCAAGCGTGTGTGGCAGCAACCAGGTGAGGACACCTGTGCCATGCTTACTGTCAATTGTAGTGGTAGGAGTGTCATGGTCTGGGGTTGCATGAGTGCTACCAGCACTGGAGAGCTACAGTTCATTGAGGGAACCATGAATGCCATGTACTATGACATACTGAAGCAGAGCATGATCCTTTGAGACTGGGCCACAGAGTAGTATTCCAAGATGATAACAACCACAAACATACCTCCAAATTGGCCACTACCTTGCTAAAGAAGCTGGGGGTAAAGGTAATGGACTGGACAAGCATGTCTCCAGACCTAAACCCTATTGAGCATCTGTGGGACATCCTGAAATGGAAGGTGGGGGTGTGCAAGTTCTTTGAGATCCACCAGCTCTGTGATGCCATCATGGAGGAGTAGAAGAGGACTCCAGTGGCAACCTGTGAGCTCTGGTGAAATCTATGCCCAATAGGGTTAAGCCTGTGCAAGAAAATAATGGTGGCCACACAAAATATTGAGACTCTCCGCCAAATTTGGTTATTGTCACTTAGGGGTGTACTCACTTTTGTTGCCATCAGTTTAGACATTAATGGTTGTGTCTGGAGTTATTTTGATGGGACAGCACATTTACACTGTTATACAAGCTGTATACTCACTGCTTTAAATCGTAGTCAAGTGTCATTTGTGTTAAGAACATAACACAAGAACAGCCTTGCTGGAACAGGCCACAGCCCATCCAGTCCAGTATTCTGTCTTATACAGTGGCTCACCATTTGCTTCAGGGTATTCCCAAGCATATGTCTTCACCTGCTTACGATTCCCTGCAAAATGGTAATGAGATATATCCTGCCTATTTCTCCAACCCGGAGGTTGTCCTAAGGCATCCGTAATGATAGTCATTGATACCCTTGTACTTCATGAACTTGTCCAATCCTTTCTTAAAGCTGTCAAGGCTGACAGCTGTCACCACTTCTTCTGGCAGGGGAGTTCCACAGACCAGTGATCCTCTGGGTGAAAAAGTACTTTCTCTTATTTGTTTGAGATCTAGCACCCAAACGTTTCATGGGGGGCCCCTAGTTCTAGTGTTATCACATGAAAAGATACACTAAAATATTTACGAAATGTGAGGCGGTGTACTCACTTCTGCGATATACTGTATATTCCTATACCACTAAGGAAAATAACAGATACTCAGTGTCATCTAGTGGATGCAGTGATGGATTAGGACACACAAGGCCTGGGTTTGAATCCCTACTCAGGCATGGAGACTTACAGGATTCATGGAACTGCTAAAGCTTCTCCTTAAGTATATCAATTAACTAGAAAGCCCTTTTTAGGCTCTATTTATTTATTTATTTATTTATTTATTTATTTATTTATTTATTTATTTATTTATTATTTACATTTTATTTTAATATTTATATACTGCCTGCTTCCCAAAGGGAACTCAAGGCGGTGTACATAATAGATGAAACAAAGCAAAACAACAACCACTAGAAGTCAGTTGTAAATTAATGGCACCATAACAAAGAAAAGAACATTAGGAGTAACATTAATTAGAGCTTGAAAGCATTTCTTTAAAGTCCCATAAAACTGTCCAGCATGGCTAGTGTCAAAAAAATTCTGGGAGTTATGGTCCAAAGAGTACAGAGGAACGAGTGATGGACTTGGACCAAAGAGGTCTGGATTTGAACGGGTAAAAACACTTCTTAAATACTCAACTTACCTAAAAAGCTCTGTTAGGGTCGCTATAAGTTGGTTCCAACTTGATGGCGCATTAACAGTAGCACAACAAATAATTAAAATCCAAAAACAAATGTCCACACAATGCATACTTAGCTCAGATTATTTTGCTGCCAAAAGATCCTTTGATAGCTATAAAATAAACCAGCTTTAAGAGAGGTCAGACAACTTATGTAAACCAGGCTTATCAATGGTCCTTACATAGATAAATCTAGAAGGAGTGTTGTCCTAATGCCCTCTCGTGTGGTAGTACTGGAAGCACCTAGTCAGCCACTGTTGACCATATGTTGCATTACGTGAACCTTTATTTTTATTGTCTTTATTATTCAGATAATTTCAAAGAACTGATACCACTTGGTGGAAATCACAGAGAAAAGCAGCTTGCTAGATGCTCTTTGCTAGCAAGAAAGCTTGCCTTTTTTACAAAATACTACAAGAAACTAGTTTTAACACACTCTATTTGCATCTGCATGGCAGGTGGTGCACTGGGATAGACATATTGGACAGGAAATGATATGATAAAATTCATTGAGCAAATGGCTTAGAAGCTTCAAAGCATACCTCTTCTTCAACTGTCTATATAACAAGTCTAAAAATAAAGAATACCAGGACTGCACTATTCCAAAAGAAATGATAGCATCTCCCTTCTGCAGATTACATTAATATGAGGACCTAAAGCAAAATTTAAATTTGTAGTGCCAGTTTGTTGGGGGTGGGGGAAGCATTCTGGTCCTTTAGTAACTCTTAGCTTTATTATAGCAGGGCTAAAATTAATTTTTATTAGTTTCAAATTTTGTATTCCTGAAGTAATCTTTAAGGGAAAATTAACTCATACTCAGAAAAGAGGTTAAAATTATTATAGAAAGTACAACGTAAGTTGCAATCTTATTTATTTAGTGTAACAAATACATATGTGAGTAAATACATAAGAAACTATATGGATGACCTCTCATTCCTCAAAACTACAGGAATAAATCTTGGCTGTTATTTTAAAAAGTCTATTAATAAAGTTGGGGCAGATATTCTAAGGACAGGTAATGGGCTTATTTATTCACATAATTGTAATACTTCAGGAAAGTCTCTCTAAAACAACCAGAAAACCAAACTGTTCCACTGGCTTCCAAACAAAACTGGATCAATATTTCATGGACTTCATATTCAAGTGCTTCAGCTGAGATCGGTAACGGCCAAGGCAGTTTAAACATCCATGGGAAACAACCAGGACAAAGGCAGATCTTTGAAAATATAATTTATCCCCACAGAGAGGTGTAAGCATGTGGTTAACTGTCTCAATCAGATTTAAATATAAAGCAAAAAGCAAAGCAAAGTGTTATGCTTATATACTGCCCCATACCACTTCAAGTAGTCTCTGAGCAGTTTACAGTTTAATTACAGCATGCAGGCTACACATCCCCCACCCCCCGCAAGCTGGGTACTCATTTTACTGACCTCAGAAGGATGGAGGTCTGAGTCAACCATGAGCTTCCTACCTGGGATTGAACCCCAGGTTGTGAGCACAGTTTTAGCTGTAGTACAGGCATTTAACCACTGCACCATGAGGCTGTAGTTTGTATATTACCCTTGCTTTTTAAAAGCATTTCAGCTTTTCTGAAGACTAACAAACAGAACAACTAAAAATTAAGACAGACTGATATTATGTCAGGCAATAGAGAGGTAGCTTAGAAACTAAGGTTCACATGACTTGATAGAGAAGCTTTATCGCTTGAGGCAGAGACAAACACAGAAATGCTGATATCCTTTGTGTGTGGATAAGTGTTCCTTTTCCTTTCAAAAAAGGAGCTATGTTTGTCTTTATGAAGATCTGGGGTGGGGTGGGGTGGGGTGGGAGTAGTAATGAATTAAAGGTTATATGTGTGGGATGAATTACATAACTAATTACTTTTTAAAAGGAATTTAGAAAAGCAGAAATCTTTCTTTCTCAGCATTAGTTTGACTGGAGAAACAACCCTCTTTCTGTATAAAAAAGGAACTGGGCTGGGAGGACAACAATGTTCAGAAACTTTTTATGATTGCCTCTGGCAAATGTCACAGGTTCTGGAGAACAGGTACATACAAATGTTACCAAGCAAGCCATGCACCATTTAGCCTCAAGCATTTTAAAATGGTTGCAGGCATCCTAGTTGAATCCTCTCTGGCTTTACCTTAGCATCCTCCCCAATGTTAGGGACCTAATACTATAGGTATGGAGCTGCCTAGATGCCCTAAGCACATCCGATCTTGCCTGATTTCGGAAGCTAAGCAGGGTCGGCCCTGGTTAGTACTTGGATGGGAAACCACCAGGGAATACCAGGTGCTGTAGGTGCCTGGAGTAGGAACTGGCAAGCCACTCCAGTATTCCTGCCAAGAAAACTCCATGGACATGGAGTCACAAAGAGTCGGTCACGACTGTAATGACATAACACACACACACACACACACACACACTATAGGTATGGTGTATCTTTTTGGTTTTGCCAGTAATACATAATAGTGTGTGGGGAGAGAGACATCAGTGGTTAAACTGCAGTACTTCATTCAAGCTTCTGCTCATGACCTGAGTTCGATCCTGACAAATTTAGGTATGGAAGCCCAAGGATGACTTACCATTCCATCCTTCCGAGGTTAAGAAAAATGTGTACCCCGATTGCTGGAGAGCAGGTTGTTCCTTGCCTACTGATGTTGTGAACCACATAGAGAGTGCTCAATGAGGAAGTACAGTGGTACCTTGTATGAAGGAATTATTTCATTCCAAATGAAATTATGTTAAGCAAATTTTCCTTTATACAAATTTCCATAGGAATGCATTGAAAACTGAGTAATCCGATTTTTATGTTCTACAGATTTGCCCCATAGGTGATTATGTTAAACAAATTTCCCCTATCTCCGGATTTTTTTGTGCTGTACACATTTTTTGTTATACAAACTGTTTGCTATACAAGGGTCCACTGTATATAAATCAAAACAATAAAGAAAATAAAGAAACAGACACTCTACTAACAAAATAAAGGCAGATGAAGGACTGAACCCATTAAATCAAGACTTGATACATTGTCCCCACAAACAGCTTCCATAAGATTTAAATTCAACATTTTCCTCAGCAATACATCTGAAAAATATTACTTTCTAATAAGTTACAGCCTCTTTGTCACAGGATGTGGTTGAGATGGATCCATGCAAAGCTTTGCCAGGTACTAACAGTGAATGAATTGTTTGCCCCTCTGGAAACTTCACCTAGTTCCAGCATGCTTTACCCACAGGTGCTACTCCACTTCCTCAACATTCCTCAGCAAACAGTTCCATGCTTCCCAAGCTGCACCTCTAACGCCATAAAAAAAAATCTGAGGTAATTCCTATGGCGAACCGCATCATGAACCATCTCCTTTGGAAACTTATTCTAGGAAGGAAAAACATGTTAAGCTGTGCTGGCAAAGCAGAGTGCTCGATTCAAACACACTGCCTTTCAGTCTTTCTCCTCACGTTGAAATGAAAAGAGCCAAGAAGCTATTTTAAAACTGGGGAAAATCATTGACTTACTCTGCTACATGCTGATAAAGAGAAGGACAATGGTTTCTGATTATTGAACATCTTCAGTGTGAAAAGTTATATCAAATGTGGCCTATCAGACATGGGCTGAAACCATACTTGTTGGACGGGGCGCTGGCAACCAGAGGCTATTTCATCTGCTAGGTAACAATATAATGGCAAAATAGATTACCTTTGGACCTTTTGTGCAGGCACAAAAGCCCCATATTGTGTGAATTCACAGATGCCCTGAAGAAAAATCAGCATTTGGCCAAATGGCATGAGCAGATACAGTATATAAGCTAGTTATACTTTACATACACGCATATCATTAAGTTTGGAATGTTTGCCCTCCTTTCTATTTTCTTCTCCTACATTAACCCTTCAGAATAAATACCTAATCTAAATAGAGTGGAGTCCACGCCAAGCTTACTAAGTCCTCACCGTTCGTGTTTCAAAGCTACTGACAAAAGAAGCAAAAGATCTATGAATTATGTTAACACCAACCATTACCATTTGAAGGGACAGTTTTGAAAATTCTCAAGTAGGAACTGGATATAACATGAATGACATGATTTTATATGAAATTAAGAGCTTTATATTTCTCACCTAATAGTTACTAAAACGAAATACATGGCAAGACTGCATCACAGTGGACAGAGCATATGCTATACATGCAAAATCTCACAGGGTCAATCAGCTTTCTTGAAAACCGAAACAGGCCTGCACTCCTAGAGATTTATTGACAAATAATGCAATACATGGAACAGTTCAATATACGGCAGCTTCCTAGTTCTAAGATCCACATACAAATGGCTAAATACAAATATTGTCAACCTTATTTACAACATGGCTAATTGTATTTACTCTGCATAGTTGCCAAGCACTGAATTTTACAGAGGGTTCCATTTAGCAAAACTGCAGAATAACAAGCATAAAATGTCACAATTGTACCAAAGAAGCGGTTGGAGCAACTAATAGAGAGACAATAATTAAAAATTAAACAAAGTAATTATTATGCCTTTGAACTTAAAAAAACTAACACACTGCACTAATATTTTTAACACTGATATAGCATTCTTGCCTTTGGGTCCACACAAATGTGTCTACTTCACTGATTTTAATGTGGCATTAACTTGGAGGGGGGGAGAGCAGCAGAGATTAAATAATATGTATAATTAAAGTAGGTTTCCCTCCTTGTGTAATCAAAAATAATTATTCATTCTCCTGGTTATTTTTCATTTATAAAATAAACCTCTTGTTCATTTTACCTCTTCTTTATTTTACTATATAGAACACCAATCAAGAGTACAGAGGACTTTAACATCCTAAGATTTAACATGTACAAATACTGAAGTGTCAATAAATGGAAGTCTGAATTACTATACTATATTATGGAGCTAAAATATTCGAAGTCCTGTCACATAAAAGGACCTTTTCTTACTATTTAATAAAAAGGAGTGCTCAAGTATAACATGCTCATTTACATTTTGTGGCAAAATAGCTGGAATATGGAGAAAGAAAAACTGAATGAATTTAAGTAAAATGTAGAGAATTCAAAACATTAATCCATCCTTCCTTCGTCCCAAACAAATAACAGGCAGCACTTCTAGTGAATTGCAGGACTATTAGGTAATCCTTCTTTGTTTAGATTCAGTAGGGTTCAGTGAAAAACATTCATCTTCCCCCCCCCCCTGTAAATTCTCATTCTTTGCTTTTTAGGTAAGAATTCCTTCAACTTTCACTGCAAATCTATCTTAGCAAAACTTTAAATAAGACTTTTATATATGTGTCTAAATTTAGATTCTAGGGACACAGAAAGAAACATTTGCGTTAACAGTTAACAAAACTGGACTCAACTTTTTAAAACAAATCAACAGTTGTTATCATACTTCTTTATAGTTCATAACAGTGCCTGCCCAGACATAAATTTCAAAAGATAAGATTTATCAACATTATAGTGAAGGAAAATTTGTGGGAGAAGTTTAAAAGGTTTGACGCATACACAAGCTTCTCAGAAAAAAATGAACCTCACATGTTTAAAGATCTAAATGTTAACTACTTTCCATGCCAATGTGCACATTCTTTCCAGCACTATGGTTTGTGTTCTTATTTTAACAGGTGAAAGTAATTAGATTGAAATTATTGCATTGCAAATGGTCCTGCTAGAGGAAAAAAGGGGGAAATATATTCCTTACATGCTAAAATGAAATAGAAATCAGGAGAACTCTATCTGCTCTGTATCAGCAAACAGTGACAATTAAAAAAAGTGGGGACAAGAATGTCCATATTGCACCAAAATGCTGTCACTGTTCCAAATTCAAGATCAGATGAAGAAATGGTAAATGAAATTTGGGACATGCAGTTATGTATAACATATAAAATGAGCTAGTTGAAAATTGCAAATGTTCACATTGGAAATAGGGAATACACCAGCAATATAAAAAGGCACAGATACCACTTAACTATGCCAATTCTCCAACTTAATTACATTCTCACTACAATGCAACAAGTCAGTACAAGTTTCACTAGACAAAGGAAGACTCAGAACTGAAGCACTATCTGTGGTAGCATAGGATGGGCAATTTGTCTGGTATGCTGGAGGACTACTACCAAGCATGAGAACAAGCGGCCCGACTTGCGTGTTTCCTTACTGTGTAAAATTAAAATCTCACTATTTAAGCAGGCTGAAAGATTTAAGTATCTGATTAAATGATATCAAGAATCAGAAATTCTTGATGGAAATCTAGAATCTGTTGTAGAAGCCACCCTTTATTATGAAGATCTCCTTCTTTGGAGGTTTTTAAGCAGAGGCTGGATGGCCCTCTGTCGGAAATACTGTGATGGGGATCCTGCATGGCAGGGGGTTGGACTGGATGGCCCTTGAGGTCTCTTTCAACTCTATGATTCTATGATTCTAACATCTTTCCATTTCCAGCTGAGATCTGTTTATGCTACAAAAAGTACCAAACTGGCAGACATTAATAGAACATATCAAATCATATATATTTTAAAAGAGGTACTAAAAGACATTACTCTTCATATTACCTTTAATATCACCACACCATAAGCAGAAGGTTAGGACTGCAGGCAAGAAGGAAAGCACCTGCATCACCTGTGACTGTCAATATAGATTTTCTAAGTTGTCCCTATCGGGTGACCTTAGCACTACCCAAGCTTATCTTTGAACTTCTGTACAGATTACATGCCAAAACATTTGAAAGTGTAGGCTCATCTGGTTGTATGAACTCCCCCTCTTCCACCTCCCAATTTTCTTTTAATAAAAATCTCAAATCAAATGCCAAGCAGATTTCTGAAACTAGGAAAAAACTGAAAGGGCATCCCAGAGGCTTTACACTGGATATGCCAAAAGCAGTTAGGTGTGAGCATCCTCTGCTAGACTGCAGTCTAACCTTGCAAATATTGTACATTCTACTGGAACAGCCTCTTTGCACCATACCCACAAGGTCTGCCTGGTGAGCTCTCCATAGCTATTTGGTAGGGATGGAAAATGCCATAATTTTCACTCCAGCACTGGGTAAGACGGCAGATGGGAGAGCACTGTCCTCTTATTGGCTAGGAAAGTTTGGTTCATTTGTCTGCTTCGCTGCTATGGCAGTACTAAAATGCTTGAAGCACTCTGGGAATGAAAATCTGGTCAGTAACAAAGAAGGGAGCTGGGGCTTTTTCCTGTAGCTGATTGGACTGCAGTGCAGAAGTTCTCAAAAGATGTTAGAAGCACAACAGCGGGCCTATACCCAAAGCTGGCTTTGACAGATCTGCAGTTGAATGAGCCTGCAGTGGTGCTGCTCCTGTGAGTACCTTGGAAACCCGGCACAGCTGAGAACAATCTCCAGCCCCTGTTCCTCTTCCCCACTGTGGGAAAGAGACACGGAAAGCAAAACAAATTACAGCTAGCCAAAACTTTGTTGATTTGTTTGATGTTTAAGCACTCCAGTCAGCAAAAGTATTCAAAAGCTATTACAGAATATATATGGTTTGGTGATTTATCCCTAAATAGGAATAATCATCCCGTACTAAAATAAGGTGCTCTTTCTAAAGTGTACATTGAATACTGTTTTCTCAATTATGGCTGGACTAGCTGATCCAGTAGTTTTAAAAAAGCAGTGTTTATAATGCTGGTGTATTATTATATAGATTATTCTTATGAGATATGAAACTAATGAAAAATAAACATCATACCAGTTTGACATAAATTATTTTAAAAAGTTGGGGAATATCTTAGGAAATACTAGATGATGAAATCGATTTTGGCCCCGATTTGAAGAGAACAAAAGTCACTTTACAGTTGCCAGTTTGCCTTCCTCTTGCATATTAGCAGAGCAGTGTTCTGGACTGTCCCTTGCCCTTCAGACAAAATGAAGTGTGTTCGTATGAGATAAACCGAGAAAACGTGGTCAACTCTGTTAGGCCCATTTGAATCAATAGGAAGTGACTCACCAAATTCCAAATGATTCAATGGATCTACTCCAGTAGTGACTCACTATGCAGCAAGTTTTCAGGTACACAATGGGATTTCAGTCAATACATTAATATGCTTCTCTTGGCAGATATGGCTAGCATTAGCCCTATCCATCAGTAACCTGAAGTTTCCCTCCTTTCCCTTCATTTTTGTAACAACAACAAAAAAACCCACTAATTCCTAGAAGGCTCCTTTAGTACGTAAGTGAAGATAATCATTTTATGCATTCAGGATAAAAAATTGGATTTTGTGGATATGGTCTAAGAGATTCAAAATCAAGAGGTTTTTTTTTACATATAACTTTTCAATATACTGATACAATGACTCAGATGTGTACATGCATTGTTTGTGTGCAACAACCTAATTGATATTTTACAGAGAGCTGCAGGGTCTTGGTGATATTAACAATTACTGATAACTCTAGAGCAGTTTGGTGTTGAAGAATGATAACATAACAGCAGTTGGACAAAATAGTTGTTGAATACAACTGCAATACAGAAATAAAAAAAACCAATCTGGGAGAAACTATGAAGAAAGGGAGCTTTTAGGTGCAATCAGACTGGCATTTGTCCTGTGATTTGGTCAGGTCAGTGTGTCCTTTTCCCTGTAACCACACATTCTATATGCCACTGCAAACCAGCAAATCCCTGATCAAAGTCTACTTTTTTGGGTCCCTGATGTGCATTTAATATTTTAGTAGTTGTAGGATTGTTCCTTTGTGGTTCAGATCCAGTGCACGTGATCACTGGGGTCAAATCAAAGCAGACAGCTTAAAATGTTGTTTTGCTTTAGCTGCTCAACAGTCTTGAAAAACGGCGAGCTTTGTTCGTGAGAGGAATTTTTACTTTTCAATTTAATTGTTGCTAATATATCAATAATGCTTTGGAACAGCTTTTTTTTAAAAAAAACCTCAATGCATCACTGTGCTACATTACTAAGCAGCAATTAAAAAGAAATGAAAATCTTGTCTCCCTTTTCGCTTTACATGAAGCAGGAAGGAAGCTTTCCATTTCTGACCATGCTTAAGCAAAGCATGGAGGAGATAGGATGAAGAAACAAAGAGAAAGAAGAACACACTACAGTGGTGGAGAACCTTTGGCTCTCCAGATGTTTTGGACCACAACTCCCAGAATTCCGAGCCTAGATTGCCAATGACAAAGGACTGCGGGAGTTGTGGTCCAAAACATCTGGAGTGCTGAAGGTTCACCACCACTGCTCTAGATCATGCTAAAGAGGGGCACCTGGTATGTGGTGTGGTTAATCTTTGCATGGGGATACAAGGATCACATCGGAGGATGTACCACACCATAATGCTTAGGCCAACTGATTGATCCAGGCCAGGGTAATTGGCTCTTCTAGTCACATCCTAAATTGGACAGGCTGTCTATCAGAATAACCTGATAATACAAATAAAAAAGGAAAAAACATATGCTAACTTGGATGTTCTTTTATCTCTGCCTCCAAATTTGCTGCACAAAAGCAGATGTGGTCTCTAACCTATCTGTCACATTGACCCAACAATTCACAATCTGTATTCCTTTTAAGGAAGAACATAATCACTGAAGACATTGAGACCAATTAATGATGTATTTCGTTGCATTTATATAAAGGTTATTAGTAAATTTTAGGAAGCTTTAAGCAGAAGCATGCAAATACTAGCCAACTAACATTCAGTAAAAAAGTTTTAATTACATGTTGTCTAGGTGGAAGTTGTACTAAAAAAATTTCCATAGTTGCTTGTAAGTGTCTATAAAATGTTAAAGGATAGTCTTCCTATGTTCTTCTGGAGGACATGTGGAATCTTATCTTATATTGCATTGCACTGCATAGCATTTGCTATTGTGGAAATATGAAATACTTGCTTCAACCAAGACTGGTCATGGAAGGAACACTTCCATCACGTCCTTCCACTTGTAGCCATTAGTAACACCATGATAAGCTACTTTGGAGAGTAAGTTGCCTGTCTGAAGGGAGGGGCCGAAAGACAGAGAGAACAGGAATGCTCCTCAATGAATTACTCTGAGCCTATCTGGTGGAAGTAATCCCTTTCCCAATGGCTCCCTGAAAACCATCCCAGATTGTTCAACGGGTCTTTCACCAATACAAAAAGACCTTTTTCAGGATGCAAATGGCTACAGAAAGAACAAGGAATAAGAAATTCCCCTTCCAAGGAGTTTCTTTACTTAATTTATCTTAGGACTGAAACCTTTGCCATTTAAGTGAAGTACATTGGCAGATTTATTTTCCCATGTATAATTTCTAATAATTTTTAAGTTTATCAGAAGAAATAAAGATTTCTTAACAGGTGGTTTTAATCACAATGCAGAGCCAGCACTTAATCTACCAAAAGTCAAGGCAATAAGCACAATTTTCTGCCTATCCTGCAGAATAGTCAAATGATTTAAAATAGTGAAAGAAGAAAATGTTATTAATGAGAAGTGTTTATTTTGCAAGGTCACCAGCAATAGTAAACATTAATGGATCTTTTATTGCCACAGTTGAAGTACTGTACTCTTACACAATCAGACTCAAACCATCAGGTTGAAAAGAATCTAGAAACAACTCATCTCTCATTAGAGACAGAACAACTGCTCAACATTGGTTCTAATAGAAAGTGGACTCTGTTGGCAACTTATTTTATAATATAAAGTAATAATACAAAATACATTTGCATTTCAAGTAAACACAAATGAGTACTTTTAGATTTTCACTGGAAGTTCATTTAGTAATCTTATACTGATACAAAAAAGATATGAAATTTTATGAATGGGTATTTAAACTTTCCAAATAGGATTTTCAGAATGAAGTTTTTGAAGTTCTAGGAATAGAAATGAAATACCTCCAAGACAACATGATTTCCTATAACTGTACAGAACACAAACAGCCAAGCACTACTCTTGGCATTCCCTAAATCTGTGAATAAATCAGAGTGAGGATGACCCCCTATTTTGACAAAATAATTTGCAAGGTTCAGGATCATTTATAAACTACCACCCTGCTAAGCAAATCAGCCATTGAAGTGTTAAACCTGACATATAAAGGGAAGTAGTCTGGATTTCATATGGCCCTTGGTAGAACTGTCCTGTGTTGGTGGGATCCTAAACTGGTTTATCTAGCAGCCATGTCAGGCAGAAGCAGCCCCATACTCTTCTAAGTATAAGAATTGTGGGATGTAATGAAACAATGACCTGTCTGGTGCTTTTTGAAAACAAAAATATAAATGTACTAGAATTAAAATCATGTTTTGGTTATTGAATAAATCATGTGCTGCAAGGACTAAACTCATTATTTATCTCCAGTGAGTTATTTTGTTGGTGGACTTGAAATGTGGCAGTGATGTTAGCAATGTACATCTGACTCTGCTATAAAATATAGAGAAAAGGGCTGTTCTCCTTCACAATTGTTCAGGTACTAAAACACTGAAAATAGCAAATACACCAAATGAAAGGCAGGGTGTTTATTCAAGTAGAGCAGGCATGTCCAAACTGTGGCCCACCAGATGTTTTGGACCACAACTCCCACATTCCTTTGCCATTGGAAATACAGGCTTGGAATTCTGGGAGTTGTGGTCCAAAACATCAGGGAGGGCGAAGTTTGGACATGCCTGAAGCAGAGGAACCAAAGCTCCCACCTCTGACAATGTGACCAGAACCAAACAAATGAACTTGCTGGTTGGTCCTTAGTACGACTGTAACAGTTAGTGCTTTTTCTGATTAAGATGCTGGCCAGTTTGGTGAAGATTACTAATGCTGTTGCTTAGTAAACAATAAGTACTGAAGACAGCTTTTGACCTCTGTCAAATTGAATGAAATTAGGTTCTTTCCTGTCCTTTGTGGGCACTGTTTCTCTGCAGCCAGAGTGAAAGATACTGCTTTGAAAGACACAGACAAATAGGCACACAGAAAACTGGAGGAAACAACAGGGCAATGCTTCCCCCTACTTGTACAAAAATTGCTACAGAAACAGAATCCCTCTATGTTGGAAAATGTGAGTGACAACAGAATGCTAAACTTAAACTCTGACTAATACGTCATGCGAACTGTTTTCTAAGCTGCTGCTAACCTAGGGGGGTGAGCAGAAACACAAAGATGTTCCTTATCCTATTTTGAAATACATACAAATGGTCACAAATCTTTCAAGTTTTTAGAAAGAAAAGTTATTGACTGCAGATTCAGAACAAAATTAGCTTTGTGAAGGCAAAGAACATCCCTGCATTAGAGATGCATATAGAAAAATGAAGAACTGTACCTATAAGGGGAAAACATATGAATTGTGCAAAACACAACATAAACTAATTCCATGAGTGAATGGACTCATACAGCATCTTTTCTAGATTTCCACTCAACAGTTCACAGCAGCAATTGATTTAAATTTTGCCACATGGTTTCATAGTTCAGCATGAAAGCTGCTTTAGTGAAAATAAAGGATTAAATATCATGTGAGTTCCATTATGATAGTACCCAGTACATCAGCAAAGAATGTCCTGATTGATACACTTGTTAGTTGCCATCTACAAAATATCATACAATTGATGCTCAGAAAAGCATCCTCAATGGATTCTTACATTAGTGAAGTGCTTTTGAAGGGTGAAATGCAATTAATAAAGGGTGAAATGCAATTATTAATATGTATTGAACAAAACACAAGACTTTTAGGCCAAACTCTTGTTGTTCAGCACAGTAAATTGCACCATAGTAGGCCCACTGCATCAGTGGGGATTTGATTAGTCAGTTCCTCCACAAGCTCACATTGAAACGAGCCTACTCAGGCTGTAACTTACTTTAAAATAGTAAGTCTCAAAGTAGGCACATTTAAATCCATGGAATTTGCAGAGTAGTTAACTTCTTAACCCCTCTATTGTTTCAGTGAGCCTATTCTAGTGTGGTTTACCACACTGAGCAATAGGATTTTGGCCACAGTTCAAACTAAAATTTAAAACTACGAATGCTACATAGTAAATTATAATTACGTCTCATATTTAAGCATGAATTTAGAAAGATATGAAAGTCACTGCTTTATTTATTTATACAATTTATTTATACAACTTATATGCCAGGTAATTTTTGATTGTTTTCGTTCACAATTAGTTTTATTGCCTAAGGGATTCTGAGACTGTTCACTAGTTTATCTTCCAGATCTACTATGTAAAGCAAGTAAGACATGAATCTGGGTTATATTGACCATGATCAATGCTTGGAAATAACTGCTGAAAACAATTAATTATAATACTTTGGATTCTCTCTAAAACTGCAACAATTAATGTATTTACTCTTTTTGAGTGAGTAATTGGAGTTTTAATGATTGTATATTTTAATTTAAGTGATTTCTCCACTTGGAAAGTTATTATGCAAAGATGATCAAAAGCAAGCAAAGACAATCACCAGGTTGTTCCTGTCATAATTGCAATGAAAACCAGTGCAAAAACACAAAAGAAACCAAGGAAACCTCAGCTCCCTACTTTCCAAGTTCTAAAAGTCCAAAAACTGCTGCAAAACAATGTCCATAATGGCTCCAAAACTTGATGAAAAAACTCCTCCCACCCCTTTACTAACTTTGGGGGCGCAATGCATCCTGGGTAAAACTTGTTTCAAAACGTGGAATGAAATTTCATCTTGCAAGGAATCCAACAGGGAATTTTCGTCTTGGGAAGCATGTCTATTCCTGGAAATTTCATTCTTATGGGTTATTCGTCTTCCAGGGCATTCGTCTTGCAAGGTACTACTCTACATGTAACATAGTCTTCCAATTTCTCAATATCAAAGAAAAAGTAAAAGCTTTCTACATAACCCAGGCTTTTATATATCAGTAGGCATAACAACTTTTTAAAAAAACTTATTTTCCAGATCTGCCGTGCTAGCTCACTAAAACTACAAAACAAACTTGTATTCCCGTAAAACACATTACTTATCTTTAAATGAATCAAGACTATTGTGAACATTTCTTCTAGTCTACAGTAGTTCCGTTTCCATAAGATGTAATATATAGATATGCTTTCGTCTGAGCAACTGAACTTTTCACACCCTCAAAACCCACAAAATCAGATGGTCTGTGGTTTTTGCAGCTGGCACACTGTAATCATATGGGCAATGTCATATGAAAAATATTTCAGTTACTAAGCCCCAAACAAAGTCAGTTATTAATGAAGTGCAGGCAGTACAATGAGATCATATAAAGTATAGATTTCAACATCTACAGAAGAAATACTGAATGAACACTGAACAAAAATACACATCAAATTATTTCTGCCAGGAAAGCAACGATTGAAAACCAGTGTCTTCTTGGATTTAGCATTTGCTTTAAAAATAAGTAACCGCTATCCAAATACAATGCTGAAAGTGTTAGCAGACTAAACAATCACAACCAGGCTCAGTAAAACCAGTAAATAATTTCAGACATCCTCTTTACATTAGAAGATGTCTTACCCTAATAGGAAAATGTCAAGTCACATAATGATTTTCTTAAGCTACATATGGAATCTACTTACTTAATAAAATAATCTGTAGCTGACCAGCCTTTGCTGTATTAGTGTGAAATCCTTATTTAGCCATAATTCTTCAGCACATTGGTGGGGTCTTTATTAAACATTTTCATCTACATAATGTTTACCATGTCTTTGCCACCATTACTTATATTTTTCTTGCAAAATGTGTATTAGTATAAGGAGTTCCATCTGCTAGTCATACCACTGCTAACCTTTGGTTTTCCTACACAATTCAATTCCATAATTCCATAAACTGGGAAAAACTGGGTACTGTATACTGAAACATGAGTGTAGTAAGATTCTGCTAGATCAGTCCAAATTTAGGTTTGGTATAGAACAAAAGGCTAAATTCCAAAGATGTATCAAACTGTGATTTGAAATTCTAGTTAAAAGTGAGCATATAAATTGCAGTTTCATAAATAAACTGACATCTTGATAAATTATGGTTAGAGCAAGATAGGAAAAGAAAGAGATATTCAGCATGTGAAAGGGAAAAAAGAATCATGCAATTCTGTAGCATACTGCTTATCTCCCCATCTTGAGGGTTTTTACCTGAATTGTGATGTGGTAACAAAATAGGCATGAAGTCATGTGTATATTTTTAACTCCTTCATTGAGAACAACTTTGCATCACACCTTTGTTTAAGTCTCAAACTTTAAATTGGGAGTAACTGTCACGACAAGAAATTGTCGGTCTCAAAATGAAGGTACTATACTAAAATATATACCTTCTAAATAATTAAACTTTGTTTTTTTAAGTACTTTCAAAACTTCATCTCAAAAGTCTGCATTAAGTAAAATAATTTTCAGTTTTATACAAATTTTTCTACTTTACAATTCTGTTATCTCTTTTGAAAACTGTTTTGATAAAATAATTTGCACTTTACTCATCTCTCTCAAAGCAACAAATTTTATGCAGGAAACTTTTTTCTACAACCAAAGTATAGCAGTACATTTTCAAATGTACCAGATTTTACTTCTTCAGTAATTATTTCCTTACTTGAATGTCAGTTCATATATGTTTCGAGTGACTTACCTGCCACCATTGTTTCTCTCTGCCCATGTAATTTCTTTGCAGGGAAAAAAAATCTGAAGCCACTCTAATGTTACACTGCATTGTTTTCATCAGCTGCACTGTGAATACTTCTAATATAGAAAAATATTTCACCTTTATATGGGAAGATGTAACAGTTTTAAAACTGCATGCAACAGTCCAACTTTTACAGCAGTGACTAACCCAAATTATTCCTTCATGCTGTCCTTGGCAAGCTGCCTCTTCATCCTTCCAAAGGAAGGAATGTAGTCCAATAAGAATTCAAATCCTGTGGTCAAGTAAGACTCTTGCAATGGGAGAAACAAATGACTCTAAGTAACCATTTTCAGGAAGACAGTCAGAGTTTGCCACTCCCCATGGCTCAAGTACCACAGAACATTTTGCAACAATTTAGAACACATTAGAATGATAAAATGGGGGGAGACAACTGCCTGAACTTAAATATACTTTTAAATATATTTACTTAATAGTAACTTGAAAGTTAGGCTGTAGTCCTATGTAGACTACCATATGACAGAGCCTTACTGAACATACTTTGGCATTTTTACATCAACATGCATTGGCAATATAATTAAACCATGTCTGTTTGTGTTTTTTTTTTATTGTAAACTTTCTAGCAATTCACATTTTGGAATATGTGCACACTTAATTTTTTCATTTCTTCAAAATATCCTGCAAGCCTCTGGAACCGGTTGTTTTTTAAGGTAACAATAATTAATTTCCTCCCCACCCCCCACCCCACCCCCAAAAGTCTTGGGAAGCATAACAACACTACATTTGTTGAGACTGAAAGAAGTTCACTGAATCGGACAAACAGTAAAAGGCCTGCTTTTCCCCTACACAAACCTCTTTTAAGACAGTATAGGAAGACTTTCCAGTATTGTTCTCTATTCAAGAAAAGGAATGAGAAGATAGCACCTGGATGAGTGTACAACTATAGCAAATCATTATTTTTTTCATTCACTGACATAATCACTGACAGTCCTACTCTAGGCTTGCTTACTGTCAGAAGAACAGAAAAGAGTGAGGGAAAGGCAGTCACAGAAAGAGAGCTAAGATAAATGCAAACCTCTCTCATGCCCAACTCACAGCCACAATGGTAACAAAAAGAACTGCCAGAATCACTCATTCAAGCCAGGCCGACTATCTGCAGGTACCGCCCCCGAAGGACGCCCAGAAAACATCAACAAGGAAACGAGCCTTCTCGGTGGTCGCACCTCATCTGTGGAACAAGGTTCCCCAAGAGATTCGCCTGGTGCCCTCCCTACAAGCCTTCAAGAAACTGCTGAAAACCTGGCTTTATAGGTTGGCCTTCCCTGACTATTCTGATTCAACCAACTTATATAAATAGGACGCTGTCATTTTCACCGCCTTATGATAATTTTCTATTATTTTTTCCCCATTTGTTCTTATTTTGAATTGTTAAAACGTTTGATTTATTATATTTCTGCTTATTTATTTGTTCCTTTTATTGTTATGATTTGATTATTTGGTTTGATTGATTAGTTTTTACTTTCTATTTTAAGTTGTTTAATCTGTTTTTATATTTTGTATATGTTTGTAAACCGCCCAGAGTAGCTCTTTTGCTTGATGGTTGCGGTATATAAATCAAATAAATAAATAAATAAATAAGAAGTTAGGCCAGGATCAGAGGAGGAAGAAGAATTTTGCAACTTCCCTGCACTGGGAGGAGTTTGGATTCAGCACAGGCTTCTGTGCTTAGTGTCAGCTCAGCTAACCCACTCAAGCATTTTGGTTAACTGGGCTTCTACCCTACATTGGTTACCCTTAGGTCCCACTGAAATCAATATGAAGAAGTGATCCTAAATGGGATCTGACTGATTCCTATTGGAACTGAGACTGACATAGCTACCCATTTAATCTGGGAGCAAGAAGTGGGGAGAATAAACAGTAATGTCTACACTTTTCTAAATTTATTATCAAAGTTCAGATATTCCAAGTATGAGCAAAATGTGCTTGGGGTAAAAATGTGAGTGAAAATGTGTACTCACAGAAATGCACTCACAAATTAAGTTTTATTTTATGAATCACTGCCTGCAAAAGTGTGTGTGTGTGTGTGTGTGTGTGTGTGTGTGTGTGTGTGTGTGTGTGTTTGCACACACCATCAGCTCAAAAATGACTTATAGTGACCCTAATAGTGTTTTCAAGGTAAGTGAAGTGTTTATGGAATGGTTTTACCTCTGGACCCATTGGAGGCCCCAGCCGCAGCTGCAGCCCCAGCAGATGCTTCCCAACCCAGATGTTTTTTTAAAAATCCCTTGCACAATGGAAGAGGGAGAGTAAATAGACATACTGGAGACCAGATAAGAAATGTACTAGAGAGTAACTACCCACCATGTTGACCATAGAGCTGCTCTTCAAGACATGCTGAATGTGAATCCAGGGGGCGGAGCTCTCCCATTCAGCCCATCTTGAAGAGCAGCTCTATGGCCAATGAAGTATCCTTTGCATTTTTAAAGTTTTAGTGATACTTGAAAAAGAATTAACAGGGTAAACACTGTATAATGACCATTGGGAACACATCAAATTTGACAAGTAGCTGACATTTCAACACCATATTTGCTTGTTACTAATCAAGAGAAGAAAGTTATCAGTGTTTAAGTTTACAGTATTATTGTAAGCCGCCTTGGATCCTTTTCCAAGAAGAAAGGTAGGGTAAAAATACTCTAAAATAAATAAATAAATAAATAAATAAATAAATAAATAAATAAATAAATAAATAAATAAATAAATGTTTAACAGTATATTAAGAAACTTTACAGACGGAGTTAAACTGGAGAAGTTTGTAAATATCTAATGAATACATAAAAGCATAAATGATCTTCTACTTGGGGAAAGACTATTCAAAACACAGAATATAAACAACACCTGGAAAGCCTTAGTACAATAACAAACCTGGTAGGGCTCTAAAAATAAAATTTGCTGTTACTTTCCAATGTGATGTGGAATTTAGCACATCTTGAAATCCCTCCATCACTTTTTATTTTTGAAAGTGATAGTGCTTACAAGAATTATGAATGTAAAGTATTTGTGACAGTACAGTATTATCCAGGTATAATCCCCATTCTGCTGTAGAAGAGTCATGGGCACACTTGGGGATCAGCGTTTAGACATGTACACAGCATGCTACTTTCAGAAATCCAATAGTGAGACTCCATAGTGCTCTCCAAAAAGGTTTTTCCACAGAATGGGGGATGTCACAATGGGTGGAATGTTGCTGCGCAACTTGGAGCTGCACAATTGTGATGACATCATCAACTGTGACCAAGCTGCAGTTTTGGTGAAATTAAAACTTTCTATTCAGCCCCAGGTTCCTATTCAGTCTGGGGATCCCTGAGGGAATCACTTTCTTTTGTGCTGGGAAAGACTCTCAGAGTAACAGAACAGGAAGGAAAGTTTTTTAATGCTTGGAAATCACAGCTGTCAATTTTGGCAGTGAGATGAGGATCAAGGCAGCTACTTGCTGCCATTAAAGTGTTCACTCCTCCTATTCATGGCTCCAAAAGGCTCCCCAGGACCAAGGGGATAGCTAGGAATCCTGGGACTGTAGGGAAAGGGTAGGCTTACATTTCCCTGAAACACGGTTATATAGTTGTAACTTGCACAACAGAATTTCAATCATACATACATACATACATACATACACCTTTATTGGCATTAAAACAAAGAAAATAGAACACAACCCAAACAGTGATGGTAAAGCATTGTCAAGTAAAACAATAGGTAAAAGGCCAAAAAGGGGATACACTCTCATTTCTTATTAATAACAGCTGCTAGAAAATCTGCAACTTGTAAGGTGACCCATTCAGAATTGTCATGAAGTAAAAAGCTTGTGTATTCCTCTGGGGGGGGGGCAGGGAACATAGACATAAATGGATCTAAAAACTCTTTGTGTAACCTAGTATGGGCAGGGCAACGGCACAGTATATGGGGGACTGTGTCCGGTTCAAGATGGCAAAATTTACAAAGCCTCTGGGACGATGGTATACCCAAGTATCTTCCTGAGAGTACTGAGGAAGGGGAAATATTGAGTCTGGCCAACATGAAAGCACGTCTCTTATTTGGATTAATTAGCTTACGGAAATAACACAGATCATGGCCAAAGAAGGGATAAGTTAAAGAAACGTGGAGAGCAGGTCCAATTTAGGGCGTTTATACATGACCCCTAAGCTCCGCTGCAAATGGCTCCCAGCTCCGGAGCTTAAAAATGTTTCCCCACCAGCTCCGGAGCTAACAGAAAAATTAAGTGCAACCACGCCCACTTTAGCGCGACCCAGCGCAGCTTTCAAGTACCTGCTCTGGGAGAGTGAAAAATTTTGATGCGGAGAGTGCCGGGCTCTCCTCGCTTCTTTTTGTTGTTGTTTTTTTGCCTCCCGCCCCTGTAAGAGGAACCAGGAAGTGACCGGGGCTCGGAGCAACTTCCACGGGCACCGGAGGTAAGGCTTTATTCTTTTGCCCCTTTTTAAGGCTTTTTCCCCCTCCCTCCTGTCATGGGAGACAGAAGCAAGGAAGTGCGGAGTGGTGGGGAGGAAGGAAGAGCAACGAATCCCCAAGATCTCTGGTCCGAATTTAAGGGGCCAGCGGATCTTAGGGGTCATGTGAAAAGGCCCTTAGATTAGAGGAAAGTAATTCAGTTTCTTCTTCAAATAATTTTGCCTTAATGGTCAAGTAAGCTCTTTTAAAGTCAAAGTTGGCAAAATAATCAAGAGTAAAGCCTAGGTTGTGGAGTTTGTTTACAAAGAGGGAACCCCAGGTGGAAGTAAAGGGATCCTTTAAAAGGTTGAAAAGTAAGGAACCAGGGGAGGAATTATAATGGAGGGCTAACCAGTATTTGATGGCCCGAGACCATGCCAGAGTGGAAGGTAAGTGAATGCCCAACTCAAGTATCATGGTTGAAAGTTTGATTGTGTTGAGAACACCTAGCATTTGCCTTTAAAAGGAGGCAATTACTAGGTCTACTTTTGTAGAAGCCGCCTTGATCCAAATTGGAACTCCGTACAGAAGCTGACTCAAGGTCTTTGTCTGAAGAACCTTGAGGGCTGCAGGTACATAGTGGTTGCCACTATGGTAATGAAAACGGGATACTGCATTCAGATGGAGTTTGGTTGAAGATACTGCCAAGTCTATATGGAAATTCCATTCTAATTGGTGGTGGAAATTTATACCTAAATATTTGAATGTTTTAACTTGTTCAACTAGTCTGCTGTCAATACTCCAGGATAGCGGTTTCCATAGATGAGAAAAAACCAATATTTTGGTTTTTTCGGAGTTGATTATTAGATCATTAGATATACAATAAGAATGAAGAGCAGATAGGAGATGGCGTAGCCCGATTTTGGAGACTGAAAGAAGGACTGAATCATCAGCATAAGGAGAATTGGTAATGGGGAGTTACTCAAACAAGGGGCGTACTTATCACAATGAGATAGTTGAGAACATAAATTAGCACGGAAGAGATTGAATAGTTGGGGCGCTAGTATACAACCCTGATGGACACCTTTGGAAATAGTAATCTTTTCAGAAAGGGAGCCCTTGCGGTTTATACGGACCCAACATGAATTGGAGGAGTGAAGATTCCTAATTAAGAAAAGCAGTCGAGAGTCAATTCCCCAAGAAGCAAGTTTATGCCATAATAGGTTTCTATTGATAGAATCAAACGCACCTCTCAGATCGATGAAAGCAGCATAGAGTTTCCTTTTAAAGTTAGAAGAATATTTTTCCGCGAGGAAAGACAGCAAAAGTGCATGGTCTAAAGTGGATGATCCTGGACGGAAACCAATTTGTTCATTGCCGGGAAGGCACTTCGCTTCTGCCCAGGCTACTAAACGTTTGAGAAGGAATTTTGCATAGAGTTTACCTATAGTGGAAAGGAGAATAATAGGCCTATAGTTGGATGGGGATGTAGGGTCATCCTTTTTGAAAATTGGTACTAAAATAGAAGATAACCATGATTCTGGGAAAATCCCAAAATGGTTGATTAGGGTAAATAGTTTAGCCAGAAAGGGAGCCCACCAGTCGAGGGCATTAATCAGTATTTTGCTTACAATCCCATCGGGTCCCGGAGCTTTTCTGGGTTTCAAGGTGCTAATCAGTTCTAGTATTTTGGGTTCTAGAACAGGAGGCCAAGGGGGGAGGTCGGGGGGCAGGGGAGGGAAAGGGAATACCAGGTCAGAAGCAGCAAAGATTTTAGAATAGTGTGTAGTCCAAGCAGAGGGAGAAATGGGAGGAACATCAATTAAAGAGGGAACCGGGTTGGAACGGGACACCAGTTGCCAAAATACTCTGCTATTCTTGGTGGAGATGGCATCGAATAACCTATCCCATTGATTTAGAGCAAAAATGTGCTTTTGAACTTAGCCCGCGCACCGATAGTGACCATATCCCTCTGCAGGTGTCATTATTGAACCCCCTCTCAGATCCTTCCAGTAGCAACTCACCCACTGATCTCTTTATATATCCTAAGTGGACCTCTAGAACTTCACCGACCTTCCAACAATGGTCCAGATCGCTAGAAACTGTCCGCCAGTGTGCAACTATTCAATCAACCAACTCCCCCGAAGTTGCTATCCAAGCATATTCCACAATTATCTCACACTTAACCAACTCACTGAACCCTCCCCGTCCACACACAGGGAAGAGCAAACCAGTTTCCTGGTTTGACCAGGATTGTCAATCTGCAAAATATGAACTGAGACAATTGTTCTCCTTTGTTCGCTCTCATCCTTCTTCTGAGGCACTTACCTTTTATTTTCAGTTAGAAAGTCCTTCCATCTTTTCTTGGAAGAGACTTTCAATCAATGAAATGGAAAAGATCAGATTTGTACATTTTGTACACTTTGAAATGACAAAGGACCATTAGGACCAAATACCTCAATTAAGGTCCTGATGGTTACTTTCTCAGAAAGTAACCGCTTGTGTTCTGCCTTCTACTTTCTCAGAAAGTAACCGCTTGTGTTCTGCCTTCTCCATAACAAGTGATATCTCTGCCCAAGGTGATCTGTGCTGTACTGTATTGTGATGCATTGCACTGCATTACATTGTGTCCTCTATTGATTTCCCTGGCAGGGATACTCTATTACAGTAAGACACTAATCAGCAGTGGTGGTCAATGTTCTCAATGGTCTCTATACAGGACATACCTGTTGTCTGCATACTTCCGTACTTGCCCCCAAAATCAAATGTTCCAAAAAATTTCTCAAATATTATTTTTAAAAGAAAAATCTCCATGACTCTAAACAAACAAACAAAAACACAAACAAGAATCAGTGCCTCCTTTCATTTGAGTCATGAGAGTAAGATGCAAGAGAATTTACATCCCTGTAATACAAAGTACCATATTAACACATTTAGTCTGCAATTTTCTTGCTTGGGACAGTTGAATAAACTCAAATCACCATTAGTCCTGAATTGACATGGGCAAGATGATACAATAGTATTAACCAGAAAATATCCAGGAATGTTGTTATTTTACATTTCAGAGTCTATTTTCTTTATTTCACAAATGTAACCAAAGAGCATGGGTAGTATATTACCCAGCCCAATACAACCTCACTACTGATCACCACCACTGATCAGGTATTACCTTCCAGTGCCAGCAACCAGGTGTGAAATTCCACAGTAAACAGCCACTTTAGTCATTCCCTTGTCATAGAGAGAGGGCAAACCCAAATGACTTTCCATATTCTTCTCAGGGTAACAGCTACCAACAGGATCTTCAACAGATCTAGCTTTCACTTTGTTTTGTGCTGTTTCTGTAACATTTTTATGACCCACGGACTCACACACACACACATAGGTAAGTTCAGGCTTTTACTGCAGACTCAGAGCCAAACCCCAATGCAGCAAATAAGAAATAAGAGTCCAGGAAACCTATAGCAAGGTCATGCCTAGTCAGAGAGCAAAGCAGTGTCCAGATAAACAGTCTGGGGGTGAAAGCCAGAATGCCAAAGGTAGCGTATTCCAGGGCCACGGAGACAGACAAAGTCCAGAGCCAAGAGAGACGAGGTCCAGGGTCACACCAAGCAGGAACAAGAATCAAGCAGGAAAACAGTAGCAAAAGTCGTGGTATCAATGCGTTGCTCCCACAATTTGCCTCAGTCCTGAATGCTTAATTTATGTCTCCAAAGAACAACATGAACTTCCCCAGAAAATAACCCTGTCAAAACTCAGGACTGCCTAATCGTAGATGTCTATGGCTCAGATATAGCTTGTCTCTACTTCTCCTGGTTGTAAGTCTTTGTTGCCTTTGATAAAGAATTAAATAAAATACAGGTTAAAAGAGAGGAGGTTTTAGGACTAATTGATAAATTGAGGATTAACAAGTCACCTGGCCCAGATGGCATCCACCCAAGGGTTATTAGGGAACTGAGAAATGAAATTGCAGATCTCTTAACGGTTATATGCAACTTGTCTCTTAAAACGGCCACAGTGCCGGAGGACTGGAGGAGGGCAGATGTCACACCAATTTTTAAAAAAGGAAGGAGGGGGGACCCAGGAAACTACAGGCCGGTTAGCCTTACATCTGTCCCAGGGAAGATGGTGGAAAGCCTCATCCAAGGGAAAATCTTAAAACACATAAAAGAACAAACCTTGCTGAGAGAAAATCAGCATGGCTTCTGTAAGGGTAAATCTTGTCTGACAAACCTCTTAGAATTTTTTGAAAAGGTCAACAGGCACGTGGATTTGGGTGAACCGGTGGATATAGTCTATCTGGATTTTCAAAAGGCTTTTGACACAGTCCCTCACCAAAGGCTGCTGAGAAAATTGCACAGTCAGGGGATAAGAGGGCAGGTCCTCTTATGGATTGAGAACTGGTTGAGATCCCGGAAACAAAGAGTAGGTGTCAATGGGAAATTTTCACAATGGCGAGAAGTGAAAAGCGGTGTGCCCCAGGGCTCTGTCCTGGGACCGGTGCTTTTCAATCTGTTCATAAATGACCTGGAGACAGGGATAAACAGTGAGGTGGCCAAGTTTGCCGATGACACAAAACTTTTCCGTGTGGTAAAAACCAGAGAAGATTGTGAAGAGCTCCAGAAGGATCTCTCCAAACTGGGGGAATGGGCTGAGAAATGGCAAATGCGTTTTAATGTAACCAAATGTAAAGTAATGCATATTGGGGCAAAAAATCCAAACTTCATCTATCAACTCATGGGCTCTGAGTTATCCGTGACGGATCAGGAAAGAGATCTTGGTGTGTTGGTGGACAGCTCCATGAAGGTGTCTCCCCAATGTGTGGCAGCGGTGAAGAAGGCCAATTCCATGCTAGGGATTATCAAAAAGGGGATTGAAAATAAAACAGCCAACATTATAATGCCATTATACAAAACAATAGTAAGGCCCCACCTGGAGTATTGTGTACAATTCTGGTCACCGCATCTCAAGAAAGACATAGTGGAACTGGAAAAGGTGCAGAAGAGAGCGACTAAAATGATTACTGGGCTGGGGCACCTCCCTTATGAAGAAAGGCTAAAACATTTGGGCCTCTTTAGTCTGGAAAAAAGGCGCTTGAGGGGGGATATGATTGAGACATACAAAATAATACAGGGTATGAGTAAAGTGGATAGAGGGAAGCTCTTCTCCCTCTCCCAAAATACCAGAACTAGGGGACATACACTCAAATTGAGGGCTGGGAGAGTAAGAACTGACAAAAGAAAATAGTTTTTCACCCAGCGCGTTGTAAGTCTATGGAACTCCCTGCCACACAATGTGGTGACGGCATCTGACCTGGATGCCTTCAAAAGGGGATTGGACAGATTCCTGGAGGAAAAGTCCATCACAGGTTACAAACCATGATGGAGATGTGTAACCTCGAGGGTTTAAACCAGGGTACTTCAAGGGCCAGATGCAGGAGAGTGGTATCAGGAGACAGATATCTAGTCTCATGCGCTCCCAAACACATCTGGTGGGGCCGCTGTGAGATACAGGAAGCTGGACTAGATGGGCCTTTGGCCTGATCCAGCATGGCTCTTCTTATGTTCTTATGTTCTTAAGCAGCCCTCTGTGGGGTGGAGAATCCCCTGAAGATGCTGAGTCACTCTCCTGTGCAGCTGCTGGAGAAATTGACAGCCCTGAAACCCATCCAGGGCTTTTTCGGGCATTAACTTTTCAGTCTCCAGAACAGGTTCTGACAGGGGCCTGACAAACATTGGCTTTGAGGCATTCTTCCTCTTTTACTGAATTGATTTTCATTAGCAGGTAATGATGTTATGTGCCATCAAGTCAGTACCGACTTTAAAGCAACTCTAATAGGGCTCTTGAGGTAAGTATTAAGATCTTTAAGGAGTGGTTTTACCAATTTCACTCCCTAGTAAGTTACCATGACTTAGCAGACATTAGAACCTCAGTCCTAGTCTGTCACACTACCCACTACACCAATAAAGGTCCTGATAATTCATGAATATAATTTTATTACACACAATTCATTATGTTACATAATGGTTGAAATTATGCTGCACAATTTTGTGCTATGTGAACTTTTTTCAGAAATGAATAACTTTTGATTTCTCTCAAAGATTCCAAGGCTGCCTTGGGCTCCCTTTCATCACGGGGAAATGTGGTTGGGGTCAGCAGATATTGGGGATCTTTAATTTCCATGATAGCAACTTTTGGAAATTAAAGACTCTACCCTCTCCTAAGGTAGCTTCAGAATACAATTGATACATCACACACTCCACTTTCAGGCCATCTATTGATTTTGCCTATGTTGCGTGACTCTATACAACTTCAGGCATGGTTCAATAAGATGATACCCTCTAATGCCACCATAATACTAAAGCACAAAATGACTGGCTACGTTTGAGCTGCTTTGTGTCCCCCATAAATAATTAGTTATAGTTATAGTTATTTCCTATTTCCTATTTATTTATTTATTTATTTATTTATTTATTTATTTATTTATTTATTTATTTATTTATTTATGAATGAATGAATGAATGAATGAATGAATGAATGAATGAATCTTCCACCACTTCACTTTCTTACATAGCTGGCACAGCTCACTGGGGCAAAGTCAAAACATATGTACCCAGATTTTTCCATCCAGATGCATCCAAGTATAATAATAATAATAATAATAATAATAATAATAATAATAATAATAATAATAATAATAATAATAATAATAATAATAATAATAATAATAATAATAATAATAAACAACTTTATTTTTATGGCGCTTTTCTCCCCCGGAGGGACCCTTTACAGAGACAAGGTATGGGCAGTTTCAGAACTGCACAGTTCTCTCCTCAGCTTACTTCTGTGTATAAGACGACCCTCAATTTTTATTCTAAAGATTTTTGGGGGTGAAGTCTTATACATGGAAAAATACAATACCTGAATGGCCAATATTCTACTTCCATTCTGTTCCCCTGTCACCTCCTCAGGTGACTCAGAGAGTGGCTATAGTGACCTATTTTGTGTTGCAGCAGCTATTGCTGTTTCATCTATCCTAATGAATAGCACGGGATAGGCACAGATAGTCTGGAAGAGCAATGGTGGGCCTGGTTATTTGGGAGCAAATGTGAGCACAACAGCAGCAGCGTACTGAGCTTTAGTTCTAAAATTAGAATGGGAGCTCAGAAAAGTCCCTAAAGGAGGAAACTTTCACAAACTGCTTCTAGCTTGGCCTAGACTCCTAATGCCCTGGTAAGCATTAAGAGTCAGGCTAGAAGCATACATACATGGAATATAATTTCAGACCTGAGTGGCACACTGAATGCAGTTAGAATGCTGTGCTGGTGCCAAGAATATGTTCAGATGATCTTCCTCTTATGCTTCATATCCACGATTGATGAATAGGTTAAAACTGGGTAAGATGCAAACAACAACTATAAAACAATGAAAGTCCTTCACTATGTCACAGCCCAAGTGGCATTATATTCTTCTACACACATGCAGCAAGTTTCTGTACTTCAAAGAACTGAAATTCCACAACATTCATAAAACAGGACTGAACTACTGGGATAAGAAGGGGGGGACCCAAAAAGGTATCAGACCTGTATAGAAGATAGTAAAATTAACATTTCAACACTTCTTGCCTTTCATCTTAGTCTCCGTAGTACCTTTTTTTTCCAGGAAAAGCAACGATTTGGGTTTAGAAAGACACAGAATTACATAAAACATCTGGAAAATGGGAAAAGAAATATTATCCCTAGTGGAGCCTCCCTATGAAAAATTTAATAGGTCTGTTTTGGTAGTTTTAATCTCTAGAGCACCCCAAGCTATGTTATGGAAACATTATCGTGGTAATTTATATTAGAAAGAACACCTGGTGATAAAAGCAAATATATCCTTTTCAAAACTGAAGGCTTTTTGGGGGGAGTCTTTAATCGTTAAACTCTTCATCTTCTTAAATATAATTTTCAACAGCTTGACTAAAAACTAGCTTTCTATCTTTGAGAATGATCATGTTGTAATCATTGTGAACTTACACTATTTTACTAGAAAGCGACAATTCTTCCTTAGTAATTCTGAACAAGTGATTCTCTTAACTTTGACATTTAACTCAACAGATTATAAGCAAAGCCACACTGATTCTTGTAATATGAATGCCATGCATTCATTCAGCATTAAATATTGACTGCTTATTATACCTAGACTTCAAACATGAAAAGCCATTGTTACAACATAGCTAAAATTAGCTATAAAATTACTGCTTGGCCACCTAATACCGAAGTTACTGTCTATTTTAAACAACAAATTACTTTAGAAACTTTTAATATGCAATATTCAGTTCAAATTCCTACACACATAATTTGAAATATTTGTTGTCAGATTTAATGGTATCATTTTTAAATAAATTAGAGAAACAATGCTATTAAAATTCTGAAATGAGCTGGGTGGCATTTTGGAAATGCTGTATAGGCGCACAGGTGCATAATTTTAAAGTTCAAACATAGTAGTCTCTAGGAGCTATTTTTAGATAATATTGGGGGGGGGGGGAACCCACCCTATGTTGTCACCAGTGTTGTCTTTTGTTAATTGACGTTACACTATAGTGAATATAATTAATATTCTTCAGGACCTATCAGTTGTCCTAGTAAAGCTACCTTTTAGGTCCAGTATGTAACTGTGTTTTCATTTCTCATTTTCCTAGGTAAGAATACTACATTTGAAAATAAATGTATTATGAGATCCAATATATTTCACCTAGATAAAAATATGCCCTAATACATCTTTATGTATGCTAATTAAAATACAAGGCCTTAAAAATATTATAGCCTTACTCTATAAAGATTTTCTGCAATATTTTTATTAATTTGACACAGATACGCCTCCATTTTTAATATCCTAACCCTGCAACATTTTAAATGCAATTAAAAGTGGTTATGAAAGACTGTGAACTTGCTTGTGAAGTAGGAAATCACTCTTGTGATTAACATGCAAACGAGCTCATGCTGGCAGAATAGATTGGGGTTTTAAAACCCCAATTACTTTTGTATGATTATCTATTTACCAGTACACAGACTATTTTCATCTAATACAAAGTCATCATGCTTACATTTTCAGCACAGCAATTAATATTTACAATAATTACAACATCAAGCACTGCCGATAGCACACCAAACACATTATTTACTATGTTATTTTTCTTTTAGTAAACATTTCATTACAATACTGTTACAATAAAATAATGTATTGTAACATATTAAGCCAAACTGCTAACTTTTGTGCACCATCCATTTTTGATTCAGTCTCCCACTAGATTCAGGTTTAGCTATGGGATCATACTATTTTTAGCAGCTGAGTAAATCAAGTGCTGTTCAAGCTAGAGATGCCAAACTTTCAAGCCTGTAACTGCTTTGTATAAAAAGTCTAAGGTTTGTTTAAACTTTCACAGTAATAATAACAATAAAATTACTTCCTCCCCTTCCCCCATCTTTTAGTAATAACAGGCAATTCTAAACTTTCATGAACATGCTTTTATTCATACTTGCTATAGACTGCATACACACATTTTTTTCAGACTTCTAAAGAAAATTATAATGCATTAATGACAGGAACCATGGTAATGGAAAAAGGTCACCCTCTCTTGAACACCTTCTGTTTTAAACCATTATACATAAAGACATTTGAGAAAGCAAAGAATTAAAAGGCAGCCTTTGTGCAACCCATTACTGAAATATTATAGAATAATCTATATCAAATGTAGTGAAATAGTAGATTCTTTTGGATCTGAATTAACTAGAAACGCTTTTATGCTTATTATGTTTCTGCATGTTGATTCAATTATTAAAAGAACACCTGACAGCATTAGACTTATTTAATTGAATTAATTAAACAAGATGAATAATCACTGAATTTCTATTGTGTAAAATTTGTCCTGAAAAGTAACACTGGCCCTTGGAAATTGCAAGTAATTTGCATGGTAAAATACAGTATGAAAGAAGTCTACTGTTTCTATAATCTGAAATTCCTCACCTCATATTTGAACAAATGGACACATAAATGGACAGCTGTGAATAATGAATGGGTTTTTTCTTTCTTTTATATTCTAATTTTGTCATCGAAGCCCAGTCTATGCCACTAGGCCTTTAAACAACCTATCAATAATCTTCTAAATATTAGTAATCTTGTATCTTTTATTATACAAATTATTATACCATCAACTGTCAAACATGTAAGAGTGAGTCTTTTGTCAAACACATTATCCAGCACAGTGGATGGAGTCATCTTTTTACACTCTCCAAACTATATTTTGTAATTATTCCAAATGCTGTTGAGTTATTGATACACATCAAAACGGATTCATTGATCACATATTTTAAAACACAATTGTGTTCCTTAACTAAAGCTTGACACAGAAAAGGATTGCTTTTAGCAAACAATCACCCACATAATACGTGATTCTAGTCTACAACCCTAGAAGATTCTTGCAAGACAACATGGGCACTCGCGTTTTCAAAAGTAACTTAGTGGCCGAAGGCAGTTAGATGGTTTCCCTATTTTTCTTTTCTACTTTAGTGAACATCCAGCAGAATTATAGCCAATTCAAAACAGGTTTCTGGCAGAAGATATATCTAAACTCCCAGGCTGGCATACCTCCAAACTCCAGCTGTTTGCTAGTGTAACACCACTGGGTTTTTCTCACTCACTACATTTTCTCTATCCTGGTGGAGATGTGACACATTTTAATTTTAGTCACAACTGAACTTGGTTCTTAATTTATCCTTAATATCCTTAATTCTAACTTGGAAACAGTGAGTATTTTGGTATTTCTAAACATATGCTTTACTGTCTCTGAAATCTTGGTAGTGCTAGTTCACAAGTAAATTAGCCTGTGTAACAGATTATTCATATCAAAACAGGATATTTACATTTGAAGGGGAAAATATTTTCAACTAATGGTTTCTAAATCTCATTCTTCTAATGAGATTTTTTTTCATATGGATATATAAACATTGCTCACCATGAGTCTTCTTTATATGAGATAGTCCTTTTTCCCAAAAGAAACAATTTATATGTCATTTTCTGCCCCCCAAAATCTGTATCAATGATGCAGTTTACAAAACAAACACAATAACATATAAGAATACTATCTTTCTCATATGCAAAGACATACTATGTATGAATTTTTTGCATGTTTTCTCATTAACACAATCAAAATTGTTTAGAAAAACAGTTCATAATCAAAATATAGTATTAAAAATATAAAGTCTTGCAAAATACATCTTGAAAGTTTGCAGATGTACTTTAATACTCACACAAACAGCTACAGCAATGAGATTTTTCCTTTACATAAATTATACAAAGTACATCGGCATTGCACATTATTTTTAATACTGGTTTACTATAGCTCAATTTCATAATATTGAAGGTGGAAATGGAAACAGTGCCATCATGTGATACTTTTCAGGGTACTTCACTTTTATTTTCAAGGACTGAGTGTATGGCTTGTATATAAATAAAAGATTCCTGGAAAAGAATGGAATGGCACTATAATTTGTTATGGAAATAAAACTCTTGGATGAAGTACTGCTCTAAAAGCAGAAAACATATTTTGCATCTGTAAATAAATGTACATATGACAGTTCCTTATAAAGTATTTAAATTACCAGAAACATTTCCACAATTCTTTTAAATTTATTCTTTCAACGACCAGACAAGCAATATTTTATCACATACACCCCCACAAAGGGGGAACCGAATGTATGGCTTATAGTAATCACTGGACAGATCAGAACAGTACATGCATACAGGAAAAAAAACTTAATTACATGAACACAGTACTTCTGTCATAAAAAAACTGAGTAAGAAATATTGTAATAATATAATAATATTCACTAAGCATTGTAAGGATTAAAATAATGTTGTAGAGATCATAAAACACAGCGATAGTATAAGTTTGGAGGCACTAAGTAAGTAATTTCACAACAACAGACCTGAGAACAAAATTGAAAAGTATTATTCTATTTTTTTTTAATGCAGTATACATTTGGTAGGGGAAAAGTGAATTGTTAGAAATAAGTAATACTGTGCAAATAAGTGTCCGTAGTATGTAAGAGCTCTTGCTTAATGGGCTGGTATTTCAAATACTGTAAGGAGCTGGAGAGGAGACACTTGCTAGGTGTTTCTTCTTGCGGCAAGGCAAAGAATCAAGAGCTTAAATTCAAAATGTGGAGCATGTAATATAAAAGGAACGGCTACTGGGAGAGGGAGGGGGAAAGCCTTGTGACTTTTACAATGTATTGGAAAAGATCTGGATAGTTCAGTGGTTTTAGGCATCTGTCTGAGGAGCCATTGGATGGGAGTTTGATTACCCATGGTACCTCACTGTCAGGAGCTGGACTTGATGATCCTCAGGGTCCCTTTCAGCTCATGGTAATGGCGATATCAAGTAGTGAGGCACTGTAGGCTGAGTCAGCTACTTTTACCAAGTAAATTTGTCTCCATACCATATGGCCACTGCGGTTTGATACCCTTTTAATTACACCAGTTGCTACAAAATGCTATAATTAGTGGTTTGGTAATATCCTTAAAATTCTTGGCTGGAGAGCTCTCGTGCAATCCACTGAACTTTAAGGACTGGGATAACTGACCTAACGTACTGAGGGTCAGGAGGAGATGGTTTGGGAGAGTTTGCCTCTCCAGAACTGTGTGGGCTTTCTTGACAGCTTTAGCCAACACGTCTCAGACTCCTAAGGAAAAATGTCTGGCAAGGCAGCTAAAACAGTTTTGATGCTATTTTTCTATTGCTGGCATCAAGGAACCTGAGGTGTCCCAGGTGGCCCCTGAAACGTGGTGCCAGACTTGTGTATAGAAACACTCTAGCTGTAGATTGCTAGCACCAACATGACATTGAGTGAGATGGCTGAGATCCCTTCCAACTCTATTATTCCCATCTGAAATGTTTATACGTACAACACTTGAAGCTGAGACAATACAAAGGGCTAAAATGCTGAAACAAATATGAATGTTATATTATGTCACTTTGCCATTTCATTTCTGCACAAAAGAATAGATGTATGAGTTAAAGAGAGGTACAGATTGCTTTACTTTATAATAATGGTGGAACGTATAAGGAAGTCTCGAGCATCCATATTCCTATTTGTTTTCTGCAAAAAAAAGGAAATAAATGAAGCAAAGACAGTTTGACTCTTTGCCTCTTCCTCTTTGCGTGTTGCCACCCTGCTTCTAGTGGCATTTTTCCAGGCCTATTAAAACTGTATGCTATACAGAGAGAATGCTACTTGAACCTCACAACTTTTACACACAAGTATTAGGAAAAATTGGGAGGGGAAACACCACCAGGTAATAATTTTAAAATATTGAATGGCATGTTAGAATGTTCCATGGCAGGAGATACTATTTAAAAGGGGGAGGGGGGTCCAAGATGGATGGAAGTTTCTTAAAAGGGAGATTCTAAAATCATAACTATAAGCAGTTGCAAAAAGAAAGAAAAAAGTGGAACAGAGAAAAAGAAAACACAAAACAAAAACAAACAATGGGGTTGCATAAAGAGCTCAGAGAAAATCTGAAAAACATACAGGAAATAGAAGGAAGGCCAAGCCACCAATGAAGAGTACAAACAAATAGCAAATAATTGCAAAGATGGCATTAAGAAGGCAAAAGCTGAGAATTTGTTTGTTTTATATGCTGCCTTTTTCCTCAAGGAGGCTTAAAATATAAAAGGAATAGAATTGAAAACATAAAGATGAAAAAACAATTAAACTACATGCTAATTAAAATAAAATTGAATAATTAAAAGCAAGTAAACATTAAAACTATCTTAACTCTAAGAAGGTATTTAGGGAGTCAAACAGAATTGTTACAAAGCCGACTTGAAAAGGTGGGTCTTTATCTTTTGACAAAATAAAAGGGGGGGGGTCAACCTGATCTCCAGAGGGACAGCATTCCACAGTCTAGAAGCTACCACAGAAAAGGTCCTCTCCCATGTCCTCATCAGCTGTGCCTGTGTTGACAATGGGACCAAGAGGAGGGCATTAACTGATGATTTTAAATTCACAGAAGGCTCATACAGAAAGGTATTTATTTATTTATTTATTTATTATTAGGCGCATTTATATACCGCGACCTTTTTCCATATCGGAACTCAGGGCAGTTTACAATAAAATAGATAAAACCAGCACAAGCACAGTAAAAGAACAATACAATATAAAAGGTACAAAAGGGGGGAAAAACAAGGATAAAAATGACAAGGAGGGAAACCCTCGGCTTTGAGCAGCGGATGAAATGGGAAGGAAAAAAGAATTTTAAAAAATCAAACAGAAATGAGGTTACCATAAGCCTCCTTAAAGAGCAATGTTTTAAGTGCCCTTTTAAAGGCGGGCAGGGACTCTGCAATCGAGTGGGTCTGGCCTCAGTTGGTCTCTGGGGGATCCGCTCTGCCAGGTATTCAGGTCCCAAGCCGTGGAGGGTTTTGAAAACCAAAACCAGGACCTTGAACCTAATCCGGAGGGCAACGGGCAGCCAATGCAGGCGAACCAGAACTGGGGTGATATGGTCATATTTACGAGCACCCTCCACCTTTGTCTGGCCGCTGCATTTTACACCCGCTGCAGTCTCCGGACAAGGGTCAAGGGCAACCCCACGTAGAGTGTGTTGCAGTAGTCAATCCTCGATATCACAAGGGCCTGCACAACTGTCCTCAGGGAGGGCTCGTCAAGGCACAGGCGGATCTGGGCGATCCTGCGGAGTTGGAAGAAAATGGCCCTGGAGACCGCCGTCACCTGGGCTTCCAGGGAGACGGCTGAATCCAGGACCACACCCAGATTCCTGGCCCCTTCCGTAGGCTGGAGGGAAACACCCCCCAGGCTAGGGAGGGGGCTATTGTACCCAGACGGGGATGCCATGAAGAACATTAACTCAGTCTTCTCCGGGTTAAGCTTGAGCCTGTTCATCCTTGTCCATTCCAAGATCGCCTCCAGACACAGATCAAGGGAGCGAACTGCCTCCACTGCAGAAGAAGAAAAGGAGAGATAGAGCTGCATGTCATCAGCGTACTGATGACAGCGAACTCTAAATCTCCTGATGACCTCCGCCAGTGGCCTCATGTAAATGTTGAACAGCATAGGAGAGATTGCCGACCCCTGGGGCACCCCACATGGGAGGGTCCAAGTTGCCGACAAGTCCTCACCCAGCTGAACCCGCTGAGTCCAGCCGCTAAGGAAGGAGCGGAGCCAAGCAAGCGCTGAGCCCCCAACCCACACCTCGGCAAGCCGGACCAACAGGTTACCGTGGTTGACGGTATCAAAGGCAGCGGACAGATCAAGGAGGACCAACAGAGTGGAACACCCCCTGTCAGCCTCCCTGAGGAGGTCATCCTGCAGATAGCCTGGACCAAAGCTCTATAGGTAACCACCAGCACTTTGAATTGGGTCCAGCATTGATTGGACTTGTAGGCAGCACAGTTATTTTAAAAGGGGCATTATGTGCGCCCCATTACTAGCCTCAGTCGGTAGTAGGGCTGCTGAATTTTACACCACCTGGAGTATCCAAACTGTTCTCAAAGGCAGTCCCATAAAGAATATGTTACTGTAATCCAAGTGGGATGCAACTAACGCATATGTCACTGTAGCCAAATCAGACATCTCATGGAATAGGAGCAGCAGACATACTAGTTTTAACTGTGCAAAGGTACTCTTTGGTAGCACTGAAATCTGGGCATACTTCAGCTTTATGAGTAGAAAAGAGAGAGAGAAGAAATAGTGGCTCAGACACTCAGAACAGAAGTGGAAAGTGATAACAAAACAGACAACAAAGTAGCAGAAATGTTCTATGCTTCCTTTAGTTCAGACCTCTCCTAAAAAACTATGGCCTTCCATCAAAATATGAAGGAGAGGACAGAACTGTAGCCTGAGAGTGTTAAACATATAATCAAGTAATGCATATTTATTCTGAACGAGTTCTAATTGCCAGGACCAGATGAACTCTTCCATGAGTGTTGAAACAACTGACTGAAGAACTCTCAGAACCACTGTCTAATATTTTCTTGGAAGATGGGTGAAGTGCCAGATGACTGGAGGAGGGTAAACAATGTCCCTTTCTTTTTTTAAAAAAAAAAAGCCAAAGGGAAGGAACTGGGGAACTACAGAACAGTCAGCCTAACATAAATCCCAGGGAAATTAAGGAACTAACTCACATTGAAGTAAATTTTTCTCACCCATTATTTTCCTAGCAAGATCCAAGGAACTATCTGTCTTGGAAGATGTCCTCAATAACATGATAGAAATACCTGGTTTATATACTCCTGAGGTTCTGAATAGACAAAACATCATTATGCAGAAGTTTGGCTTTCCCAGTGTCCTTGGGTAGCTATCTGCTAGGTGCTGAGGCAACTAGCATTGCCGAGCCATGGAGTTCCCCACCACGCTTGGAGTAACATCCTTAGTACTATATTTGGGCAGAACATCCTAAATAGCTGTTACTTGCTTTTGCATTAAAAATGTTCCATTCATAATTATTGCAGAATATTATATGTTCATATTCCTCATTGTTACAACACAGAATTAGGGAATTATTAATTATTTGTTATGAAGCTAAACCCTTATAAAATGAACAGCACTATTGTCTTTTCAATTACTTAAAATATGATTCATTTCTCCTTTTACACTATTTTGTAAAATCTTCTTCTGTACAATATGGTTATTCTCATTTGTTTAGCACAGTTTCCCATATCTATTGTGTTATTTCTCTGTTAATTTACATTTTAGGTAAATGTACCTCAAGTGCCAAAATAAACTGAACACCAAATTTTTATTTTTTATTTTGTTTTTCTCTATTCTCATAATATAAGCATCATTTTGTTTCCCTTTTGATCACAAAAACTGGCATAAAACTCAAATGAACTTCTTCTGCCTGTTATCTCATCCATATTCCAACATAATCTCAATTGTTTTGGCACACTGTTCCCAGCTGTAGTTTTTCAACAATTCTTTTACTTTAAGGCACCTCTCTGAGGCATATTTTAAAAGGACTTGACTATTGTTAAGACCACATTTTTGCATTCAATTCAAAATTTCTGCCAAATATATCTATTAAAAATTCTTAATTGACAGTACTTCCCTGTTGTGGATTGGGCACCAGAATTACAGGTGCTATTCCTTAAAAATTGTAGATCCTTAAGGAGCCTAGTCCTCAAAGTTTATTTTCTGAAGGGAGGAAAATTGATGGTGGGAACCAAAGATTTCTGATACCTAGTTAAGGACTCCCTGAAACCCTAAGTACAAAATAATAGGAGCTAGAGATCAAAGGAGAACTATGGGAGATGGAATAGTGGTTATAGGGCATGATGCCTGTGAAGGGGAGAGCATAAAACATTTTTAAAAGCCTGGAAGAGTATTTCCTCTTCAATCAACAGAGGGGGCAGAGGTTTCTAGATCAATTCTAGGCCCTAACATTTCTTTGGAGAGTGTTTCTCCCTTTGGGGTTCTGGTGCAATTCAGGAACATTTCTTGGATAGCTGGACAAGTAAATTAGTTTAGGGAATGGACAAGGGAAAGCATATTTCAGGAATCTAAGGCAGCATACCCACTGCAGAAAAACAAAAAACCAAGGACACCACAAATATGTGTACTTTACTCTCCTGTTTGTCTACATTTTTACTAGACATGAAAATTTGTATGAACAAAGTATGAGTATGTTTGAAATGTTAATATGGCTGGCCTTTAATTCACTTGCTGAAGAGTTCTATGCATGAGAGTATACCTGCAGCCCTAGTTAATCAACTTGAAGCGAAAGTTAAATATAGGTATAAATGTGTGTGTGTGTGTGTGTGTGTGTGTGTGTGTGTGTGTGTGTGTGTGTGTGTGTGTGTGTGTGTGTGTGTGTGTGTGTGTGTGTGTTTTAAATAGCAAGCACAGAAACTCAGGTGTTTCGTATGCCCACCTCTAAGAGTAAGAAAATCCTCTTCAACTATTCACAAAAATAGGTTATTTTTTAAGCTGTCATATAATTCATTCTCTCTAAAACACCTCCCTGCCAAAAAAACCCCAAATAAAGGCATTTAATTTCAAAAGCTATACTATAATTCCTTATTCAAGAAAATGAGAGAAAGAAAAAGAGCATCATACAAAGTTGCTCTCAGAACTTTTTTTTTCTGATTAGAACCATTTTCAATGAAAATGAAGTAAGAGAATGAAAACTGATGGGAAAAGCAGAATATGACGGCCATTTGGGACAATGTGATGGTAGAGAGAGCAAATATTTCTTGTTGCACTTTCCCCCTGTATATTTGCTTCTTATTCTTCTACCGTGCACGTAGGTTGAGAGGGATGCTGTACTGGCAAGGAAGCATTTTGTTTGGTCAACAACTAATCTGATTCACATCCTGTAACACAACATGGAGTTCCAAATGCCTTTGAAGTCTTCTGTGATGCATTTCTTCCAGTTCTGTAATTCCTTTTCCACATTTAAAATATATCAATATGCATCAAAGCATGCATATTTTCCCATAAAATAAAAATAAATACTATAAATGCTCTGAGTGTAAACTTGCTCCAACAGCATCTCAGATCAGACTGAAGATCTTCATACTCTATACATGAAACATCCTCTAAGACTCCACCTGTTCCTATTACCGGGGAAGCTGCAGAAGGACACGTTTATCCGTACACAATGAACACACATAAGAGTAAACACATTTACCCATAAAATTTTAAGTGTACACATTTATCCAGAAAAGGCCTTTTCTATGAATACCTGAAACAATGACATGTATCACAAATAGTATGATTAATATATATACCCTGGCATATTGTCCTATGAATGGTTCCATGAAACCATGCTGGGATTTTCTCTTTTTTCCAAGTGTCTTTCCAAAGTTTTTGAAACAAAGACACGATAGGCAAGTTAGTTTTATTCACATATGGATTACTCAGCAGCACAGATTTCACAACTACAGTATTTGATCTGCCAGAGCAAGTCTGTAGTAGTACTGTTTTTATGTTCTCTTGTATTTCCAGATTAAGTCTTGATACTGTATATTCAGTTTTAGAATCATGGGGCTGTAAAGTTAGAAGGGATCCCAAGGTTAATTTAACTCAACCCCCTAGCCAGGCAGGAAATCTACAGTTAGAGCATTCACAAGATTCAACCTCTGGTAAGACACCTCCAATAGTACAGAATCCACCACTCTTAATCCATCATCCGGTGAGATAGCACAATCCTGAAACAGTAGAATGTGTGGAAATACTTCAGACTAGAAACGGAAAACTAATTTTTCTAAGATGACCCTGTGTTGAAATCACTGAGCACAGAGAAAGTCAGTACAGCAGGCAAATAGTTCATCAGTTATTTATTTATTATTTATTATTTATTATTATTTATTATTTATTTTTGAACTTATATACCGCAGCCTATTTCCCCACAGGGACTCAGTGCGGTTTACACGATACAATAGTAAGTACAAGAGATAAAAACAATAAAAATCAAGAACAGCAGTTAATCCTGAGTGGTAAGATTTTATTTTCAGGAAATATCTTATTCGGAGAACGCCATGCTTTACGTGGATAGATAGCTTCACCAGCTGAAATGCACCTTAAAAGGAGCAATCATTTTACTACTTTGTTTCTTCTTTATTCTGCATTAAATGTTGCTTCGATTTGAATATATACTATAACAATAACAATATGTTACAACAGAGCTGTACAAATAAATATTGTTCTTACAGTTCAAGGAAACTTTTTAGCAAGAAGAAACAGAAAACCCACCCAAGCAGTTTCAAGAAATGTTAATCTTTTTCCTTGGCATATTCCCCCACCCTACCCCATCCCAAAATAAACAGAGGACTAATTGACTTTTACAGTTGTGCTATAATCTCAGGTTTTAGCAGCACCTTCAGGTGCTATGGAACCAGTGATGGCAATAGAAGTAGCACCAGACCTAACCACCTCCATTAAACTTTAGAACCATGATCCTGAGATTCAGTAAAACCCCATGCCAGACACTGTTAAGCAAGGAATAATATGTGAGGCCACAGGCTAGCTCCAGCAATTGGTGAGCAAACCCATTTCAGAGACCTCTGAAATTCATGGTGTGGTACATCATCCCTAGCAGCATACCCAATAAGTTGCAAGTCAAAGGCTGGTCCCATGTAAAGCATCTCCATTAATAGGAAGGAGTGGCTCAAAAAACATGGACACAAATGGGAAATTCCTGTATAGAAACAGTTTCCTCACTATGACTAGGACAATTTTGGGATATGCTGATGTTTGATAGTTACACTGGAAAGGGTGTAATTTAAACTGTACTGGCAGATTCTAACTTAGAAAATAGGGATAATGACTTTTTAGAAATGATTTGTTAATAACATGCATAATGTGTGCTTTACATAGACATGAACAGGGATGGTAGATACATGGTGACTTTAACTACAAACTTTATTTGATTAAATCCATGGAATTGTCTATTAAAAGAATCAGATGGGACATGATGGAGTAACAACGCTACCTGAGATTCTGACAGTCAAAAGTACATAGTACCTGGCTCTACTGACACTAATATGACTAGGTATAAACCAGTTTCATATGAGATCCCAATTGTACTGTGATCCTGCAAACCAAACATTTTGCTACTACAGCTTTTGCGGCGGTCTGGTGATGGTGAATCTCAATATAATCACAGCCCAGTGTTTCAAAATGACTTGCTATTTTTTCTGTACAAATGCTATTGTTAACACCCATTAAACCCATTAAAATGTTAGAGATCTTGCCTCCCTTTGAAGGTGTCATTTTACACTGGCTGAAATCTTCACATTTTAATGAACGGTTTGTACATAAAATCCTGGCAATATGTATTTGGCCAGCATGACAACAACTAACCCCCTTTCAGTACTGAATCAAGCTATGTGTCTAACATAAAGGAATTAAGATGTTCTTTGTGCTGGTACAGAGAACAGAGGCTCAATGGGATTTTTCCTTGTTCTTTCCCATGGAGAAATTTATTTGCTAAAAATGGATTCTTCCCTTGCAGCACTATGCTATCCAGCAAATAAGCTACATATGTTCCCACCACTACAGTTTATTATTCATCTCTAACTCTTCATACTTATCTTTGATCTTTTCTAATAGTCCTTCAAGCAAGTGCTTTCCCCTTCTACTGGAAAAAAATAGCCCCTCTTACTTCATGCTGAACTGCTACTTCCTTTCCCTGGTGTTTTCCTTCTGTGCCTCTGGACCACCCTACAGCTACCTTTGTTTCATTCTCCTTCCCTTTACTGGGAGCAGAATTACAGACATAAGGCCAACAGGAAGCACATATTATAAGAATGCTTTTTTTAAAAGTTTGCAATAAAAACTAGAGGCAAGTGTGTGAGAGAGAGACAACAGAAGACAAATCTGGTGTGCCGTCTGAGACACTGGAGATGGAAGATGAGAAAGAAAGCTAAATTCTGTTTTATTAAATATGGGAGAGTTAACATTGAAAAGAGAAAATAATAAAGATGTGAGTCTTTATTAAAGATGTAAGTCAGGCCTGCCCGAAGTCCGGCCCAGGGGCCAAATCCGGCCCGTCAGGCCATTCTGAGTGGCCCGCGGCTGGCTGGCCTGCCCCTCCCTCCCCCTCCTTTGCCCCATGTTTTTTTTTTTAAATCTTCTGCCCACACTGACACCGCTGGGAAGCTTGGGTGGATGGGCGGTCTGATGCCACCGGCACCGCAGGGGGAAGTGTGAGGGTGGGCAGGCCAGCGGGCCCCTGCCACTGCCAAGGAGCTTTGGGGTGGGCTGGCAGGACAGCTGTCGCCACCACTGGGGAGCTTATGGGGGTGCAAGGTTGCACAGATTGCCTCTTCCAAGGGGCGACCTGTGGCCACGGCTCCCTGTGCTTCCTTTGGTCCCCACCTTCCTTCTTTCCTCCCTCCCTTGGTCCCCACCCCCCTCCCTTCCTTGTTCCCCACCTTCCTTCCTTCCTCTCTTGGTTTCCACCTTCCTCCCTCCCTCCCTTGGTCCCTGCCTTCCTTCCTGGAGGTGGGGTTGCAAGGGGTCAGTGGGTGGGGCTTGCAGTGGGGTGGCAGGGTCAGGGAGCAACCGGCCCCTGACACATTCTCAGCCACCAAATCTGGCCCTCCTTACAAAAAGTTTGCACACCCCTGATGTAAGTGATGTGAGGGAAAGGGAAGAAAAGAGTGATAAGAGAGAAGCAATAAGAGAAGCCTTCTGGGTGATGGACAGCTGAGACAACGTATAGGTAGAGGGGGAGTGTCTGGATGACAGTTAAAAAATTTTTCGGACGGCATGCCGGCCGTCTGTGTCGGGACTTCCCCCGCTTCTTTGGGCTGCAGTTCGACTGTTGGCTCTGAGGGAGTGGTGTGGAGGCCTTGCTCTTGGGCGGCGGGTGGGTTGTCAGTGCGCATATGTCCCTTTGGGGATCTGTCCCCTCGTGCAGCGGTTCGGCTGTCGGTGCCATCAGTGGGGGGCCAGGTGTGGCCCCTTCATCTCTCCCGCCTCTGTGCCCTGCCCTCCCGGGGCCAGTTGTTGACTGCATCGCTCCTCTTACTGTTTGCCTCCCTCGGGACTTGGCCGGACTCTGCTTGTCGCTGCCTGCCGGCCATCCAGTGCTGGAGGGGAAGGCTGACATCATAGTCCTGTTACCATGGCGTTCTTACATCCATGAAGAGGAATGAGCTGTCTCTGGTTGTTGGGAGACTCCGACAGCCTTCGTAGGCTGCGGACTACTCTCCGCTAATGGCCACAGTTGGCAGTTACGACCCTTCCTCTCCTCCCCCCCTCTGCCCCCCCTTCCCTTCCTCCCTGTTTCCATCAGTGGCCTTACGAGAGCTCTACATTCTTTTGTTTTATTGTTTTGCTTATTTTGTATTTTGTATTGTTACTCTTATATTGTGTTTGCCGTTGTACTTCTTATTTTTGTATTTTATTTGCGTTTGTATTATTTATTATTCTGGTCTGGGCCCCTGACCACTAGAGAACTTATGGAGCCTGCTGGGTGCCCTATTAAGGTGGTCTCGGGCCGCGGGAGACACGCTGTGGGCCGGCGGGTCGATCGGATAAGGAGAACTCGGGATAGGCATCTATTGCCTGTCCCCCGTTCTGACCCGTCGGCTAACCACCAAATGGCTGGGATCCAATCCGTCTGTCCCCCCGACCTGTCCTGTCTGCTTATTAATGCCAGGTCGGTACATAATAAGACCCCACTCGTCCACGACTTGATCGTGGACGAGCGTGCCGACCTGGCTTTTATCACGGAGACCTGGGTGGGCGAGGGGGGTGGGGCTTCCCTTGCCCTCCTCTGCCCCCAGGGTTACCGTGTACAGCAGCTGGGCAGGTCGGAGGGGCGGGGGGCGGAGTGGCTATGGTCTTTAGGGACTCTTTTTATGTCAGTAGATCCACGACGTTGGTGAGTCCAGGTTTGGAATGTCTTCACCTTATGGTGGGTCACAGGGACAGGTTTGGGGTAGTGCTTGTGTACCGTGCTCCCCGCAACCCTGCACTCTCCCTGCCAGAGCTCTCCGAGTTCATCTCGGCGGCACTTTTGAGGTCCCCTCGCCTATTGGTTGTGGGGGATTTCAACGTGCACGCCGAGGCTGGGCTGTCCGGAGTAGCTCTGGAATTCATGGAGTCCATGGCCTCCATGAACCTGTCCCAATTAGTCATCGGGCCTACTCATAAGGGTGGACACACCTTGGACTTGGTTTTTGCCTCCAATTCACGGGGTTTTGATCTGGGGGTCGGGAGGTTGTTGGCCCGGCCCGTGTCATGGTCAGATCATTATCTGCTGACCTTCTCTCTTGCGGTAGCCACCCCGCCCCACGGGGAGCGGGGCCCTACCATCTGGGCCAGCCCCCGGGGGCTCCTGGACCCTGTGCAGTTCTCGGAGGCCCTCGGGGATGTACCAGACGGTTTGGATGACGATCCGGCCGACTCCCTGGTCCAATGGTGGTTTGAGGAGGTGGCTGGGGTAGTTGACTGGATCGCCCCCAAGCGCCTGATCCGATGCCGAGCCCGCTCGTCTCCTTGGTTTACCAAGGAGCTGCGGACGATGAAGCAAGAGTGGAGAAGGCTAGAGAGCAGATGGCGGAATGCTCGGACGGCTCAGAATTGGGCTGCGGTTAAGGCGTCGACCGGTCGCTATTCTCGTGTGATAAGGGCGGCTAGGAGATCTTTTGTCGCCCTGAGAATTGGTGAGGCCTCGAATCGTCAAGCGGAATTGTTCCGTGTGGTTCGAGACCTCACCAATCCCGGTCCACCGGGGCCTCCTCCTAGTGATTTCACTAGTGAGTCATTCGCAGCCTATCTTAAATCTAAGATAGAAGCCATCCGTTCCGAGCTGGACTCCGGTTGCCCTGATCCGGCCCCTGTCATGGCTAGTGTCGGGCCACCTCGGTTGCCTCGGTTTGTTGAGTTTGGGCCTGTTACAACTGGGGATGCCTCCAGGGCTCTGGGACACTGCAGGCCTGCGGCCTCTCCGTTCGGCCCTTGCCCTTCCTGGCTGATTAAGATCGCAGGGGGGAACATGCCGAAATGGGCTTCACTGATCGTTTTGGCCTCCTTCAGAGACGGGATCTTTCCCAGTCCTCTGAAGGAGACGGTGGTGAAGCCCATTATTAAAAGACCTGGCTTGGCTGTGGACGATTTGTCCAACTATCGTCCCATAGCCAAGGTTCCCTTTTTGGGCAAGGTGATTGAGCGAGTCGCCGCCCTGCGTCTCCAGTCGTTTCTGGAGGAGAACCATGTCCTTGATCCTTTCCAGTCCGGGTTCAGGCCGCGTCACGGGACCGAGACGGCTCTGGTCGCGCTGCACGATGATCTGTTGAGGAGGGCTGACAGGGGTTGCTCTATCCTGCTGGTCCTTCTCGACCTGTCAGCGGCTTTTGATACCGTCGACCACGGTATCCTGCTGGAGCGGCTCTCGGAGGTGGGGATTGGGGGCCAGGCCTTGTGCTGGCTCCGGTCCTTCCTTGAGGGCCGCACCCAGCGAGTGAGCTTGGGGGGTGAGTTGTCGGCTCCCTGGACACTCTCTTGTGGGGTGCCTCAGGGGTCAGCACTCTCCCCAATGCTCTTTAACATCTATATGAAGCCGCTGGCTGAGATCATCTGGAGTTATGGAGTCTGCTGTCATCAGTATGCTGATGACACGCAGCTCTATCTCTCCTTTTCCACCTGTGCAGTGGAGGCCGTCCGGACCCTTGACCGTTGCCTGGCTGCGGTTCTGGACTGGACCAGGACTCACAGACTCAGGCTCAACCCAGGCAAGACCGAGGTTATGTTCTTCGGGGGCTCGTCGAAGGGGTACTGTGGCCCTCTTCCCAGTCTGGGCGGGTCCGCCCTCCAGCTGGCGCAAAGAGTGAGGAATCTGGGCGTCGTCCTGGACCCGGATCTGACCCTGGAACCTCAGGTGTCAGCCGTTGTCAGGTCGGCCTTTTACCATCTAAGGCTTATCGCCCAGATTCGCCCGTACCTCGATGAGGGCTCCTTGAGGACTGTGGTACAGGCACTGGTCATGTCGAGGCTGGATTACTGCAATGCTCTCTACATGGGGCTCCCCTTGAACCTTGTTCGGCGACTGCAGCGGGTCCAGAATACGGCGGCCAGGCTGGTGGTTGGTGCGCGCTGCTATGACCGTGCCACCCCTATCCTGGTTCGCCTACACTGGTTACCCGTTGCCTCCCGAATAAGGTTCAAGGTGTTGGTTTTGGTTTACAAAACCCTCCATGGCTTGGCCCCAGCTTATTTGGTGGAGCGTCTCCCCCGACAACTTGATCTGGCCCGACCCACCCGTTCTTTGGTGGCCCTTTCGCTGCGAACTGTCACCCCGAGGGAGGCCCGTAAAGCGAGCACTCGCGGATGGGCCTTCTCGGTGGCGGCACCATCTATCTGGAATAAACTCCCCGGCGAATTACGGCAGGCTCCCTCACTGGCGGCGTTCAAGAAGAACCTTAAGACCTTTCTCTTTCGGGATGCCTATGGCGATGTTTAGGGTCCCCGTCTGTCTTTTTTTTTTTTTACCCGCCTATCTATGCTCGGAAATTGCTGTCTTAGCTACTTTGTTGTTTTTATTTGTTCTCATTTTAATGCTGTGAACCACCCTGAGTCCCCTTTGTAGGAATAGGGCGGTATACAAGTGTGAATAATAAATAAATAAATAATAAATAAAATAAACAGTTAAAAGACATTGGGACCCAGACCCATTGGGGAATGCCTAGAGGAGAGTCAGGAAAGTTTAGAGTAAAAGATACGGAGGAATATAGATGGTCGGTACACGTGAAGCCTCGTGAAGCCTGTACGGTGGCCCGGGTATCTTGACAGAAACATTAAATGTTGAGTTGGTTAATAAATCTTTGTGCAATGTTTCAACAAACAATATGCCTGGACTGTTTTGTGGATCGGAATCAAGGGTTGCAGAAACTGAACCCTTTACAGGAAGATCCCCTTAAAAACAACCGTTCTAATTCATGATATCCCTTAATGGTGAGAACCCTGGTTTCCAAGTACAGTACTGTTATTTCTGTAACACAAAATGACACATACAACCAGTACCCTATTCTCGAAGAAATTTCAGCAACAATGAAATGCAGCAAGAGAAGGAAAGGGGAAACCTAACAGAAATGAGAATGATCAAATGCTGCTATTACAGAACTTAGATGCATTGCCTACCAATTTACAACACAGTGGGCACAATTTTCTAGTAGAAATTTACATCAGCAGAAGAAGCTGGATGATATCCTCACCAGTGCCAGTAAAATTTAATTTAAATTGGAAACTTCCTATCACTCCTTTCAGGTCCTGAGGCTCCCTAGGGCTTCCCTTTGCCCCGGAGAAGCCTTAAGAGTCCTCAGGGTAGGACAGGCATTTTAAAAACGTTCGCTGCCAGACCACCATTGACATTGATCCAGTATCATTTTAGTTATTACAGGCTTTCCCTCTTCATTATGAAGATCCGGCTTTCCTCTGTTTTCTAAAGAATGTATAACCAAATTATTCATGCCAGTCCAGTACAAGGAAAGGAATGTGAAAGCTTTTAAAGAAGCACCACAACAGAAGTGTACTATAATTTTCCTATACTATTTATTATTACAATATTTGATATTACTGGGATTCCTGTGTTGGATATTATACTTTTTGGATGTTTGGCTGGGAGGGTCTTTTCTGGATTGGGGTTGAATGTCAATAAATTCATTAATAGCCTTAGGGCCTTTTCACACAACCCCTAAGATCCGCTGGCCACTTAAATTCGGACCAGAGATCTTAGGGGTTCGTCGCTATTCCTCTGTCCCCACCCCCTTCCGCACTTCCCGGATGCTGGCTGCGTGAGGGGAGGAAGAAAAAGAGAAAGAAAAGCATGCCGCTCACCTCGTTCTGCCTCTCGTCTCTGTAAAAGTAGCTCTTAAAGGGGCGGGAGCCAAAAAACAACAAACAGAAGCAAAGAGAGCCCCACACTCACTATCATTACACCGGATCAAATAATTTTCACCTCGAAAGAGCAGGTACCTGAAAGCTGCGCTGGGACGCACTAAAGTGGGCGGGGTCGCACTTAATTTCCTGTTAACTCCGGAGCTGGTGGGTAAACATTTTTAAGCTCCGGAGCTGGGAGCCATTTGCCCCGGAGTTTAGGGGTCATGTATAAACGCCCAAAAGCTCCCTCTTTGCATCGGATGTTTTCCCCCCACCTCTTTTCCAATCAGGATCCTGTCAGTGTTAGCAATGGAGTCCGTCAGAATCGGATGGTTAGAGTGTTTTGTCAGGTATGTAAGCAGCCAGTTAGTCAGTAAGGATGCTAGTTAATCAGTTAAGCTCAGTGATGTGTTGACATTTGTACACACAATTTTTCTTTTTATCTATGAAGAACTGGAAGTAAATAGAAACACGTTATTCTTTCTTGTTAGCAGAGTCTCTAAATGAAAGTATTGAGGTAGTAAGGGCCAGTTGAGATAAACTTGAAAAATAAGGGGTGGCCTACTGGTGGAGACTTGAAGGCAATCTATTCTCTAGGTTCCTCCTTGAACCCACTGCATAATTAGAAGTATAGTTAATTTTAATTTAAAGCAACACTCATTTTCCTCACATACTCTGCCCCATGATCCTGAAATACAACAGCTGCTTTTCAAAGAGTATGGAGTAAAACAATGGCATCTGAGCAACACTCTTTTGTACTCGAAACAAGTTCATCTGACCTTGAACAATACTGGTGCAAAAGACCATGGACAAATTAGATTTTACATTTACAAGACTTTTATATTGCGAGTTATCTAAATCTATGAAAGCTTCTGACATATTTTCCAGGTTGTTCTCAAACTTAGGTAAGAATGTTTTGCTGCAACATCAATACAGTCCCCGTGGGAGATCTTTCCACTAGAAAGACAGAATAAACAAGCTTCAAAAACATGGCCTTCTTCTTACAATTGTGTATGCATGTGTGTTTTGTGCTGTCAAGTTGAAACTGACATATAGGGGCCCTAACAGAGCTTTCAAGCTAAGTGAGATACTTAAGGAGTAGTTTTACTCTCACAATGTGCTGCTATGGCCCAGTGGGGCTTCCAACCCTGTTTTCTAGAGTCTTAATCCATCACTCTACCCACTACACCACACTGGGATTCCCTAAAGTTCTTTTGTGGACAAAAGCAAAGGGACCTTAGTTTTTCCATGTACTGAAATTTGCCTTTAATAGACTCTGGATTATGAGTACAAATGAGTAACTGAAAATTACATTTGTTCATCATATGGATAAATTAGAATCGATGGGGAAATCGCTTTTGCTGATCACATGGCTGTTTCATCCACATGTAAAAAGAGATATTAATTAGTATGATCAAAAGGTGCATACCAGTTAAGGAGTTCTGCTGAATTGCTGCAGGCATTGTTCTCCATACATCTCTACTGGCTTTGGCAAGTTACAACATGCAAAGAACAACATTACATGCAAAGGACAACTTGGGCAAGAACTGAGAGCTGCAGACATTTTCCCCTTCCTTCTTTTCTCATCACTGGCACAAAACTTTCACCCACCCATTCACACAAATGTATGACATCTCTCTGACATTATGTTATTGCTATAACTGCAGTAATCTGCTTTGAGAACTAATTCTGGTTGAAAGGTATAAGCTGAATATGGCAAATAAACAGTTATCAAAACTGAAGCATCTGGAAACAAGATAAACAGAGAAAATATTTATATCCCCTTCCTTTAGATAGAAACCAGAGATCTATTCAAGAAAATTGGAGATATTAAAGGGGCATTTCGTGCAAAGATGGATATGATAAAGGACAAAAATGGTAGGGACCTAATTGAAGCAGAAGAGATCAAGAAAAGATGGCAAGAATATACAGAGGAATTCTATCAGAAAGATCTGGATGTCCCTGATAACCAAGATAGCGTACTTGCTGACCTGGAGCCAGACATCCTGGAAAGTAAAGTCAAGTGGGCCTTAGAAAGCATTGCAAACAACAAGGCCAGTGGAGGTGACGGCATTCCAATTGAACTCTTTAAAATCTTAAAAGAGGATCCTGTAAAGGTGTTGCACGCAATATGCCAGCAAATTTGGAAAACCCAGCAGTGGACAGAGGACTGGAAAAGATTGGTCTATATCCCAATCCCAAAGAAAGGCAATGCCAAAGAATGCTCCAACTATCGCACAATTGCACTCATTTCACACGCTAGCAAGGTTATGTTCAAAATTCTACAAGGCAGGCTTCAGCAGTATGTGGACAGAGAACTTCCAGAAGTGCAAGCTGGATTTCGAAGGGGCAGAGGAACTAGAGATCAAATCGCCAACATGCACTGGATTATGGAGAAAGCCAGAGAGTTCCAGAAAAACATCTACTTCTGCTTCATTGACTATGCCAAAGCCTTTGACTGTGTGGAAAACAACAAACTATGGCAAGTCCTTAAAGGAATGGGAGTGCCTGACCACCTTATATGTCTCATAAGAAATCTATATGTGGGACAAGCAGCAACCATCAAAACTGGATATGGAACAACTAACTGGTTTAAAATTGGGAAAGGAGTATCACAAGGCTGTATACTGTCACCTTGCCTATTTAACTTTTATGCAGAGTACATCATGAGAAAGGCAGGTCTGGATGAATCACAAGCCGGAATTAAGATTGCCGGAAGAAATATCAACAACCTCAGATACGCAGATGATACTACTCTGATAGCAGAAAGTGAGGATGAATTAAAGAACCTCTTAATGAGGGTGAAAGAGAGTGGAAAAAATGGGCTGAACGTCAACATAAAAAAAAACTAAGATCATGGCCACCGGTCCCATCACCTCCTGGCAAATAGAAGGGGAAGAAATTGAGGCAATGACAGAGTTTATTTTCTTGGGCTCCTTGATCACTGCAGATGGTGACTGCAGCAACGAAATAAAAAGATGCCTTCTTCTTGGGAGGAAAGCAATGGCAAACCTAGATAACATCCTAAAGAGCAGAGACATCACTTTGCCAACTAAGGACAGGATAGTCAAAGCTATGGTTTTTCCAATACTGATGTATGGAAGTGAGAGCTGGGCTATAAAGAAGGCTGATCACCGCAGAATTGATGCTTTTGAGCTGTGGTGCTGGAGGAGAGTCTTGAGAGTCCCCTGGACTGCAAGGAGATCAAACCTATCCATCCTGAAAGAAATCAACCCCGAATGTTCACTGGAAGGACAGATTTTGAAGCTGAGGCTCCAGTACTTTGGCCACCTCATGAGGAGAGAGGACTCCTTGGAAAAGTCCTTGATGTTGGGAAAGATTGAAGGCAAAAGGAAAAGAGGACAGCAGAGAATGAGATGGTTGGACGGTGTCATTGATGCAACCAATATGGTTTTGACCAAACTCTGGGGGGCAGTGGAAGATAGGAAGGCCTGGCGAGCTCTGGTCCATGGGGTCACGAAGAGTCAGACATGACTGAACGACTGAACAACAAAAGCTTTAGATAGAAAGCAAATAAAATATAAGACAAGAGTTGGTTAGCATCTCTACCAGGCCTCAGGCGTTGTTTACACTTGCTGTAATTATATGATGGAATTAACGTGTTAACTGGAAAGTGACGCACACATTTCTTCACATATAGTAGCAATTCTTATTTGCCTGATAAGTCCAAAAAGATATACTCGTTGGGAAGGGGGGTATTTCTTTACACCATGTACAGTATATATCCCTGTGTTTCTCATAGTATTTCCTTTGTATGACTACAAGCAAGCCAATTAGGAAAACATGGATGAAATTGGGAAGCACCACTGTTAGTATGAACTAACGAGTTGTCTGATTTACATACCTCGGAGGTCTGCTTATTAAAACACCTTTTTCCGGAAAATATATTGTTAAACATAGTACTTCTGGATTAATGTGTACACCATTTTTACTGCAATAATTGCATTAAGCATTTAAAAAGGAATCTATCTTTTTACAATATGTTGGATTAAATAGAATAGTTACAGTAATTTCTGTAATCATTTTAGTCTCTTATAGACATTTGGAAATGTGCAGTAAAAAGACCAAACATATACAGGGGTACCTCTTAAAACAAATGCCTTGTAAAACAAAAATCTTGTAGGAAGAAAATAATTTCCAGGAATAGGCACGCTTCGCATAACAAAAAATTCCCCATGGGATGCTTCGCAAGACGAAATACTGTTCCACGTGCACCTAGGGGGAAAACCCGGTTATTTTTATCTTTAGTCTAGCCTCTGTAATGGATTAATCCATTCCCAATGCATTCCTATGGGAAAACGTGTTTCATAAGACAAATTTTTCATAAAACAAAGCGATCCATAGCCTCCACAGCAGATTAATCCACTTTCAATGCATTCCTATGGGAAACCACATGTCGTAAGACAAATTTTCTTAAAACAAATTGACCCATAGAACATACTAAATTTGTTTAAAGAGGTACCACTATATGCTTTATATGTCAGACACCCATTATTCGTGCTGGCCCAAAACATGGTGTGTAAAATAAGAATAGCTAAATCTATTTGTTAAGACCTAACCTGGGTTTATACATTGTTCGAAAGGGCACTGCTGAATCCATACGATGGATTCTGCAGTGCCCTTCCATAGAGCTATTTTAGTTGGGCCTAACAAGTAGCAGTTTGAAAGCATATAAATGCAAGTAGATAAATATGTATAGCCATAAAAAGCGGGATGGTAAATAGTGTTATGTGGGCAGAAATGCATTCAGCCATGCTGGCCACATAGCCATGGGCTTGCACAACACTGGTTCTTTGGCTTAGAAACAGAGATGAGCATCTCCCCTGTAGTCGGACATGACTAGCATGTATGTGCGGGGGGGGGAGACTTTTTCCTTTTACCTAACCAGTACCTGTAGGTTTCTGCAGCCACTCTAGAGAAGCAACATTTAAAGCATTTAATAAACTGTTGAACTGAATAAGTGCTAGATATTAAAACTAGAAATGCATTTAAGTGTTTTTCCCCCTGAAGATTACACTACAGGTTACAGTTTGAATCAGTAACTACTTGCATATCTTAATTTCAGAAAAATTGTTAAAAATCATACTAAAAATCTAAGAACAAAAAAATCAACATGTACTGCTTAGATGTAAATAAAATAAATCTATCAAACTCACATCTCAACATCTACTTCAGCTATTTTATAAGGAGGATACACTTTGCTTTCTCTTCCATGAATGTTTAAAGCTCTCCTTCAAGCTCTTACTAAATCTATTGATCTGTGAAACACAGTGCACTCCAGGGAGGCAATTCACTTGACGTTATATATCAAATGATGAGATGAATAATGATCATACTGTTTGGTAATTAAGCATCTTACAAACCTTTTAACTGACTGAACGTCAGAAAGGTCAAATGAGGTCAAACCCACTTTTTAAAATAATCTTGTCTTACATTAACCACAGGAAATAATCACCTTAAGAACAGCAATAATATATATATATATTTAAGGACACATTCTTTCCTAATCCATTTCTCCACTACTATTAAGTAAATACACACAAGACCTACTTCTATTTCATCACATCTACTATATTGCTCTTTTAATTATTAAGCCAATGTATCCAAAGTTGCTTGTAGAAATATCCCAACTTATGCTACCAGCGCTCTTCTTAGATAGTAAGAAAAGAACAGTTCACAACAAATCCAATCTGTATCAGTGAACAAAGCAATTTAACTAAGGTTGCAAACACAGTACAGTTACAGTGTAGTGACAGAAATATGCTACTTTTAAATAAAATCTTTATAGGAGATTTGGCATTTTAGACACCTGCTTTTAATATTTTTCTTAGCAACATTTCAGGTTTAGCTCTTAATAGAAAGATATGCACATATTTCTATAGATAATGGTGGTTGTTACCGATTAACATGGTATCATCTTAGACTTTGAGACAATGAACGACATATAAATGGGAAGAAAAACAGGTTCCAAAACTGCAGCTTCCAGATCCCTGGTAATTCACATGGAAAGGCTACAGAAAAATGCAGGGTATCATTTCTTGGGGTGCATTAGTTTTCTTCCCAAGGATTCAGATCAAGAGTGGGAAAGTCTCATTTGACTTATGGCCAGCCTAATAGGGTTTTCATGTGGAATGGTTTTCCCAATGTCTCTCTCTCACACAAACATACACGCACGCACACCAACACACACAAGATGCTCCATGGCCAAGCAGGAAATTGAGCCTAGGTCTTCTGTCCTTGAATCCATCACTCGATCCACTGCACTACACTGGATAACATTTGCAGAATGCAATCTTGTTTTCAGAACAATAACATACATGTTCGCTGAAAGTCAAAGAAAAACAAGGGCCTTTCAACAAAATCTGAAAGAAATGCAATTTGTTTCGTACCAGCACCTGGCAGGAAAAACATAAAAAGCGGTTGCTGTAAAGATGGGTGTTTCATTTTGGAAGGGGTCTGGTTCTGATAAAAAGAAGGAACCCCCCCCTCCAGAAAGAAATCAACCACTGACTTACCTTCTTTTGGGTCATGTGGGGTGAAACTCCAACAAAGAAACAGCCTGTGACATGTCATCTTTCCTTTTCCCTGGTGCTGGCTAATCAGGAGTTGTGCAAGGACATGCATTATCCTGCCTCCCTGTCTGATTGGCTAGCACCAGGGAGAAGAAAAGATAATGCATTGCAGGCTGCTTCCTGGTTACGGCCCAAAGGAACGTAAGTCAGTGGTTGATTTCATTCCAGAGGGTGGTTCCAGAGGGTGCTGCCATGTTTCATTTCAGATCCTTTCCAAAGTGAACCGCCCATCTCTAGATTGCTGATAAAGATCAGCACATGTGGTGACCCATGGAACTGAATACAACAAAACATTTGTGTACAGAGGCCTGCCAAATGCTCATTAAATTCCCTGTTTTTGCTTCATCATAAGGACTCTAAAATTAGAGAGGCCACCAAGCACCAGACAGCTCAGTAGGTCACAAATTATAAGCCTTCATCTTATTGAGTCACAAGCTGGATAGGGTTGAGAGAGAAAAAGTGGCAAGACAAGCAGGAGTAAGGGAAAATGCACTCTTATCTTAACTTAATAATTATTACTGTGTGCCGTCAAGTCAGTTCTGGCTCATGCTGACCCTTTTCAGTTTTTTTAAGGTAGAGAATACTCAATTGTTCATCATGTCCTTCTGCTGGGGTTTCCTGAGACTGTGAAGCTTGCATAAGGCTACACACTAGCTCATCTGGAATATCCAGTGGGGAATCTAACTCCCAACCTCTGATTTCACAGCCAGATGTTTAACTCACTGAGCTATCTAACTAGCTTACATTAACTCATCATCACCATCACCACCATCATGTCACATCAAGTCAATTCTGACTTATGGTAACCCTTTGGGGGAGTTTTCTAGGTAAAGAATACTCAGAATTGGTCATCCATCAGATGTTGACAACCTGCAGCTGCAATCATTCCTAGTCATTATGGAAAATGGGGAAGAGTACAGGGAATTAGAGGGCCAAACTGTACCTCAGCATGTATCTTCTTTCCCTTTCCTCTTCTTGTCACCACTCTTACCAATTGTTTGTTTCCTACTATAGGTCGAACTCAGTTTTGATACTAGATGTGGCAGCTCTAAATAATGTTGTTTTACTGAATAAAAGCTTGGACATTTTTCTAGAATGATCCAGTGTAACAGTGTGTACATTTTGTTTCTTAATTTGTGACAGAACCCCATATTGCGGTTCATATACTGTGGTCCCGGTATATTGCAGAATTGCAGTATATGAAGGCAAGGGCTTCTGGGGCAAGCTGTGTGGGCCTTTTGGGGGGCCTCATGCACTTATCCCAGGCCTGGCACTGCCCCAAGTGGGCCTTTGATGGGTTTCCTGGGCTTGTCAGAGGCCCCAGAAGTGGTTTCTGGTGAACCGGAAGTGGCTTCTGAAAAATCAGAAGTCACTTCCGGTTCACTGAAAACCATTTCTGGGCCTCCAGCAGGCCCAGAAAGCCCATCAGAGGCCCACCAGGCCTGAGGAGGCCCCAAACAGCCCCCCCCTAGTCCCAACCCAACCCAGCATCTGCATAATGAGGATTTGGATCCCTAACCACCATGATAAATGGGGGACTACTGTATTCTAGGGGTTTTTTTGCATTTCATATTTTTATGTGATTTCATCTGCTTTGGTCCTTCTCTGGCTACTCCCTTGATTCAAGAAATTTTTAGCATTCTGCATTAAACGCATGTATCAAATGCTTCTTTCTTTTTCATAGTTGCAATAATATGTCACACAGTAGAACTAAGAATACATGGCGGCACTAAGCATGCATTATCAAAGCTTATTTGAAGATTCTCAATTGTTGATTATTTCATTCTTACTTCTTACTTCCACTTAGATCATGAAATGCACTATTTATACTATTTTTTATTAATGAACATGAATGTAATTTTCTTAACATTTGTTTTTAAATTTTTGCATAAGTGTACCAAAATGTGAAGAGACTTACAAATAATAATTACTTCACTCTAGTGAGATACCAATTTCAAACATCAAAATAATTTTATTTTTAAAAAATGGAATCATAAAGTTGGGTACATCTCTTCACCTTCAAGACAGAAATAGGCACAGGCACAAACACATACAGTAAAAACAGTTAAAGACTATTACTAAAACTAAACAATAATTATTTTTCAGAAAGGTTTTAGAAAGTGAACTTTAAAATCTCAAACTTGAAAAAATAAATTTTGCATCTTCAGTATTACAATTTTAGGCCCCAGTCAAATTTCTGCATCTTCTGTATTACAATTTAGGCGACAGTGGCTGCTACATTGGTAGTTTATGAATAACTTTATTTGCTATATAAAACCATAGTTTAAGATCACATGAAATGAAAACTTTCCTGCCTTTTCTGTATATCAACAAGATTCCCACCTGCCTCAGTGCTTTGTCAGTTTTACAGGCTTAAACCTGTCAAATTATTCCATTTGATTTCAGGGGATTCTCATATGGCAATCTATTTTATTTACTTTATCTTCAATAAAATGGTTCAGTGAACATTAGCAACAATGAGACACAAGCTTCATTCAGTCCAAAGGCATCAATCTACATTAGACCTACTGTGCAGTGAGTAGCACTGAGAACTCTATAGTAAGACAAAGTAGTGATGAATAAGCAAGGCAGTGGAAGAGGAAAAGAAAAATATCCTTTGATATTAGCCACTCCCATTATTTTAAAAAAAAAACACAAATGCCTGGTTCAACACAGTAATACTGTATGTTTTAACAAAACTGACAGCTTAGAATATTTCTCTAGGATGGCTCAATTCATATTTTATGCCATACCATAGTCAAGAAAGTGGGGTTGCTCTAATATCCAAATTGTGAAAATGATCAAGTTTTCAATGGTCAAGCAACCCAGAATCATAAGCATGGTGTTGAAGCAAGTTTACAAACCATAATTTGTGCTAACTAAGATTTTACAAACCATAGCTACAGTTGCTACTACAACAACTCATAGTTATGGCTGTTATTCACACAGAGGAATTAGATATAAGTGTTCAGCTGACAGAAAATGAAAGGATACTAGCAACTATAAACTGCTGTATGCATGCTTATGTCAAGCTCCAATTTGGGTTTAAAGTTAGACATCTGAGTTGAACCTTCAGATATATTCTACATGATAACTACAAACATGCTTTGTTTCCAGATGGCAGTGTTTAAAATCTGTGTTCAAGTTAATTCCAATTTACTATCTGTATTTCCAAGGTAGACTATAATGCTTTGTTTTCTACAATGACCCTCCTATAGTTATGTTTATCTGGAATACAAATCAATAGCAACAGATGCCTTTTACACCTGTTTGCAGATATAGTACTACAGTGACCCCCTGCCTATTGCGGGGGTTAGGGACCCAACTCGATCTGCCTGGGGGCCTAACTGGAGGCTCTTGTACTTACCCTCAGCCCCTTGCAGGACCGTTCAGAGCAGCCCTGGTCCTGGGGTAAGTATGGGAGACCTGAAACAAGTCTTTGCCCCTTACCCCAGGGGGTCTTTTTCATATACTGCGGTCCCGCGATATAGTTGACTGCAGTATATGAACCGCAAAAGCGTGGGGGACCACTGTATTGGTTTCACATCCTTTCAGAGAGATACCAAGAATACTGGACATTTTCTCAGAGTATGGTTTAGCATCAGGCTTAAGGATTAAAAAATCTAAAATATTTGTGCTCAATTTTTCTGCTTAAGAGAAAAAGGCCTTACAAACATTAATAGGCATTTCTGTCACAAAAAAGTATATAAAATATTTAAGAGTGGTAATACCAGTTGCCCTTAATGAGACAAATCCCCTTAACTATAAACCAATGATTAACCAAATACGTGGACTATTACAGGGCTGGAAGAAACTAAAATTGACATGGTTGGAGAGAATCTCTTCTATCAAAATTGTACTTTTACCAAAACGTAGCTATTTGTTTCACACATTTCCAGTGGAATTATCCAAGAGTCATAATTGAAACATTTATACACGTAGGGAAGAGATTGAGGGTGTCAAATATGATACAATATAAGGGAAATAAAGAAGGGGGCTACCTAACATCTGTTGCTATTACACAGCTTATTCTTATTATTCTTATTATTCTTATCTATTTTTTATCTAGAATATTTTTACCCAGCCTTTCTTTTTGGAAAACAACCCAAAGGGGCTTACAATAATGAGAGACAATATACAGCCCAGAACATTTACGACATAGTCAGGCTTAAGAATAGGTAATTAGAAAAGGCATATGACAACATTAAAAGGCAATATTGAAAGTAAAAAGAGCACACAAACAGATTAGACAGCTTCTTAGACTGGTTAATAAGGATGAAAAATGTACATGGTTACCACTAAAGTCACTAAGGGGAGCCCTGGAAAAACTACCAGGAATTCCATTTATGCTTAGAAATAAAACTATTCCATCAAACATAAAAAACCCATTGTTGAAAACATTAATGGCAAGTTGAGAAGCATGGAAAACAAAACTGTTACCACCCAATTCATTTCTTGTGCCCTTCTTAAATCACCCCTTATTTTGTAAGAATGATAAATAGGTGTGTAGTGTTCACCCTGTTACTGTGTATGTGACTGTACAGGAGAGAGAAGGAAGGGTTAAAACTTCTGCCCAAATATGGAGTGTGGAGGTGGAACCTTGGTGCTTAAATAGCTCTACCAGAGGTAACTGGTAGTCAGATAGGGCCAAGATAGGGAAACTGACAGGCACTGAAGAAGTGACATGGCAGTTAGGGAACTGTCAAGTTTGAGTGAGGGAATTAGATCAGTTTTTGAGTGAATTGCTTTGGGAAACTGAACACAAGTGAACTGTATTCAACATCTTATTGTATTTAATAAACTTTCATTTTATTTTTTCACATTACATGTTATCTGGAACTCAGTGAATGAACTGGGATACCCTGACTGGTGGCAGTGATACCCGAGACTAAATTGGTACAGGTCAATGGTCCGTGAGATGACTGGGGGACTGTGCTAGAGTGAGGTTGTGCCTTTTACTACTCTCTATTGAGAGGAGTGTGGTAACCCGGCCACATCTGAAAGGCTGACCTCCAAAACATGCAATTTAGGACTATTTGTAGTCAATTTACCAAAATCAAGGACTCAACTCTTGACACAACTAGGTGCTATCAGAACTTAATTGTTACAACTACACCAGATAATTTGTTTTACCCATTTGCCACAGATTAGAGAAGAACCTGGTAGGTCTCTAGCTTCAATAGAAAATATAATATTATTTGCAACTGAAGAGCATAAGGATCTGAATGCTAAGATCGATTCAGTCTTAACTAATATTCTTTATGGAGGCACAAGTGGACTCAAAGAAGTCTGGGAGACAGGAATTGGTATTAAAGATGAAGACTGGGAAAGGCATTGTGGAGTAGGAAGCCCTTTAAATCCATGTCAGCTATGGTTAAAGAGCATTGCCTCAAAGTGGCAAGAAAGTCCAAAGGCATTATACTCCAGTGAGATCAAATGCTATAAATAAAAACTTGGATCCAAATTGCTAGAGCGGCTGTAAAGTAAAGGGCACCTACTTACACTCCTGGTGGCATTGCCCCAGAATTCATGATTTCTGGATCAAGTTGTTTGAAAAAATTAAAATTAAATGATCACAAAATGTAACTGTAAGCCCAGGATTGGGCTCAATGAATTTGTTCTTTGATTCGAATGCACAATTACACCATAAGGAACTGATCACTCTTCTATGTGCCAGACAAACAATTGCCCAAAGCTTGAAGAAAGCTGCAGAAATCTCACTAAACACCTGGGAATCTAAGGTATGGAGATTAGTTCTGATGGAAAAACTTACTGCATACACTTAGCAGAGGTATCAGAACCGAAACAGATGTGTTCCTTAAAACTTATTGTTGCAATTATCATACTGACTCTCTTAGTATCCCCCCAATAACTCATGCCGATTTATAGAAAGATATTCTATATGTTAAATACGGGGTTCCATTGTTCTGTATATTGTTTTGTATATAGTTTTCTCTTCTTTATTAAAATGTTATTAATAAAAAAATTCAATGACCTCCTGTAGTTATGGAGACAATAGCCATTTTCAGTATGCTTTCTTTATACAAACCTGAGGGATGTCTCAAAAATAGCTATCTGATTAGCATTAGCTTCAAAATAATCAAGTACATTTCAGCAACAACTCTTCTTGGTAGATGATATCATTAAGAAATAATTCCAAGAACTGTCAAGCATCAGTTCAAGATACCGTGAAAATGTCTCCCAAAGCATAAACTTTGTAATAAGTGATGCAAGTTCATCTCTGATATGGGCTGTAAAAAAAAGAAGATTATTATAATAGTGCTCTTCCCAGCAAATCGAACCATTAAAAATGTACTTAATGTTCACTAGAATTGAAAAGGAGGCCTGTTAAAATCCATATTTTGCTACTTTGTATAATCATAGGAAAATTTACTACGTAGTAGTTCCAGGCCACAAATTTGATTTTTACAAATGTAAGAAGAGAAAGAAAAGATATACCCATTTCTAAATTACTTTTAAAATGTTTCTGTAAGTTCTAACATATCTAAGATTTCTAACAGGGTATAATTATCTGATTGTGTGTGTTCTGTGCTATCAAGTTAGAACTGATTTACAGTGACTCTAATAGGGCTTTCAAGGTAAGTGAGATATTTAAGGAGTAGTTTTATCAGTTCCACTCCTCCAGTCAGTTTGCATCTCTGAGTGAGGGTTCAAAAGAGCCCTAGTTCGTCACTCTAACCACCACACCACACTGGGAATCATGGTTCAAATGCATCACACAATTGGTCCACATAATTAGCAGATATTTTTATTTTATAGGTGAACATAGATAATAATTGCTTTTGGATATACGGCATGTTGGAAGACTATATTAGAATTTCTTCTACTGTTCCTTTCCAGTCCGCCTTGCTGCCATCATATTATTTACCTTCTAGCAAATTATGTTCCACCTGTTATAACAGTGATCTAATCACTGATATTGCATTTCCAGAAAGGCAGGAAGTCCCTGATATGTGCTTAATTCATATATAGTTAAGATCCTTAAATTGCTTTCATCACATGGATTATTAGCTTTCTATGCCATTTCACATATGACCTGCATTGGAACCACATAAAATAATCAGCTAATAACACAACCTAGTCATAACTGATAAATCAATAAAAAATAAACATAAGAATTATAATCTATGAGTTAGAATAATCCAATAGAAAACTAATAGCTAGTTATTCAATGAGCACATGAAGTTGAGGATGAACTTGGCCCATGAATGCAGTCTTTTCATTCCTCCTCAACCAGGAAGTCTCTAATATCGAATCATAAGTAAAAAAAAATCTTGTTGTTTAGTACATCTTTGAAGACCAATGAATGGCATAACTTGCAGCAGCTTCTCAATGAAAACTAAAAAAATCCCTGCTTGTATTTTTTTTTGCGGGGGGGGGGGGGGAGGGAGGGAGGGAAATGAACACCAATCTGCTGGTTTGACACACAGTTAAAAATCAAAGTAGCGCTTCAGCAATTGCAACAAGTAATGATTGCAAATCATGCCATTTGCCTTCCACAGTTGTAAAGAAACAACAGGTGTTTGGGTATAGAATAGCAGTGTTGAAATGTGTGTCAAGAATATTTTACTTTACCCCTCTGTCAAATGAATAACAGCATGAGAGCTTCTTAGCATATTAAACTATCTTCAAATAGTGGCTTAACATCCTGGGTTGTTTCAACACCAGTAACCACAGGCGCCAACTAAGAAACAAGTCAGGAACATTTTCTATTGATTGATTGCCTTTTGAGGATGCAGTATCTTCAGGCAAAAACTACGTCAACCTAAGCTTATTAAGCAGAGATAACTTTAGGGCTGTGCAATTGATTTGACTAAATCTCAAACGGAGCTCAGCTGATTTGGTTCAATTTGGCTTAAGTTCAAAGCAGATGAGATTGGTCTGAAGTTGATTTGGACTAGTATGAATGACGTTTGTCCAATTTGATGCCCCAGACACTAAAAGAAAGCCAGACAGTATTTGAATTGTGTGAAGGAGGACTATAGAAAGAGAGCATGGAAATTAAACATAGAATTTAATTTACAGTAAGTACTGGGGAACACTGTCTGAAATCTATCTGCTAATCCCAACCAGAGTAGCCAAAATCTATTGGGGTAGGGTCTGCTTGCATAGCAGGAATTACATGATCAGCACTGGCAGCTTGATCACGGTCATTGTCATCAAAGGACTGGAGACTAGTAGAGCCACTACCATACATACTAAGATTTACATGTAATAAGTGAATCAACAAGAAAGGCAAGAAGGATACAACTGGTTGACTAAAATTAACAAGACAAAATCATTGGAAGTGAAGTGGCAGACTTATACTAACATTAATCATGAGTACCTTTCTAATGTCACACATCCCTTCCTTGCTAGCCTATGATTGGAAAATTCTGGTGATATTCTAGTCTGAGATAACGAACTGGAGCTATCAGGGAGCAAAGACTTGTTCTTGAGCAGTTAGAATAAGATCATATAAAAGAGTCAAAATCAAAACCATATGCAGCATTTTGTTGCATATGCTCTACCGTTCCAGTTTCAACCATCAAATTAATTTTTAGAATAATTTCTTATACTAAACTTTTGTTGTTGCTCATATTATGTTATGACACAAAATTCATCAGCCCATTTTACCACGTGTATAATCATATATATACACATAAAGGACTGTAAGTGGTTTACACTCTAAAACTCAACAAGAAAAAGAGCAGAAGAAAGGAGGGAAAACAGAGGGAAAGATAAACGGAAGTAGTATATGGCTATTTCATTCTATATACTTAGGTTTAGTTAAGCATGAGAACTAGAGAGTTATATCAAAGATTTCATGGAAAGGATAATTTTTTAAGAGGACCATGAATTAAATAAGAGACAGCAACATCCCCAAGAACTATATCACTTGTAAGAGACCTCCCCATACCTCATAAGGGAACCCTAATTTCTTTTTTAAAAATAATGAATATATTTTCTCCCCATTGCCATTCCCAGGCTTTCATATGTCTACTTGGAGGCAGATCCAACCATATTGAGTGGTATGGAAGAAAGACTGACTTTAGACATCTGGGACAATGAAGAGTGGTGAGCCCAAAAGAACCCAGGGGAACAAAGGTTATAGGTGAAGCAGTGCAGTGGTCAAGGGAGACAATGTCTTGCCCTTTGTAGGTAAGTTCAAGAAACTTGTACTGCATCAGGGAGTGGACGGGAAACCAGAATAAAGATTTAAAAGGGCTGTTGCACAATCAGCAAAGTAAGAAGGGGGGGGGATAACAGCCATAAGTCTTTCACATTTAAATAAAAGACCCATGGTATGAATAATTTGTCTTTACAAAGAAGTAGAACATGAAGGTTCTTTGTTTCCTGAGTATTCCCTCTTTCATTTAACCTTTAGGGTACTTTTTCACCCTTTGTCTATCAAATCACTTCACCAATTACTTTATCCAACAGTTTTGTGATGACTGCCCACAGAAAGGCAATCAGACCATCTAGGGGAAGGGCAAGAATTTTGAACCTGTAAAATGGGATGGAATTTAGTGTGGAGGACTGTCTGCTTCAAATCTCACGGAATTACTGTGTGCAGAGCTCCTGATAACCTCTATCTTGGATTGCTGCTTGACTGTTGTGCTTCTATCTAGGTTCGTTTTTGGCTCTTTTCCCCACTTGATTTCTCCCCCTTTCTCCATTTCTTTTGCTGCTCCCAGGTAGTCTGCCTCTGAAAGCAAGCGTACTAGGGTGTTATGTTTGTTTTGTTTTGTTTTGTTTTGTTTTAGTTCTTCTCCAACCTCCAATTCTTTTAGGGATTTTTTTCCAGTTGGATTTGTTTTTTTTTTTTTTTTTTTGTTTTTTTAGTCCTTCCCTTTGCTTTTACTTGTGCAGATTTGTGGGCTAGAGGGGATGGACTGGGTTGGCAGCTGGTATTATCCTATTCTTTTTACCCCATGTGCACATGATCTGTTGTGCTGGTAGGTGCCTGCATAGGTCTGGTGCTGATTTTTCTTTCTCATGTACTGTTGGCTCCTTTTGGAGCAGCTTCACTGTTACCTTGGCTAATTTTTTTTTGGAGTAGTTTTAAAGTGTTATTTTGGGGTGTCAGAAAATACAAACGGTAACTTTGAAAGAGGCTTTCTCTTTTGTGCACAGAGCAGTATACAAAATGCAAAAACAAGAGTCCCCGTCCCCTGAAATGATAGGAATATTGAAACGTTCACCATGTATATATCCCTAGTGAATAGATTTTGCACCAGTGTTGCAGAGATACGATAGAACCAAAGTGAGACATGACAAAAGACAATATTTCAGTGGTGTGGATAAAGGATCAACAGGGTACCAACAAACTTATTTTTGAAGTGTCCAAAGAGAGGGAGAGAGAGACTGTTATTTTTGAAATTGTACTAAGAAGAAAGCATACAGTAAGGAATGTAACATGGCACCAGGCTAAACCTGGGTAACAAAGGGGTGTATGAGGGGAGAAGGAAGAATCCAAAATAAACTCAGGGCTACGTGTGCGTCTAGCAAATTGGAGATGATATTATTGATGTATAAAATAAATAGACAAGGAAAAGAAGGTTTGGGAGAGTACATGAAAATAAATGTTTTATATGAGGGTTTTCTACAGCAGTCCTTATCAAGCACTTTGATCCTTGCAAAAGAAATATAATGTGGGACCTTTAACTAAAATCATCTCCAATCACAAGCTACGAAGACTAGGACTGATGGGAACAGAAACCCAACAACATCCGGAGGGCTATACTTTCCCCATCTTGATCCACATGCACAGCATAATGTAAGAATTCTGCTATAAAACTGTATCCATCCTCACGAATAAACTATAAACTCCCTTTTCAGTTTAAGTGTTGGAAATTAGCGCATTTCTGAAATAGAAACCCAGAAAGAGTGCATGCCTTGGCAGAAGATTAGCATACATACTAATTCGATTTGTTTCACAAGATGGCTACTATATGAAAAGCTTACTAGTGACCTTTGGTCCAATGGGACACAGTAATATATGCAACAAGGCAGCCTGAAAGTACACTTGCAAGTAACTTAAGTTTGCATTGCAACTTATTATACCAGCTTTCGGAAATCTCTTGAATATCATGCTGAAAAGGAGGAATGTAAAAATTAGAAACAGGTTATCTTCCTTTGACCGGTTCACAAAGGTAATCTGGTTTTTCATATTGTCCAGAACTACACACACACACACACAATATGCATTAATATACAAATAAAACAAAATAGGTGTTTCTCTTTCTGGGGAGGAAAAACTAAGTATATCACAGTAGCAATACATTTGTGCTTACCTTCCTTTTGTGGATCTCAGAAAGCCATGTTCAGTTTCAATATTGAAATGGAGTACAGAGCATCAGTTCCAGCATTGCAGACCACCTGATAAAAGACAAACATATCAGCTATAAACACACATACTTCTCTTGATTTACTCTATAAATGGACTCATGAAACACTTTTAACAGTATACAACAAGAAACAGACTGATAGGAACTGATAGGAGTTGAGTTAATTATAAAGAAATTAAACCATACTTCATCCTTATGGATACCAAAGTACTGTGCACACATATAATCAAACCAATAAGTCCAATAAGTTAATCAAAAGAAAAATAAAGAAAAAGGCTGCTTCCACAAATGAAATTTTATTCAGCTGGCACTGGCACAATTTCAGTACTGGTACAAGTCAGTGGTGATGCGAGTTAACACAAAATTCATTAAAGACACCTGTGCAAGAACATTCCTGATGATTTTATGTCATTTGAAGGTTGCTATAAGAAGAGATATTCTAGTCGATACATGAATCCCATTCTGTTTGGGGTTCTAAAATTTAGGACTAGCATTTTGAACTGAGCATGGGATTTCTCTGAAAAGGTACCCAGTGCTGTTCTTTCACAATCTGTGCAATACGATTCTGACTGACTACACCAGTTCTAGTTCTAGATCAGTGGTTCTCAACCTGTGTGTCCCCAGATGTTCCTGGACTGCAACTCCCAGAAGCCTCCACCACTCGCTGTGCTGGAATGGATTTCTGGGAGTTGCAGTCCAGGAACATCTGGAGACCCACAGGTTGAGAACCACTGTTCTAGATGCTGTATTCTGCACCAACAGAATCGAGCAGTTAGACTTTTTGGATAGTCCCACAGATAACGAACTGAAGACCTTCAACTGGAAAATTAATAGAAAATGTACTACAGTGGCCAAATTGTTCTATCCAGAAATAGTCATAGTCATGAGCCAGTAGAAGATGATACAAAGCAATTCTAATTAATGATGTCTCCTGAACTACCAGGGGCAGTGTTGGATTAAGAAGCATTGCCTAACAAGGCACTGGATTTTTCATGGAAAAGTGTAATCCTATCTCGGACTGGCTACACAAAGGAATTGCATCTTGATAGGATTCAACTTCAGTTTACTAGACCTAATTCAACCTATTACTCACTCAGTTCAGACATCAGTTCAGCATCTGCACCATCCTGCCTGAAGCAGATGACAAAAAGAAATAATGCTGCATGCCATCAGCAGAGTGACAGCATTTCATTCCACCTGGTGACTTTATCACTAGATCACTGTACTTGGCAATTTCATGTACCGTATGTGTTAGAAGCATAGACAACAAATGTTTCCCTGTAAGATATTACAGCTCAGATATCATTGGTCAAATACAAAATACCCTTATGACAGATAGGAGCAGACCCACCACACACCCAGTATCTCTGACTTCCAACTACTAGAGTCAGTCCAATACAAAATAGGGTTGATGGCATCAAAAGCTACTGAGAGATTCAGCAGCATTAACAGGCAGTTTCCCCTCTGTATTTCCTCCAACAAAAAGGCATCTGTCAGAGAATCCAAAGCCATTTCAGTTCCAAATCAAAACTTACACCTTTTCAACAATCTGCTTTTTTCCAAAGCATCATCGATAGTTATGAAAACCTTTTCAATCTAATGGATGTCCCATAAAGAGTGGAAATGCAGTGTTTCTTTCAAAGCCTCTCATACCACCCCTTCCTTAAGGATGCATAAAGGAAATGGGGGAAGACAGAGAACAGGAGTCAAAGGAGACTGCGAAAAGAGAGAACAGGAAAGGAAGCATACTGGGTCAATGAGGAAGAGGCACCCCTGCCTGCCTACATTATGGAGGAGCTTAGCCATAAATCAAACATTTATTACTGCCCAGAATGCAGACTTAGGTTACTTGCAATCTTGCAAGTTCATGACAGGTGTTCAGCAAACCAGCTGCCTAAAGTCTTCTGTTTTGTAGATGAATGCATAAAAGTTCTTTAATGTATATCCTTCGTGTTATGTAAAGCTGTCAGTCACCCCTTTGAACTACACAATTAGAACACCTTACCTGAGCAGTCTTTTCTTTAGAAAATATTTTCTCAAATTTTTAATCTAGTGCAGATCTCTCAGTGACAGACAAGCATTTTCCTCAGATTTCTGTGGGAAAGGTTATCAATGTTGAATCAATTCCACACAGAACAAAGGGGAGTGCTTCTTTCACAGATTAGGACTCAAATCCCTATTGGTCAACATTATATTGCTTAGCATAGTAAAATGCACCAGCACCAGAGTGGGCCTACTGAACCAGTTGAAATTTGATGAGTCATGTTCCATCAATTCAAATGGGCCTATTTCATTTGTGAATTACTTATAGTAAGTTGCAGTTAGAGTAGAGCCATTTGAATCAACTGAACTTATGTAGGAGTGGACTCACTAGATCACCATAAGCTGATTTACTACTGTAAGCAAGGGTATTTTGGTCAACCTCTCTATACAGTACTTTCCATTAAGTCAAGAGCTAAAAACAAAGCTACTATGTTATTAAAAAGAGGTTTTGCTGATACAGTATACAAAAAGAAATATCTCTCCTGTTTGTGGACTAACTGTTTGTGCAGAAGGATACTTGTCTGTATAGATATAGATAACAGCCTCTTTCAACAAAACACATATGTCAACATAGGAACAACAGATGTCATCGAGTGACCAAAATGGTGCTGTTTTCCCTTCTACCTATGAAACAATGAAGCGGCCACAGTTGCTGATAAGACCAATGAACAATTTTATGCATTTACATTCTGTGTCCAAATTGAAGGTAGCTATAAGTGGGGTCACGAAGAGTTGGTCACAACTGTAACGACGCAACACACACACACACACACACACACACACACACACACACACACACACACACACACACACACACACACACACACACACACACACAAAGAAAACTATTGTCTGTTTTGCAACTAAGGTCCATATGTTGTTCAGTCGTTCAGTCATGTCCGACTCTTCATGATCCCATGGACCAGAGCTCGCCAGGCCTTCCTATCTTCCAGTGCCTCCTGGAGTTTGGTCCAAATAACAAGTTTTAATTTTAAATAATTCTCATCCATTTAAATCCACATACTATTCCTCCAGAACAGTGACCTGGAAACAAAGAATGCATCGAAATATAGTAAAACTACTTAATTTAAGCCATTATAATTAAAGTATTAAATTATGTGTTAAATTTCAGTTATATAACTCTTCAGTACAGAAATATTGAGAAACCCTTAACTACAGCAGCACTACTGGATGCCATTATAATTAACAAGGACATGTAAAAAATAAATTAACAGTTATGTTTTATAATCATGTGAAAGTGAAATGAGCTCATGAAGAGGTCCAAGTACTTACTGTGATCTCATTAGCCAAATTTTTACATGCTATTTTATATCACTACTTATGCTACTACAGTATTAATTTGCCTGTGTGTTCCATATATTTATGAAAGCATATTTTAAAAATCCAGTAATGAAGTGTAAGAACTGTTTAGCAATATACACTCACACTGCATCTATAATGAAGCATATACAGTACATATATGTTCCTTGAATCTCCATTTGAGATTTTTTACTTTCCCCCTTACCAATGATGATTCTCATAGCTTCCCATGGTCAGAAAGAAAAGGAGAGGGTCATAGTTTATCTTTCTCCCCATCCTAGCAGCGATTTTTTTCCTGCTTCCCCACCCAACCCCTACCCCAAGAAATCTAATATGGAATTTTGTTGGCTGTTGGCTGTTGTTGTTGTTGTTGTTGTTGTTGTTGTTGTTGTTGTTGTTGTTGTTGTTGTTGTTGTTGTTGTTGTTGGTGGTGGTGGTGGTGTGTGTGTGTGTGTGTGTGTGTGTGTGTGTGTGTGTGTGTGTGGTCTTTTTTTTCCTAGACAGAATATGAAGGATTATTAAAACTTTTGCACAGAAAGACAAACAGTACTTCCATCACAACATTTCATAAGGAAGAGGCGAAGAAAGCACTGAGCTCCTTGGACTATTACAATTCACTTGCAGATTGACATATCTTCTGCACCATATTCACACAGAAAGAAAAGAAACACCACAGTACATGGGATTGTTAACATTCCTGTATAGCATTACAGTTTTCCTGCACAGGATTCATTGGGTGTGGCACATGTGGCAGTTTCCGGGTCAGAACAGGCAAACATTGAACAAAAGGTAAAGTGGAAATCAAGACTGGGTCTCATTTTTCCAAGAGATCTTGTTTGTGCAGGGGGAAATCTTGTCAGGCAATCTTGGCATGTTGAGACTTGCAAGGAACAAGAAAATTTTCATACTCATACACAGCTTAAGGTTGCTTCCATAGTCGTTACACAACAGCTGAAGTGGAAGTCAATACCCTAAGCATATCCACCAGCACACTGTGCAATTGCTCATGCTAGGGATGGGCTGCTAATTTCACAACTACATGGTTGTTGCCGGGCATAACGCCTGGCACATTTACACCGGAATAAATTTAAGTTATACCAGCGCGAACAAGATATTGGTCTCTGTGTCACAATCTGACACTCTGTAACATTGTTTGAAGACCTCAGTCCACCAGACAAAGGGTTGCTAATCCCACAAGAAGCCAAATAGTTTTCATAGCACAGTTCTTCCTTAAATTGTACAGGTGTGAGCAGCAGCATCTTGGGTATACAATTGTTTTTTCAGGAAAAAAATTCAATCAATAAATATTTAACTAATATTATTTCCCTGGCACAGAACCCTGGGCATGAGTTTAACACCCAAGGTATACTTGCCTACAAACAAAATATCTCTAATTCAGCCTCTACATTGGAGGATCATAAGGAACTTTAATGCCTTTATATAGAAAGGTTAGTCAGCACTATGGAAGAGAATCCCAATACTGTAGAGAGAAAGTCCATAGGAACCATAGGAAGCCATTCTCTCTCTCTCTCTCTCTCTCTCTCTCTCTCTCTCTCTCTCTCTCTCTCTCTCTCTCTCTGTATATGTGTGTAAATCATCTGTTTAGGCTTTGTAGTTGCATGGGGGGCATAAGAATTATACATGGATGTCTATTGCCTCTCTGTACTGTTGAAAGGAGAAGTACCACTTGTAACCACTTAATCATGCTTATCTGACATCATTCTGATTGTTGTTGTTGTTGCTGCTGCTGTTGTTGTTTGTGGGAGGCAGGATGAGAGTTTGGGAATGTAATCTTTTTAAAGATATCTTTATTTTCTCTTATTTTACAAGTGATCCATCAACACTACTGTATGTTCTGAAATTATTACATATGGCAACATCAGCAGATATATCAGACTGGTCATCTGAAACAGCTAGCCAAGTCTGACAACTGTTTCCCTGAAATGTGAGGCTTGCAATGGTATAGAAAAAGTCCAGATCACATAGCTAGATGATACACCTGAACAGCCTACTAGATGCCAAAAACAATCATATACTTTGATTTAAATTGATTTACATTTATTAATATATAATTATATTTTAATTATATATATATTAATTTTATATATATTATATTTTAATTATATATATTTTAATTAATTATATAATTAATATATAATTATAATGAATATAATTAATATATAATCAATATATATGAAACCAATAAATGCTTCATGTTTGTTTTAAAACTTAAAAAAATTATTTACACAGAGCAAGTAATATTTACACCAAAAAGTGCCCCTCTGGAATTCTGCACTCTCCACTCCAAACTTTGCCACAAATTGCTATTTTCCAAGTGTGTACATTAAGACTAAGCTGGCCTGCAGAATGTAGGTCATGTTTCCTTTGCCCACACTAATTTTCTTCTCCAAGTACTAGAAGAAGGGGGTAGGGAAAACTATATCATTCACGTGTTCAATGTACAGGTGCACAGCATAAGAATGTGAGATATCTTAAGAGAAAGAAAAGATATCTCAGGTCCATCCTCAGTTCACTGAAGTAAAAGTTTAAAATGGCTGAGAAATCCTCTTCACAGCAAAGGCAAGCAGAAGTGTACACTGGAAGGTCACTGTCTGGTATAGGCTGTTTAAGAATGGAGCCATCTCCATCCCTTCTGAAGCCAGTAAAAATGGAGAAAGTTAGGTATATGCTTTAAGGTAGCGCGCTGGATTAAATCCAAGTAGTGTGGTACATTAAAAATCCAGGTGAACTGCAGACTTTGTAGGAAATTAACTTGAATGTTTTATTTCAAAATATAGTAATAGGCATTTTTAAAGACAACTTTCAACAGCCCCATGACATCATGGAGCCATTTATATTTGTTACCCTTAACAAATTCCTCTGCTTTATGTCTCTGTTACAAACAGCATGTTGCTCAGTGCAAGAGTCTATTGGCCAAAGAATTAGAATAAAAGAAAATAAATAAATAAAATGCCGCAGTCCTAGGAATCAATCCTATAGATTAAATTTGATGGTACCTTTTCATTAAAAAATATAGAATTGTTTCATTTCCGTATAACGTAGAAGAAGATGGCACATACAGAAAGAATGTGAACAAATAAAATCAATTATCCCTTTCCCCTGTACTCCTATATACTGCTTCCCACACTCTTCAAGATAATGTTCTGTGTTTTGGTTTATATTTTCAGAGAATGCTAAGGGCTATAGAAGTAAATAGTCAACACCTCCCTTGCGTCTGGGAGCTTCATCTGCACACTATGTGATTTATTTCTGAATATACTTTTAGAACTTGAACATGCCTAAGACTATGGACATGTACATCAGATTTGAGGAAGAGGGACTGTGTGTAATATAAAATATTGGTCTATGGCAGTGGTGGCCAAACTTAGGCCCTCCAGATATTTTGGACCACAACTCCCACAGTCCTTTGTCAGTGGCAATACAGGCTTGGAATTCTGGGAATTGTGGTCCAAAGCAGCTGGAGGGCCGAAGTTTGGCCACCACTGGTCTATGGGTTTTAATGTACTGTATTTTTAAAAAGCAAAAGTTCAACTTTATACACAAATTTCTAATTTCTCTGTTAAAATTAGTAAAGCAAATGGTGCAGAAATTTTCTGCACAGTTTGGAATACACAGTACCCATAAAATATGGAATCTCTTGAATAAAAATCAAAGAAGCCAACATAAAAAAGGAACATTTTTTAAAAAAACCTTTCAAAGCAATAAATCTTCACCAGACCTTGACATTATTTTTGGTTTTATGCTTCTTTTGTGCCTTTCATCTATCAATCAGTCAAATGTAAACACATAAAATGGTTTTCCTGAAAATACCTTAGGGCACTGTTTGAACCTAATGTAAAAGTAAATAGTAAAATATTAATGTATTAAGCCAAAAATGTCCAAATATCAATAAGATTATATTAAAATGGAAAAAAGATGAGTTGCAACTTCCCCATGAGCCTAACTAATCTAATAAGAATGAACCAGTCATGTAGACAGGTTCTCACTGATGAAGGTTTACTTTTATTATGACTAGGCAAAATAAAATAAAATCTCCCAACAGTTATGAAATAAAAAAGCTGAACGTATTTTGCAAGAACCTATGTAACTTGCTTAATTACTACTACTAATATAGTCATGTAACACAGACAAAACAATGTTGTTTTTAACATGCTTTAACTATTTTGTATCAAGTTTGGAGATATAAGAATATTTGACTCGCAGAAAAGTACTGGAACATTATGCATTCACTTTTAATAGCACTGATCTGTGTCAGCAAATTATCTACAGCTCCCTCCTATACGTATATGTGAAAATATTTAGTATCTTTTCCAGGGCTGTGGAGTCGGTAGATAAATGTTCCGACTCCGACTCCGACTCTGACTCCTAAGTTTTTTGTACTTCTGACTCCGACTCCAACTCCCCGACTCCAACTCCTCTGTATTAATATGTGAATCTATTTTATACATTCCTTGGGGAAAAGAGCCAACCCCTGTGGGACCCCACAAGGGAGCACCCAGGGAGCCAACAGCTCCCCCCCCCAAGCTGCACACACTGGGGCCGGTCTTCCAGGAAGGACCGGATCCAGCTGAATGCTGTGCCCCCGATCCCCACCCCAGAAAGCTGGTCCAGCAGGATACGGTGGTCGACGGTATCACAGGCCACTGACAAGTCCAGGAGGACCAACAGGGTAGAGCAACCCCTGTCAGCCCCCCGAAGGAGGTCATCTTGCAGTGCAACCAAGACTGTCTCAGTCCCCCGATACGGCCTGAACCCGGACTGGAATGTGTCAAGGACATATTCTTCCTCCAGGAATGACTAGATCTGGACAGCAGCCACCCTCTCGATGACCTTGCCCAGGAAGGGGACGTTGGCAATCTGACGGTAGTTGGCCAATTCGTCCGACGCCTGGGCAGATTTTTTTAGGGTGGGCTTCACCACCATCTCCTTCAGGCGAGAGGGAAAGACCCCCTCCCTGAAGGAGACAGTTGAAATAATGGAAGCCCACTCAGTCATACAGTAACCCCCCACCGATCGCGTGGGTTAGGGACCCACCCCACCCGCAATCCATGAAAACGCACGATATGCGGAAGCGGGTGGGGAGCCCTGGGGCAGGGGGGGCGCGATCGTGCACCTGTCCGAGAAGTCTTGGGGCAGTGCGTGCCGGCGGCGGCAGGGGTATCTGACCTCCCGCCGCCGCCAGCCTGCGCTGCCCGAGACTTGTTGTTCAGGGCCATCTTCATTCAAATGCATTGCCAATGCATTTCAATGGAGAAAATTTTCCCCATTGGAAAATATTGGCTCAATGCTTTCCAATGGGGAAAAAATTTCCATTGAAATCCATAGACAATGCATTTCAATGGAGATTGCTGCCCCCCGCCCCCCGAGACTTCTCGGAGGGGCCCGGGGGGTGGCGCAGAGCGGCCTGGGGGGGCTGTGGAGAGTGATCCAATCACTCCCCGGCGCCCGTCCCCCCCGGCTCCAAGCCTTTTTGGAGGGGCCCAGAAGGGCTGCGGAGAGTGATCCAATCGCTCCCCGCTGCCCCCCCCCCGGCTCAGCTCCAAGCTTTTTCAGTGGGGCCGGGGGGGGCTGCGGAGAGTGATCCAATTAAACCCCGGCGCCCCCCCACCCGGCTCCAAGCCTTTTCGGAGGGGCCTGGGGTGGCTGCGGGGAGCGAACTGATCCCCCTCCGCCACCCCCTGTGCGGCTCCTAGGCTTTTTGGAGGGGCGGGGGGCAACCCCCCCCCGAGCGGTGCAGGTACTGCGATCCCGCGATGTAGTGGGACTGTGGTACCTGAACCGCGAAGTGGCGGGGGGTGACTGTACTCCCTCCCGCAGATTTAATAAGCCATGCAGGACAAGGGTCGAAGGGGGAGGCAGCTGGCCTGCAATAAGCCAAGGCCCTGGAGGCCTCAATACTATTCTTACCTTAGAGAACTCAGTAATTATAACTTTTTGCGAATTGGGACATTTAAACTTGCTTTTTTAAAATTCCAATATAAATTTAGGAGTCGGAGTCGGTGCAATGTTTGCCGACTCCGACTCCGACTCCAGATACCCAAAATTTCCTCCAACTCCGACTCCACAGCCCTGATCTTTTCTGATACTTGGAGTGGATTTTTTCCTTAACCTTTTCTTTAATATACTATAAAGAATAAAAGAACAAAAAGGTATTATTGTGTTCAGAAAACAAGACTATGCCTGAACAAAACAATACACACATGTTCAAATAGTTTGGTATCATAATGACAACCGGTATGAAAAGTTTCAGCTGCCTTCATCTAAAATAAGGACACAATACTTTAGAAGTGCAATTCTAGAGGTTACACAAACTACAAGAATAGGAATAAATGATAATTTCTCACAGTGGATGAATGCAAGCTGTGTGATCTCTCAGAAGTCTATACTGGGCCTAGTGCTTTAAACTTGTCCATACATGATCTGGAATTAGAGATGAGTAGACAACTGGCCAAGTTTGCTAAATGTTTCTGGTGATGAAGATCTCCATATCTTCAGCAGCATTTCTAATAGTCACACAATATCTAAGTACTGTACCAGAAAGCAGCTATATAATAAAGAAACAGACATCCTTATCTATGGTGAACAGACAAGACAGACAGAATGATGAACATTCAGGAGAACATTTGAAATATGCACAACTGTCACCAACAAAACAGATGCAGTGGTACCTTTACCTATGAGTTTAATCCATTCCAAATGCATGCTCATAAGTCAAGCAACTCGAACGTAGTGCACCATAACTAAAAAATAAAAAATAAAAATTAAAAAAATTGTAGAGCAGAGTGTATCCAAAATTTGTAAGGCAGCATTTAAAATGCCATCGGTTTTTGGCTCTTAAGTCAAATTGCTCATAAGTAGAGCTGCTTGTAAGTAGAGGTACCACTGTATCTAATTTTCGTGAAAGGAATATTTAAACAAAGGTACCCAAAGTGCAATACTTTGGCCACCTCATGATGATACAGGACTCCTTGGAAAAGTCCCTGATGTTGGGAAAGACTGAAAGCAAAAGTAAAAGAGGACAGCAGAGAATGAGATGGTTGGATGGTGTCATCAATGCAACCAACATGGATTTGACCAATCTCTGGGAGGCAGTGGTAGACAGAAGGGCCTGGCATGCTCTGGTCCATGGGGTCACGAAGAGTAGGACACAACATGACAACTGAACAACACCCAAAGTGGTCCTGAGGTAGTCAGGGCACTAATGAAGATTGGTGCTACCATACTCTTTTACTCTCTTGGTTCATTTGGTTTGCATGTCAACATGCACAAAACTATCACACTTCCTTCTAAATATGAATAAATTGGAGTACAGGATATGAATAATTAGACAGTATTTCTACCACAACATTCATGCTATTCAATAAAAAAATATCACTGTTGTGCTTCCTCACCCATTATTTCTCCCTTCACACACATCACAGAACCAAGCTCTCTAATTTTACATAATTTCATGGTTCAAAACTAAAGCTCCAAAAATATTAACCACCCACCGAGATCACCTTGACATGCTTCTATTGCACAAAATAGAACATTATACTAACTACTAAACCCTGAAGCATATTCAAAACATCACATCCTATTTGGAAAATACACAAAGAAAATGGGGTAAGTAAGATTATTTTTAAAAGTAATAGGTTATACTCATATTTTTTCTGTTCAACATTATAAAGTTTCACACTCATACATATTTTTTCTAACAAGGTCAAATTATAGGTGTGATGCATGCACTTGCTAGATAAATTTCACCTATTCTGTGCAAGTTTGTGTATGTCAAATATGAGGCTGGCAGTCAAGGGAAAAAAGATGTTATGTGCAAGACTGGTCAAATGAAATTAGTCAGTTAAAATATCTTCATAAGGACTGATATTTAGGCAGAAGAGCAGTTTCCAAACCGACCTCTCCTTTATTGTTTGAGCATAGTGCCATATCAAACCTCAGATTGGGATGTCACAAGTCACTGAAGTTGAGGTACCTTAGTAGGCTAGAAAGATTCAGAGGATTTTTTTAAACAAGGGCCTTACCACTGTCTCCTTTAGACTTGCCAAATGAAGCCTGTCCATGAATGGTTACTGATCATTCTGCTGTATCACTTGTCCTGTGCACCTCTGCCTGTCTTCATCAGTCACGAATAACAAAAGCCAAATAAATACACATATGGACTGTCTAATCTATAGAAAGGTAATTCTTAATTAACAAAGTGGTCCCCAACCTTGGGTCCCCAAATGTTCTTGGATTCCAACTCTCAGAAATCCTGGCGATCTCAGCTAGTGGTGGAGGCTTTGGGGAGATGGAGTGAAAGTACATCTTCAGATCCAACATTAGGGACCACTGGTCTAACAGAAATAGTGAAACCCTGTCTCATTCCACAGCAAGCTGGTTTTAGACATGGTTAGCTAATAGGGAAAGACTCAAAACATCTACATCAAATGAACATCCACCCTTCAGTAAATTATCCTGTCCCTTCTAGATTAAGATTACGGTAAAGTTTCTTCAGAACTGCAAGGGGACTGCAGAGAATGCTGCAATATGGAAGTGAAGAACTACCCACCTTTTAAAATGAATGGAAACCCAAGAAAGTCCAGCCTCTGATTATATGGAGAACTGGGTTAGTTGGAGGTCACTTAACAGGCATCAGATTGTACTTAGGAGAACCAGAGAGAACCTTAAAAAATGGCTTTTGCATTAACATGACTCTTTGTGAATGTGGAGGAGGGCAAGTTCACATCTAGGTCAGTGTATCCTGTGTCTCTCGACAGAAAAGCCTACTTTTGCATTTGTGTTTTGTGATGCCCATGTGGCTCAACCTCCCTCTTTTGCTTTGATGGAATTGGAAAGATACCAAGAAAGAGCCGGTGTTGCCCCAGTACCTGGAATAAATCACCTGGATTCTCATCACCAAAGGGCAAGACTGTAACCACTATGTCAGTGATGGCAAACCTTTTAGACACTGAGTGCCCAAACTGCCATTCAAAACCCACTAATTTTTCGCAAAGTGCCAATACAACAATTTAACGTGAATACAGGTGGCTGCAAAGGGGAGATGTTGGATGCCCACAGAAAGGGCCCCGAGTGCCACCTTTGGCACTCATGCCATAGGTTTGCCAATACTGCACTAGGTAATAGCACTTTAATTCAATCTGGTTCCAATTGGCAAACCTAGTGGGCTTACTAAATTTTACCCCAGTTGAAGTACATGGGTCCTCTACATCAAACCTTTTTTCACTCTCCCCCACCCCTGGTCAACAGGGCCTTGTATGTCTCATAGAGCCTAATGGATATGATGTGTGAGTGAGCGTGGGGGTGTATGACTAGTGATGTCAAATTTCCAGACATTTTGAAGTTCGGAAAAAAACCATTGGGGAGAGTAACAATCTCCTGAACTGTTTACTAATTTATGTGGAACAAAAACCTCTACAAAACAATGTTTAAAAATCCAGAATTAACAATTCATGTTTCCTCTTCACAGTATTAAATAAAAATAAAATAAAAACCTCATTCTCATAAAAAGAATTGAAGAGGGGGGAAATGCATAGAAGGACATGGGACTAAGTTTCAATGAACGGGCATGAAATTTAATTAGAATCATTTTTGTTGCTCTGTATTTTCTTCCAGTGTTTTGAGGCCCAGTGAAGAGGACAGAACAGAACCAAACACACCCACCCACATGCAAAACCAAAAGAGAAACCTTTTTCTTTTTCTTGTGACAATAGCAGCACCTCATAAAGGAACAAATGCATCTTGTTCTTGCACGGGAGAGGTTAGTTTATAACCTAGGACTTGCTTGTCCGCAGTGTACAGAAATTAGAATAATCTGATACTATGCATATTTTTAGAAATGATTTGGAAAATATTAAAACACCCTGCCTTAAAATATTTTATTCATTTTTTTTGGGGGGGGGAACCAAAAGGTTTCAGGAAAAAACAGGGGAATGAGTTTTTTTCCTAATTTTTCCGTGTTTTTTTCTGGGCCTTCATATCTCTATTCATGACCCACATTGCTTTGTTTGACGAACAGGAATGCTAAACCCAATGCTTAAGCAGCTTTTACAACGGCCCTCCGACTTCCTGCCTCTAAGAAGACTCCATGCCTGGCATTCATCATCTAGCCATTGCCTGGCATACATTGCCTGGCATACATCATCTAGCCAAGAACCTTAAGAATAACCTCATGGCAAAGCACATCTTTTGCCATGTTTGAACTTTTGGGACCTGCTTTGAAGAAGAGTGTGTTGCACTCGAAAGCTTGCAATATTTTTTTTTTTTTATTAGTGGCCAATAAATGTATCACCTGTAGCCTAGTTTTGCATTTGTGTTTTGTGATGGTATGTGGCTCAACCCCCCTTTTCTGCTTTCATATATCATGGAAGACTTAATAATGTCTGCCTGCAAAGTTTTTTTGGTGTTTCCTGTTTTGGGGCAAAAGTTATCTGAAATATTTATTAATTGTGCTGAGGTGTTTCTGACATGAACAAAAAAATCATTCCCTATAAAATTCTATTCAAATATTCCTCATGTACAAACAGAAAAAAACCCTCTAAGTCCATCGATGCTCCATTAATTCTGGAATCCTAGTCAGAAACAAATATTAATAAATTCATCAGCAAAGTTTCTAGCAAACCGGCAATAGGCTATTTATTATTAAAAATATTTTATACCACCTTTCAGCTCTGAATATCACGGTTGAATGCAAAATATAATTACAAAATCCAAATATGCCATACCATAAAAAAACAATTGTGGTAAATACTTTCAAGTGTAGGAATAAAATGAAGGAAACTTATTCAACCTGTTTACAATTCCTAGGCAAATAAACAGATGTGGATAGGATTATCAACATAATATACAGTAGGTCAATATACCATTTGAGATTGAGATGCTACCACAACCATCTGAAGAGTTCCTGGTTATGTTCAACCAGTCAGCCAACAAGCCCCTCAGCAGACTGTTGTGGCAGCTTCCACATTCAGCATTCCACTCATAAAAATTGGCAGGTTACTTGCTATAACATCCACCATACTAAGAATATATCACAGCCCTGTATTACTTTTCACATGATGAATGAAGAAGAGCATATCCTGGTAATCTTAAGGCACTGGAAAGCTAGTATAAGGAGAGACATTCCTTAAGACATTTGGGTGCCAAGGCATTTGCAGCTTTAAAAGGTTCAAATACCAGTAACTTAAGCTGGGCTCAAATAGAAAAACTGTGCAGTTCATCCAGACAGAGATAATAAGACTCCATGCCATCTATACCAAGGACATTGTTGGCAACCAAATGCTATACTAACATAAGTTTCTGAATGATCTGGTAAAGGCAGTCCAATGTACAGTTATTATCTAAACAGGAGGATCTTGGAGCCTCCTGAACTAAACTGGTTAAACTAACCTTATTTATCAATAATTATAGTTGGCAAATGAGGCAAAACTGGCAAAAGGCACCTAGAGTCCTAGCTGATACCTGAATCAGTCAGTATACCCAATTTTCTTTTATACTGGGATTGCAATGCTGCCTACACATACATCTGAGGCACATCAAAACCACTTATCCACAGGGTAAGAGATTCAGCCTCCCAGTGCAGGAGTAGGAACTGTATGGTAGCATCAAGGCCACATACAGTTCACCAAGGCCCCTGGCCAGTTCACCAGGCCAAAATATCATGATCCCAGAAGGCTCTAAAGAGTTTAGTATACTGCTTAAAGGTTATTCCCCAACAAAAGACAAACATACAATCCCAGTGCAACTGAACATAATCTTCCAGTCACATCTTGCGTTGAAAAAAGGGGGAGACATACCCCACCAAGACTGCCTATACCCGACACTGAAAAAGAGAGGAAAGGGATAATTAGAACCCCACACAATCTGGAACAGCCTTGCAATTGTAATACCAGCCAAAAATGAAAATAGACTTTGTCCACCAATCAACAATGCGGCATGAAAATCAGAACCTTTCTATTCAATGGGCAACATCATTCCTGGATGGCACAGACTATAATGTATGCATAGCCAACAGACTCTAACTCTATAAACTGTAGATCCTTTTGGTTCAAGGCATGGGGCTTCTGTATTCACAAGAGGTAAAGACTATCCATTTGTACAAACACCAGAAAGACAACCACTTCATGCTTTGATACATCATGGTTCCTCCAAAATGGTTTGAGACTTTTTCTTTTTACTTTGTTGCCTCAGCATGTTCTACTGCCTGCAGCAGCAACAAGGGAAGTGCCTGTTTCCCCACTGTGCATCCCTGAAGAGTATTAGAAAACCCTCAAAAGGGGTGCCATAAGTCACTTGATGTCACATAATTAATTATTGTGGGTGGGGGGGTTTGTGGGTGTTTTTTTTTAACTGAACAGGATAAACCTTGTCTCCCCAATTATCTACCAATAACTAATGGCTGAAATAAATAGTATATAACCATTTGGGAGACTATAATGCAAGATAATTCTGTGGAGATCTGGCAACAAAATGTGAAATCATGTTACTACCTACAGCAGTGTTGGCAAATCTGTGGCACGGGTGCCAAAGGTAGCACGCAACATCCTTTCTGTGGGCACGTGATATTGCCCCCTCACAGCCACGGCACTTCCCCCTCTGCTCAGAGCACCTCACTCTGCTCCATGCAGAGAGCCAGGTGAAAGAGAGGCAGCGGCTTGTTGGCTCCTTTGTAGCCCCAGTTTACTCTCCAGCCACACTGCTCGGGGCATCCCAAAAGTGGTGTGGCTGCAGATTAAACTGGGGATATGTAAGAGCCCACAAGTTGCTCCCATTCCCGCCTGGCTTTACTGACAATGTAGCACCCCATCTGCCTCTGCCCAGGGCAAAGAGCCGGATGGGGTGCTATTCTTTGGGAAAGTGAGGATGACAGGTTTTTTAATTCCCTGAGGCCACAGTGAGAGTGCTATGGCTGCAGGTAATTCAAAAGCCTGCTCTTTCAATGTAAGTGATATATTTAAAGAGTGATTTTACTGGTTCCACTGGTTTCCCAGTGAGCTTCCAGGACATTTTATAGCGAAAGCATATTTTAAAATTGAAAAATTCAGCAAAAGGAAGGGCTTGAGAGACAATTTCCATCACCACCAAACTCCTTCATTGTAATTCATAAAATCTCACTTGATACTTGATTCAATTGCCTTTAAAGCCAGCACCACTATTTTTATTAACAGAAAATTGCTGTTTAGAAGATACTGTATCACTTTCTAAATATGGAAAATCAATACTGTACACTTTACTAGGTGATTTACTTAGATTTATTGTTTCTAGTTTTTCATCAGAAGGCAAAACAGATGTACATTCCTGTTTCAGCTGCATGTAACAGATGGCGGAGCTTCTTCACTATCTTTAGGGCTGTCAACTCATGAGTGCTGCTGTTTGATTACTTAATGTGCCACAATTGGATAGGATGAATCCTTACTCCTAAAATTAAGTGCAGTAGATCTATATTTTAAAAATGAAACTTTGTGTTCTGAAATATTCAATGACTTCAAATTCTTTTTGGTTAATCAAGGACCATCTAGTAGCACTGTCCTTTTGACATCTCATTTCTTTTCCATCCTTAGTCCAGAAATAACTATTCAAAAAAGTACAACCAGACAAAGCTTTTATTAGGCAGTTTTCTTGTGAGTCTTCTAGACATTTTATGTGAAGTTCAAGCACCAAACTGCAATGCTCGGATGATTTTGTTTTTCATATGTCCCACCAAGTTAATTGTGACTTCTAACATTGTGAATTATGGACCTCCAACCTATCCTATAATACAGGCCTGCACAACAGGTAGACCGTGGGCTACCGGTAGCCCACGAATGGTTCAAAAGTAGCCCACCGGTCATCAATTTAAAAAGTGAAGGGATAAGTTCTCCACCCCTCCCCCATCCCAAGGACCACCACTGCCCCAGTAAAGTTCTGGGTCTGCCAGAACACTGTTTCAGCTGAGCAGAGCAGTTCAAGGGCAATGGCGCATTGAAATCTGTTCCTTCCAGAACAGAGTAATTGATTTTCAATGCATTCCTATGCGAAACTGCTGCTCTACTTACAATTTTTTTTTACTTATGAGCATGTGCTCAGAACAGATAAAATTTGTAAGTAGAGGTTTTAGTGTAGTAGCCCTCAGGCACTTTGGGCTAGAAAAAATAGACCTCGGCCTGTTCAAAGTTGAACAGCCCTGCAATAATTAACACCCTTGCTGAGGTCTTGCAAACTAGAAACAATGACTTCCTTTATTGAGTCATACTATTTCAGTCTAAGTCTTCCTCTTTTCTACTGCCTCACATTTTTCCTGGCATTACTGTGTTCTCCTGTGAGTTTTCTTATGATATATCCAGTGAACAACAGTGTCAATTAAGTCAATTTCATTTCCAAGGAGAATTCAAGTGTAATTTGATATAGTACACATTGATGTATTCTTCTAACAGGTCATGATAGAAATGAACCTACAGTATTTTTCTTTCTTTCTTCCCTGCCTATCTTTCACATCTGTAAACAGTAATCAAGAATACCAAAGTAGGAATTCTCTCTGCCTTGATGTCTAGTGACACACAAGATCATTCTAGATTCCTTCATAGTTCCCCCTTCTGAGTCTCAGTCTTCTTCTGGTTCATTGGCTGCAAATCTACTGGATGTTCTAACTGTTGTTTCAACCAAGGTATAGAAAACCTTTAAGTGCTTTGATTTCTTTGCTGTCAGCATTGTTGCTGCAGTTATGGGCTTTCAAGTCAGCTTTGACTTATGGCACTCGGCATTTGGCAAGCCGATGAATGATTCATCCATGTAATTCTTCATTAGTCATCATGCCTTTCTTCTTCCTTATGCTTAAGTGTAAAACTGCTCCCCCGACACCTGGATTTGTTCATTAACTCTCCTCAGTAGTAGCAACAGCTCATGACCAGAGCAGGAGTGCATTCCCTCCTCATTTGGAGAAGGGGAAAGTAATCATCACACTCTCCTGGTCCATGAACAGCCCACAATCAGTACTCATTTGAAGGAAGTGCTGTGTTCTGTTACTAATATGGTATTGTCTGCATATTGATGTTTTCCCATCAATCTTCACTCCTTGTTCATTTGAGTCTAATCCAGCTTTTCGTACAATATGTTTTGCATACATACAGTATTGAACAGATGGAAAGCCAAAAGTTATGTGAAATATGGTTCTTAGTGCCTTTTCCTTTTCTGTATCCAGCTTGGACATCTGGCATTTCCATATATGGTTAAAATATTCATTGTAAAATGTCAACCATCACTTTGCTCATGTGAGAAATTAATACAATAGTCATGAAATAACTGCAGTCCTGCCATCTCTTTTCTTTGACGTTAAAATGTATCTACTGTGTTTCCTCCATACCTGTGATCATATTCTTGTTAGGATTTTGATAAATTCAAACATTGCTCCATTAAATAAAAAAAGAGACCCCACCAGCAATTACAGGAAGAAAGTAATAGAATGCTTAAAACTCTTGGAGCAGGAAAACACAATTGACAGGGTGACCTACCACCAGTTATATCCCGGAGAGACTGTCCCCTGCTTTTATGGACTTCTCAAGATCCACAAGCAAGGAATTCCCCTCAGACCTATTGTCAGCAGTATAAATTCAGTGACTTACAACATTGCAAAATACCTGGCGACTCTCCTAGCCCCACCGGTTGGACTCACGGACCACCACGTGCACAATTCAGAGGAGTTTGTTTCTAAAGTCAGGGAGCTGAAACTGGATACAGATGAAACCATGGTATCCTTTGATGTTACATCGCTCTTTACTAGCATCCCCACCACTGATGCCCTAACAATGGTAAAGAGAAGACTAAGAGAAGACAGTACCCTCACCTCCAGAAGCTGCCTCAACACAGACCAGATATGCCTGCTCCTTGACCTTTGTCTGAACACCACATATTTCATGTACAGAGGGGACTTCTACAGACAGAAGCATGGTTGTGCCATGGGTTCCCCAGTGTCACCAATTGTTGCAACCCTATATATGGAAGAAGTGGAGAAGAAGGCACTCAACACCTTCCCAGGGACAACACCATCCCACTGGTTCAGGTATGTAGATGATACCTGGGTGAAAATCAAGACTCAGGAAGTGCAGGCCTTTACAGACCACATCAATGCAGTGGACCCTAATATTAGGTTCACTAGGGAAGATACCCAAGACAACAGGCTGGCTTTCCTGGATTGTGCAGTCATCATCAGACCTGACCGTGGCCTGGGAGTAGAAGTTCACAGGAAACCCACCCACACAGATCAATACTTACTGTTTGACTCCCACTATCCATTACAGCACAAACTAGGAGTCATCAGGACCCTAAGCCACAGAGCAGAGAGCATCCCCACTTCCACAGAAGCCAAGAAGAAGGAAGACAGGCACCTGAAGACAGCACTTAAGGCCTGTGGATATCCAAAGTGGGCCTTCAACAAAGCAGTGGGCCATCCCAGAAGAACAAGGGATCAATCTGTGACCCAGACCTGACGGAAGAACCTGGTCATTCCTTATATGGCTGGAGTGTCGGAGAAGCTTAAAAGGATTTTTGGCAAACACCACATCCCTGTTTATTTCAAACCCATGAACACACTAAGGCAGAGACTTGTCCACCCAAAGGATCCGATACCAAACCATAAAAGGAGCAATATAGTATATGCAGTCCAATGCAGTGAGGAGTGTCCAGACCTGTACATTGGAGAAACTAAACAGGCATTAAACAGAAGGATGGCCCAACATAGGAGGGGTAACAGCTCAGGACCAGAATCAGCAGTACACCTCCATTTGAAGGACAAAGGCACTCTTTCAAAGATGAAGATGTACACATATTATACAAAGAAGAGAGGTGGTTTGAGAGAGGAGTAAGGGAAGCCATTCATGTAAGCATTGAAAACCCCTCCCTCAACAAAGGTGGTGGGCTCAGGCATAGTCTATCTGCTACTTATCAGGCTGTGCTTTCCAAAGTACCCAGACAAATCAAAAAGCCTTCACCACCAAGGCCATAGCTAACAACCCATTCTTGATGGGTTTCAGCACCTTAGACCATTGTTCACCTTAAGGCTATGGATACTATTGTCTCCCTAACAAGCCTATTCTTGCCATTGTTCATCTTATGAGCCTAATTCGGACGAGGGTGACAAGAGGTCAAAGCTGACTATAAGATGGAGTACTTGCACTAGCTGTATTCAGACCGATGAAGCTGTTTGGATGAACAGCGAAACGTTTCTATCTCTCAAAAAAAAGAAGTCCAGTAGCCATGACTCAACTTCCAGATAAACTCACCTGGATGACTGAGAATCTTCACAGACCTATTGCTCCATTAATGAAATCTGCTCCAGGAAATACAGTTTTTCCAATAGCTTCGAAAGCAACTCAAACTGCTGATTCTTCTGCACAAAATTCTTTTTTCGAAGGAATCTGTAATCCCATCCTATTTAGTATACGACTTCCATGTTCTCTTTATTTTACTCTTCATTTAAAATTCCTTTTAGGTTCTTACATCTTAGAGAAGAGGTTTCTGATTTTTCTTCCTCTGCCACTCTTCTCTGTTCCTTGGCAACATTTATTATACTATAGTACTTCTGTCAAATTTTACTTTTCGATTCTCTCATCTGCCAAACAATTTTGAGTTTCTTCAGTCATCCAGTGAGATGGTTTAAGCATCATGATTGTTCTATCAGTCTTCTTCAAATTCTGGTATCAAATGTTAATAGTCTGTGATACAATCTACTCCCAGTCTTGTTTTTGCAGAGAAAAAACAGCTTTTCCATAAACCATATCATCTACTTAATTTCTATATTGGTTATCTAGCTAACATATCTATGTAAAATAATCTTTTTGGCTGTGCGATGTATGCATTTTCTTTATTTAAAAATCATACTGTTGGCTTCACAGAATTTAATGAGTTTGATTTGTTTCTGACACTCCGGCCAGATTCTGCTTTGTTTCCTGTTTCTGTTCCTACTGCCTATCATTATCAGCACTTAATTTTTGGATTGTGATAAATTTCCTCCTGGAGACGTGCATAGCTGTTTTTCTTTTCTTTTTTAGGACATAAACAGTTATAAGACTTCCATGAAGTTTGATTTACGATTTGGTGACATTTTGCATTTTTGCTTGCAACTGCTTGCACTATATCCTGTCTCAATATTAAATCTGAACCATTTCTTATGAGTTTGTAGAACTCATAAGAATCATTTTGGAATCATTATTTGGAATCATCAGACTGAAAATGTTTTACTCCAACTCACATTCATTCATTCACTCGAAGTATTAGAATGCATAAACAATCAATTTATTGCTTTCTAGTTTCAAACATATGGTACTTATGGCATACTTCTCCTATTCCACATGCCAGTTCTCTGTATCAGAACTTTCCCATCTATATACAGCAGCAACTAGACATCCTTTCTGCTTGGAACCAACTGCATTAATAGTACCAGCACTATTCCTCCTTAGATTTTTCTCCCCTGGCAGTTATCCTGAATGCCCTCTGACCTGGAAGTCACATATCCCAGCATTATCTCTTGTATCATTTTGGACTGATTGTGAGATATTTAAAAAATTCCAAAGTACAGGAGGTTTGTCCTTGCCTTCTACTCCCATACTGACAAGTTTGCCTGATTATCACAATCACTGTCTATGAAACATTCTCTGCCAGGTGCCTGATACCTGACGTTCAATAATTTATCTTTCCCCACCACCCCTAGCATTATCAGTTCTCACCTGCTGATGCAAATATTAATTCCTGAAGAGGACACTTACATTTTAGCTTGGTGTATTAGTTTTGATCTTTCTACTTTGGGTGCCCTGCTATGGAAGCTAGACTTGTAATGATGGTGCTGTTGCCAGCTTTTCGGATACACCCAACCCCTTTATCATGTTAAAATAGGCATACATAAGATGGGTTGTCTTTTTAGTGTTTACAAGAAATAAATATAGAGGAAACTACAGGTGCACAGTGTCTATTGACTACAGTGCCAAGAACCTGTCATCCAGATAATCCTACTTCCTCTACAGTATTAATTCAAACTCCTATGAACTATGAACAGTTTAATTCAAACTCCTATGAACTCACAGGATATCATGGCAACTAGTGTGCGCCAAAGTAAATTTCATTCCACCAAATGGCTCAATACTTTTCTAATGAAGCATATTAATAAGTAAGGCAGTTTTTATAGGGGGGGAAGATGATGGGGGACTAACAGGGATTTTTAAAAATACATAATTAAAAGTGTCAAGCAGTATACATCTACTTCCATACTCAGAATGTCCCACATAATGTTAAAAGTTGCATACTTTATGTCTCTTCATATATTTCTCTTAATGTTGATCTAGATCATGAATAAGATTTTCCATAATGCCCAATTAAAGCTGGAATGCCACTGAAGCAAACTGCTCTCATGCAATAAAGGCAGCTGTGCAAGAAGATATTCAGGTCCTCCTTGAGTAAGCACAAGCCATGTTCTGCCTCCACAAAAGAGAATTTAGGTTGCATACAGGCAACAATTGTGCAAGCCAGAGATTCCCTGTTACTATGACAGCATGCTTTTACTCTCCAGCACAATCCTGATCTAAAAATACAGTTGCACGGTGGTGCAAGGAGTGGCAAAATGGAATTTTGCAAGCTTATTTTATAAGCTGATAAGCTGAACTGAATTCAAAACACTTTGATTCTACTGAAGACAAACTGATCTGCAAATATCCTTCTGAGAACTGAAAAGCAAATAAATAGAACTATGCAATGTACAACCTTAATAGTAACACTTTTTAAAATGCGTTTCAAGAGTGCGAAGTATTACTTCTTATATGAGCATTACTGGTGCTACTTGTTCAGTTTCACACAAAATACCAGTGGTTCTGATCAAGTTCTTCTACAAAAGATGAGAAGGAACAGAAGCTGCAAGTGTTACCTCATAGACCAAACACAATTAAAACATCTACTATACCTTACACTTTGCTATATTATTATTATTATTATTATTATTATTATTATTATTATTATTATTATTATTATTATTATTATTATTATTATTTAACCACACAGCTTATTGGATTTTATTACCAATACTAGTCGAACACACAATAGGATACAGTAGATAATATCAGATATACTTTGTCAATCAAACATATTGGTAAGAATGGGCATGTTGGAATATTTAGCAAGATTTACATTTCAGCCATTACAGGGACCTTGAGCTTGTTTTGAGGTTCTAGCAGGGGAGCGCAGCTATCGTATACCCTTAACCGAAGAACGGTACACTCCTTCTATCTGGGATGGTCGTCCTCTTCCACCGAGAAAGCAGCTTCGGGAGGGATGCACATGGAGCCGTGAGGGAGGAAGGGGACACCCGCCTAGCCAGCCAGATCAGCCGAATCAACCCTGGCGATCAATGGGGTGACAGATGTCGCAGCCAGATCGCCCTCACATCCATTACAGGGGCTATTATTATTATTATTATTATTATTATTATTATTATTATTATTATTATTATTATTTTATTATTATTATATTTTATATACTTTGTCAATCAAACATATTCGGCATGTTGGATATTTAGCAAGATTTACATTTCAGCCATTACCTTGTTTTGAGGTTCTAGCAGGGGAGCGCAGCTATCGTATACCCTTAACCGAAGAACGGTACACTCCTTCTATCTGGGATGGTCGTCCTCTTCCACCGAGAAAATGGAGAATGTCAGCCGAATCAACCCTGGCGAATGGGGTGAATGTGAATGTGAATATTACTTATATACCACCCATCTTTCCGAAGGAACTCCGGGCTGTTTACAACATAAATACATGTGAATGTGAATGTGACTGTGAATGTGAATGTACAGTATTATGGGCTGGATTTAATCTGAAGATTGAAGCCTATTGGTTGTTGAGATCACACCACTTGGAATGGTCTGGTAGAAGTCTAGTTAGTTTGTGCGCCTTATATTCTTAGAAAGTGGAGAGAAGCATGTTCCTAGCCTAGCAAGATGGCTATTAGATTAGTTATTGTTAGAAAACCTCCCATGTACCCTTTCCTTCTAGTTAAATAAATAGTTTTTCATTTAGTAACACAAGAGGTGTATCTTATTAAAGCAACCAAAAATCATCTGCAACCACCGATCCAACAAAGATCTCCAACAGTGCATAAGCCATACTGTACACATTTTCAAGAAAATGCAATTGCATAAGTGGTTTAGGAAATAAAAATCACAAGCTTTAACTTCACAGACATTTCAATTCATTTTGTCATATTCAAAAATATTCTCAATTTAACCATCACGAAGGGTAAAATGAGTCTTTATGAAATCAATATCATTTTGGCAAGAGTCAGAAATCAGTGATTTTCTACACTACAGTAAGTCAAAACTAGAGCAGGCCCCTTTGAATCAATGGAACTTAAGGATGGTTTAATTCACCAAATGTCCAACAGGCCTGCTGCAGGGTGATTTACTACACTAGGCAACAGGGTTTCAATCCATGTGTTCTTCATTTTAGAATCATAGAACAACTGAATTGGAAGGCAGGCTACAAGGCCATTGAGTCCAAACCACCTGACTAGTCAATGCAGGAATACCATTCAAAGCTTATCTGATTGATAGTCAAGGTGGGAGATTAGGATAAAATGTTAAGATGCATAGTGCTCATTACTGCAGCTACAAAGATAAATCAACCAGTATACATACTTCCCTTTCCCGGCTCCCTAAAGCAAAAGTTAAGATTGTGGTAACCTAAGCCAGGCATGTCCAAACTTCAGCCCTCCTGATGTTTTGGACCACAGCTCCCAGAATTCTAAGCTTAGATTGCCAATGACAAAGGACTGTGGGAGTTGTGGTCCAAAATGTCTGAAGGGTTGAAGTTTGGATATGCCTGAGCTAAGCTAACACTGTAGTTTTAGAAGAGGTAGTTGGGTTCATCTGTTTGAGTATATTAGGCAAGAGAAAAATTTAAAAAGCCAAAAGTGTTGTGGAACCTTAAATGCTATTACATTTTAATGTAAGCTTTTGTTGAACTTCAACCCCCTTCTTCAAACACATGACATACAGAACTGAGATCACACAATGAAACATTCAGGTCTGGCTCTAAAAGACACCTGTGTATGGTTGTATTCCACACATGCAATGACTTGTAACCTCTACTGTAATTGGTATTCAGTTTTTTTGAAACCATGTTCTTTAAACATTCCAACAAGAGACGCAAAACAAGACAAAAGCCGAAAAAAGGATATTGTGAGTATCTTAAAGACCAACTGTAAGCAATATCATAATTCAAAGATCTAGATAACAGCATAATTATAGCATTTGGTAGTGACTTAGGAAACCTTGACTAACATTTAATCCAATCTGAGTAAATGCTCTGCCTTTGTTCAATCACACCTTTGTTGTAGTCTTATGAGAAGCACATACAGCTTCAAAATGCTGGAGAATTTGTAGGTCAACATTATGACCACAATTCAGCAATCACATTTTTATATATAATTATTACCAGCATCTCATTCTTTTAACCACAACGTTGTACAAATACATTTCATCATTCATTACCTCCTTGATATAGCGGAAGTGATCAACAGAATCTTCACTAATAAAACACAAGTGACAAGCTACTATTAAAGAACAGACACAGGACTAGATATTGAAAGCCAATCTAGATGGCAAATCATACCAACCACAAGCTTCAAAATATTTATATTAAAAATTATTTTATATGTTCCACCACTTTCCCAGAAATGAGGTCCAAATTGGCTCACTATAGATCTAAAAACAAGCACAATTTAAAATAAAAAACACATTATGGGCACTATTAAATGCATTATGGACACTATTAAATCGGCTATAATATTAAATCAAAATTCAGTTTGCAATAATTTTACAACACCTCAGCTATAGTAATTGCAATTAAAAATTAGAGTGCCGCCTGTCCTTTAAAACCCTTCATCTTAGCAGTCAGTAAGCTGCCAAAAGCCTAGTGGAATAAGAATGCCAATGAAAGGGCAGCAGTGGGGTGGCCATATCAGCTTCTTTCAGAGGGAGTTCCCTAAGTTTGGAACAGCCACAGAGAATGGCCTCACTTCTCTCTCTCATGTCCTGGCTATGCCTTGGAGGAGGAAATAACCAAGATAAAGGTCTATGACAACTGAGTAAGTTTATTCTACTGCCCTAATTATATACCAAAGCAAGCAAATAACAAAAATACAATCTCTCAGGCAGGAGAGATATTGAATTATTGGATTGAAATCAAATGTGCTAAATTATGGCATGATTGCCTTCTTAAGGTCCTGCAAGCACAGAAGAGTAGTGTAGCTCTCTCTCGCTCTCCCCCCCCCTCTCTCTCTTTGGCTAAAAGCAAGCAGATGTATGGTATTTTCCTAGTCATCTTCAATTCTGTATTATACTCCAGAGAACACACTGTGGCTGATACCCTGTTGTATACAGTATCTTCAAACACATGGCACAAAGCAATGGCAGTGTTGGAGAACAGCGCAGGAAGGCAGACTTCTGGAGGTATGCAATGGAATGAGGAAAATGGGATCTCCATGGTTTACTGCCCAATCAAATTACACAATGCAGGTTTCATGCTTACCATACAAGATTTCAGCCTGTAACACATAGATATTTGCTGAACAAAAATGACTAAGCAGAATTACATGAAAATGATGGTAGTGGGGATACAAATTAGCCACTCTGTGTAAATTTTCAACCAAAATTTCCAGTCCAAATTTGACTTACAAAATCTATATTTGGTCAGAGAATCTTAATCCTTTCTTTTGCTGACACTTTTAGTCTTCAGGTACAAGAAATCCAGGAATACCCTTATCTAGATGTGCACTTTTAAATCTGTACCAGAGAGTAAAACTAAAACACAGAAACATGTACTACCTCAAAAACAGAGGAGAAAAGTTCTTCTTCCCTTGATTATGGAAAAACTTTGATCATGAAAGTTTTATAGAAGAGCAAGAAAAGGCACTGAAGGCAAGTAGCTTCTCACAGGCCATTCATTTGGAATGTAACTTCAAGCAATGTATTTTTATAACTATTTACTTTTTAAAAAGGAAGAAAGGAAGAAAGCTCCAAGAAAGTGTATACATTGGGGACTATGAGAGGTAAATCATAATGCTGCTTCGGGGTCCATGTTTCAAGTCAAAGGGCTTTTTTATTTCCTGTATGAGGAGTGAACACAAAAGACCAACTGGCAATGCTCAACTCAACTGTGATTCTTGCAAGTTCTTGGCAAGTCTGCATTTCCTGTGATATCCATTTCTGTTCAGAATTGCTTTTGGTTTCAAGGTGTTTGTTTGCTGTTCATATTATGTTGTTTTATTACAAGTTTTTTATCCCTTTCCAATGTGGCTTTTGCTATCTATATAATACTGAGTTAATAAGTTAATGCAACAGTCTTGACCTCCCCTCATTAAAAGTGAGTCCTTCTTCTTAAAAATATATATGGTTTCCAATTAAAAAGATAGCTAAGGTCACAAAAATCTACTGTCATCATCAGAACAGAGTAAAAAGGATGGTTGTAACAGTATTGTATAATAAAAGTAACATAATGGTTGTAATACCATAATACTGACATCTTCTTGTAAAGAAACCAATATTTATATTTAATTATTTATTTGTTACACTTCTATACCGCACCATCTTCCATTCCAAGATACAGTCACTAAAATACATAAATTTATAAAAGAAATATGTGGAAATATAAAACACACAGTGGTGATCTAAAGTCTAAAATCACAACTAGAGTAGGCCTGTTGAATTAACGGAACTTACACAGAAGTTGACTCACTAAATTTCCTTTTCATTTCATATTTCATTTTTCGTTTTGTTCCCTAACAAAACGAAAAATGAGATGACCCATAATAAAAAAAACTTACTGAATATTTTTGGTTTGTCTCAATTTGGTTTTTGTTTTCCCCCAACCTGGCATCTTCCTCTGCCTGAGGCCGGGGAGGCCTCCTGCCACCTGGCGTGGCCGCTGCCACCAACAAGCCCCCATGGAGAGGCCAGCTCAAGTTACAGCTGAACAGTGCTTGTTTTTTTTTTTAAGTGCTGATCGGCGAGGCCGGCGCTACAGCTGATTAGTGCTTGCTTTAAAAAAAAAAACACCAATCTGCCAGCCGGGCCCATGCTTACAGCTGATTGGCACTTTTTAATTTTTATTTTAAAGTGCCAATCGGCAGGCTGGTCGGCTGTAAAAAAAAACAGTAAAAACAAAGAAAAACAAAGAAAAATGAAACAAAAACAAAACAAAACAAAACAAAACACCATTTTGGTATTTTGTGCCCATTTCTAACAGCAACTACAACAAAGTCATCAGAGTTCTAGCACTGAAATCAAGGGGGGAAACAATACATAGTATCATAAACATAACGTGCAATCTGGGCAAATTGAAAAGTTTTGTTTATTCATTTACCAAACAAACTCTGCTTATCTGGCAGAGCGTCTCCCCCGACAATTAGATCCGGCCCGACCCACCCGTTCCTCCTTGGCCCTCTCGCTCCGGACCGTCACTCCGAGGGAGGCCCGTAAAAACAGTACACGTGGACGGGCCTTCTCGGTGGCGGCGCCTCCTCTCTGGAACAAGCTTGCGAGCGAGCTGCGGCAGGCTCCATCCCTGGCGTCGTTCAGGAAAAATCTAAAGACGCTACTGTTTCGGGACACTTTTGGCACTGATTAGGTGTTTTTTTTTCCTTTTTCTGGCCTGCTTTCTTGGAGTTTTCTTTTGGCCCTCTTGATTGTACTTTCTGTGCCTGTACTGGTGATGTTTTAGCTTTTTAATTGTTTTATTTTACCGGTTGTAAACCGCCCTGAGTCCCACTTGTGGTGAATAGGTGCGGTATATAAGTGTGAAATAAATAAATAAATAAATAAATAAACACAGATATTACAGCTTAAATCAAAACCAAAGGCCTAATTCTGACACCGAAAACAAGGGATATACGATGTTCCCCTACCTCCAAAAACCTTTTTATTTGCCTTTTAATTTTTTTTGTAAATAAATGTCTAGTGCTTGTTATTAAAAGAAGAAAAGCTTTCCTTCTCTATGCATTTCCTATCTTTGAATGGCACCACAGCTCAGCACTTTCACTCCTACTGTGCTAGAAATATAATTTTCAGATAGCCCAGAGGCACTGCAGCACACCCTGTGCTGCCGTGAGCAAGGCCAATATTTGAGAGCTAACTTAAGACTCCTGCCGCCCGAGCTGGTAGAGAACAAGCATCTGGGAGAAGTGATGAGCTTCTTCTCCTGGGGGTAAGGTGCCAGCTGCACTACTCTAAGAGAGAGATAGTGTGGAATTAATAGTGGCCTCATAGGGAAGCTGTACATTTTGCCTTTCAGTGTGAACAACCAAGCATTAATGGAAACCAGAATGGTGGAATGAGACTTCAGAGCTGAAAAGAGAGAAAAAAAACTTGAAGACAAAATGTTTTCTTTCTTGCAGTAATCTGGCTCTTGGTGAGTTAAAAGCATGACATGTCAAGTGTATTTATTATTTATAGTAGCAAATTCCTAGATAAAGGCTTGTTCCAAAAACTACTGACAGAAGCACAGGATACAAAAATTATAAGGAAAAACAGGAATTAATTATATATCACAGAAAATTATAAAGAGGCATAAGCCAGTTACAAAGTGGCACAATCCAAGTGTTTTTAACATTTATGTTCAGTATACACACACCATATGGGTGTTTGTTCATCTTTGATGAAAATATGACAGAAAATACAAACACAGCTGACAGGAATATATATGAAAGTCTGACCTAGAATCATACGCATATGCTACATTTCAAATCCCCCTTTGTACCCTCATTGGTCAAGCTTACCAATAGTTTGTTCTGGAGACTGCCTTTTTAAAAACCCAAATATCTCTTCATCATGACACTACATAAATTCATGCTAAAGGGGCATACCTATTTCAGAAACTAATGGCAAACACCCCTCACTAAAGAACATTGCACCAGGAAGAGAATGCTGTTCCAGTGGTCAATCTTTGATAACAGGAAGGGAGAAAAGCACTAAAATTAGGTACCATTAGTAATGAATCCAAAAAACTGTGAAGCTAATTCTGCAGGCCAGGCCTTCTATTAGTTCAGGCCCTAGGCCAGTGGTGGCGAACTTTCAGCACTCCAGATGTTTTGGACCACAGCTCCCACAGTCCTTTGTCATTGGCAATCTAGGCTCAGAATTCTGAGAGTTGCGGTCCAAACATCTGGAGTGCCAAAGGTTCACCACCACTGCTCTAGGCTGAACCAAAGATAAAGAGGTTTCCTCCTAAGTCTGCTCTGAGACACAGTTCCTGAAGCCATCCGGCACTGGATCCCAAGGCAGGTAAATCCAAGCTGGGAAGCAGAATAATACACCACTGGCCACCCACTCAATGAAAATGTGTTTGCTTTCTTCCTGGCTCCCAGGCAAAAGGCATAAGGAAGGCTCCCTGGAAAACAGGGTCCCTTGGTTTAATGTTGTTGTAAAAAACAAATGAAGATGAAACAGATGTTACTATCCCTAACACTTGTTCATCCTTTTATGGTGAAATAGTACAAGTTTACTTTGGGACTCCATATAGTTGTAGGAAAACATACCTCTTTACAGCAATCTCACATAGATCAAGAATTGTGACTAATTTTCTTGTCTGGTTGTACTTTAATCAAGAAAGCTCATCTGATGGGCAAAAATTTTAGCCCGCCTCCAACAGCTGCACTGAATCTGAATTGCATTTGGTTTTGCCCCTGATATTTATAGAAACACTTTCAATTTCTCTAGATGTTTAAGCAGAGAACAAAAGAGAGAGAGAAAGAAGTAGCAAGCAAAGCATGAACAGTAAAGATAACTCGTGTACTTTAAAAATAGATATCTATTTTTAAAGAACAGGATATATCTCTACTTAGTTAATAGATTCCAGACATCACGATAAAAGTTAGCCTTAAAGACAAATCTGAAGGATCTGAGGGTGATGTGATATTAAGTCTTTGGTATGGAACTTCTGCAATATATATCAGCTTGTTACTCAATGCTCTGTTTGTATTTGTCATTTTCTTCTCTCTTAACAAATCAAGAACAGAAGCTTTGAAAAGGTTTTTATTTGCATCAAAGTCTGCCCAAGCATACATACACACATGCATGCACGCACACGTGCACACACAAACACACACACATACACACACAATTAACTGAAGAAACTATCAAACCTATGTTCTTATGTTAAGTGATAAGCTCAGTGGGACAGTATCTGACATCTAATCAATGTTTCACAATTCAATATGTGCTTCTGATATATCTGAAAAACTAAAATTTTAAACCAGCATAAATGGCACTGGAAATTACCCTGTTACAGCTTTTATTGGTCACTGGTGGGGTTCTGAATGCGTATGTAAATCATACCAAAAGAGATTAAATAAACCAAAAGGTGCTTACAGAAGAAGTAAATTAGGCTTATTATGCTTCAAATGTTAGAATAAAGGAAGATGGATCAACACAGTGAAAAGCCTCTTCACACACTTATTTGACCTGACCAATAGTGAGCTACAACATTCACAATCAATTTATCTATCCCCATATTAAGCCATTTCACATTAACATACCATCATTCACATTAACACACTGAAACCTTTAGCCAAAGGGATTCCATTAACTAGAAAGAAAGAAAGAAAGAAAGAAAGAAAGAAGAAAGAAAGAAAGAAAGAAAGAAAGAAAGAAAGAAAGAAAGATAGATAGATAGATAGATAGATAGATAGATAGATAGATAGATAGATAGATAGATAGATAGATAGATAGATAGATACACACACTTAATGGTATAACAGCAATTATTCAGTAAAGAATGCTCATTAATATGACAAGCACAGGATGAGTCATTATTCAGTCAGCTCTTCGTCCTGTGTTCACCTCCAAATCAGGGTAGAAGAATGATACTCTGTGAAGCTCTAGCCTGAAGGACTTCCAAAAAGGGAAGTACTTAACCAGAAACAAAACAGTAATTTTTACAGCAAAATAAAAAATTGGAAAAGGATTTAAAGTAGAAAAAATACCATAAAGCAAGCACAAAAAGAAATATAAAGAAAAATATAAATTTCCCACCCTTGGATGGTGACAGTTCCAACAGCATAATGCTAATTTTATTTTATTTATTTAAAACCCACTATTTCAGTTTCTTCATTGTCAATCTTAAACTTGTGTAGTTTTCTTAAGTCATGATTTTGATCTTCGCGTTCGACTGCAGCCCTGTTTTGTCACTTTTGTCTTTCATTTTCACTAAAAGGCATTTCAAGTCATTGCTGCTTTCTTCAAGTAGGAAACTATCATCTGTGTGTCTCAAATCATTGATGTTTCTTCTGCCATTGTACACAAAGAGTGAAATGATTAGGGGCTCATACCTTTAACCATAGGAAGCCATTCTCTCTCTCTCTCTCTCTCTCTCTCTCTCTCTCTCTCTCTCTCCTCTCTCTCTCTCTCTCTCCATATTGTATCCCCAAAGTAGCTCCTTGCCTATGACACAGATTACACATCAGGACAATCAAGTGCTGAGGCACACCAATTTCTTTCAGAACAACTCATAGTTTGATAGTCCACGTGATTTTTTCGGGCTGTTTGGTCATGTTCTGGAAGTTGTATAAAGTAAAAGGAAGAAAAACTTCCAGAACACAGCCAAACAGCCTGAAAAACTCACAACAAGTCAACATATATCTGCAACATGATACTGAGTGCCTCTTTTCAGACTCTATCTTGATGATCAGACATTTTCTGTGTTGTATAAGGTAAAAGCTTTTGTATTCTTGAAGGCTTTCATGGCCGGGATATGATAGCTGTTGAGAGTGTTTTGGGTTGTTTGGCCATGTTTTGGAATTTTTTTCTTCCTGACATTTCACCAGTCTCTGTGACCGGCCCCAGAGCACAGAGAGAACTTCTAGTCTCTGAACTCGTTGTCCTCTGAAGATGCCGGCCACAGAGATTGGCTGACATCTTCAGAAAAAAAGGAAGAAAAAAATTCCAGAACATGGCCAAACAGCCTGAAAAGCTCACAACATGTAAAAGCTTTTGTTGCAACACAATGAACATCACTTTGCTTGAATAAGAACTGAAAGCAATAATTTTTTTAGCTATTCCTTAGCATTTCCTTTCTTGGGGATTGGAATGTATATTAAATGTTTCCAGTCTGCAGGTGACTATTTTGTTTTCCATATTTGTTGGCATACTCTGGTTAGGATTAACAGATTCAGTCTCTGTGACTCAAAACAGTTCTATTGTTAGTCCTACTACCCCTGTTGGTTTTTTACTTCCTAGTGCACTCAGGGCAGGTTTCACCTCACTAGGATTTGGCTTCAAAGAGTCTGCCATCCTTTTATCTCTTCTGCCTATGTCTTCAGTATACAATTAACAATAGACCAAATAATTGCTTTTACTTCTTAAAGACTTCTAAAGTAGTAACAAGAGTGAATGCTGAGAAATAGACGGTCCTGGAAATGGCCATTATCTGAGCTTCCATGGATTAGGCCGGATCCAAGACCACTCCCAGATACCTGGCCCTGTCCGCAAGCCGGAGGGTAGCATCCCCCAGCTTGGGGAGAGGGCCACTGTACCACACAGAGCGCACCCCAAAGAACAGAACCTCGGTCTTCTCAGGGTTAAGCTTCAGCCTGTTAGTCCTGGTCCATTCCATGAGGAAGTGTACTGACTCCTCTGCAGAGGTGGAAAAGGAGAGATAGAGCTGCGTGTCATCAGCATCGACCCTGCTTAGCTTCTGAAATCAGGCGAGATTGGATGTGCTTAGGACATCTAGGCAGTACAATAGATAATTAAATCAAAATAACAAAACAGTAATGATAAATCTAAAATAATGTACAAGAAAAGACAAACAGAGGTGGATTAAAATATCAGAAAACCAGATCAGCAGGATGATGATCAATAATCGAAGAAAGCAAGTCTATACAGACAGGTCTTGAGCTGTTTTTTAAAGGCTTGCCGGGGGGGGGGGCAGACAGATCTCGGACAGCAGCTGGTTCTATAGATTCAGTGAAACTTCTGAGAAACCCTGATTTCTGGTGGTAGTTTTCTGGGCTTCCTTCAGGGTTCGCACCCTCAGATGATCCACCTGAGAAGAATTAAGTGTTATGGCCAGTACTCTGTAGTAGGAGCTGTTCTGACAGATATATACATTTCTTTTTGGTTTTTTGTTTTTATTTTACAGCTTCTAGTGTACCTGTATTCATACTTTTCATGGTCCCTGTTTCAATAGATTTTGTCGCTCACCATCAGACTTTCATTTTATGCATGTCAGCCATTAGATGTCCTTTCTGGTTTAATCATTAGTGACAGAGGTTTTGTACTTCTCCTTTGTACTTGCCCAGTAATTGATTGAGCCCTTTCTACCTTAGAGTCTCATCTACCAGAAGTATCCCTTATTTCATTTTGGACTGTCTCATCATAAGGTTTTCATGGTAAGGCAAGCAGAGGTTTCCCATTGTCGACTTCTGTGCAGTACTAACAAAATAAACGAGCATCACCACCACCATTGTCTCATCTGCCCAGCAGCTGCCTTGAAGTGGCTGGATACATCTTAGTTTATACCATGACTGAGACAAAGTTGCAAGTGCACCTGCACTCCTCATCAGGGCCGGCGCTAGGGTTTTTTGCACCCTAGGCAAGGGGTGGGGTGCCGGGTGGCGGGTGGCGGTGGCAGCGGCAGCGGGGGGCTGGGCGGCGGCAGGGGGCGGCAGGGGGCGGCGGGCAGGCAGCGACAGGCGGGGGGACGGCGGTAGCCGGCACCCCCTGTCCATTTTGGCGCCCTAGGCAACTGCCTAGCTCGCCTTAATGGACGTGCCAGCCCTGCTCCTCATGCCTCCTCTTCCTCCTCCTCTTCCTCCTCCTCCTCCTCCTCCTCCTCCTCGCCTTGTTGTATGGTCCCCAAAACTGTTGCCTCAGGTGGCCAGCAATCTTAATAACATGCTTTTTTCTTGAGCTTAAAGGTTGATGGATCTGTGCCTGTTCTAGCCAGTGCCTAAGGAGAAATTTTGAACCAGCTCTCTTCTTTCCTACTTGGTTGTCACTATCACCATCGTCAGAGGCCAGGAGTACATGGTCCCTGCTATGGTAACAATTAGTGGTGGTGGTAGTGGTTGAATAACTGAAGGCAAATTGTTGTGGGAGCAAATCTGAGACAGCAGTGGGAGTCTTTCTCTTGTAGTGCTAATTGTGTTTTTAACCTCTACATTATGCAGTGTGCTACTGTTGCTCCCTGTGTGAGGGTGGGGTGTGTGGAGTTCACCAGTAGAATGAAGGAGATGATCAACAGTGGCTACATGTTGTCTTCTGCAGCAATCATGGCTGTAATGTTGCAGTTCATTTAGCTTGCTATGGAAATGTACAGGTACCAACTAGACCAAATAGAAAACAACTTTCCTGCTTTTAGAAAAAGCAGATATTCTTTCTTATCATTCCCTACCCAAATGGAAGAGTTTCAAAGGATCAGTCCTTGGCAAAGGACTGGATTTGGAAAGCCATAAAGAAAGTATTCTTGCATATCTTTTGCCTTGGAGGGGTGAAACCTAATTGCCTGTCTCTACAACAGCTTCATAACTACTGAAGTACACCTGATTTTTTTTATTAGTCTCAATAATTAAAGCATAGACAGTCACACTAGGTAACAGTATATCTGATAAATTGTTCTTTAATTTCATTTGATCAGCTGGGCCAAATAAGCAGTGGTACAGATTTGCATCTAACTCAGTATTTAGAAGATAAATGTAACTGCTCCTTTTTCTTAACTTGCATATGTTTAAAGAACACTAATAATGTATTTACTATTCAGATATTTTTAATTATAACATTAAAGTGAAGAACAGGTCAGAATGAATAACCCAGCCGAAGGGTCTAATTTGCAGAAAGGCCTTTTTTAAAGAGGTGGCTGATAATTTTGTGAAGACTCCTCTTTAAAAAGTGACAAATTACAGCCTAGCCAATTAACAATAGCCCAAATAATTGCTTTTATTTCTTAAAGACTTCTAAAGTAGCAACAAGAGTGAATGCTGAGACATAATGGCTTATGTCTATGATGAAGTGATCATATATCTACCATATTAAATTGAAAAGGAACTTAATTCAGAACCAATGCAATGCAAAGGCCTGAGTAACTTTGGAGTTCCATAGAGTATTCATCCAGGCCTCTCCATGCAAGAGAGGGGGCAAAATCTTGCTGGTGCAGTATAAACCAGATCTGGATGTCAGAATCCTGTCCCAAGGACCACAAATACTTCCCCGGGGCAGAAGACAGCTCCAGGGAGATTCAGAAGGTGAAATGGGGGGATAGGATGGCAGGAAGCTTAAAATTAATTCAGAGTCTTTATTTACTGTGCTTTACGTAGTTTACATTGGTAGAACTGTGCCAACAGGATTTTGCCCCACGTTCTTTACAATATGTCAGGTAACCAAATGAGAGCCCTCTGTAGTGACAGCTTAAAAACTATTATTTATTTATTTATTTTATTTGTTTGTTTGTTTGTTTGTTTGTTTAATAGTATTTTACCCCACCTTTCTCCTTGGAAAAGGACCCAAGGTGGTTTACAGTAATGAGGGCTCTATTAATCCCTTTAATGAGGGATAATATATAGTCCAGTACATGTTGAAGTATTGAGAACATGGAATTGAGGGACATCTTACTTACTAGCATTAAAAAACATTACATTAAAGCTACAAGAGAATGTGAGCAGTTAAAAAGAGTAAAATTCCATGTAAAAGTTATGAGTGATGGAAACTAACATTAGAAACATAGTATCAATATAACCACACAAGGTTATAAGTAGTTATAAACTCAAAGTCTATATGATTCCTATAGATTCATATAAAAAGCAAGTAATAGGTAGTCCATCATTCAGGGAAGCTTGCCTGAAGAGAAAGGCCTCTGCCTGTTTCTGGAAAGACAACAGAGATGAGGCAGTCCTGGCTTCTAGTTGGAGGGAGTTCCAGAGTCTGGGCACAGTAGCCGAGAACGCCCCTTCATGTGTTCCCACAAAACATACCTGTGAGGCTGGTGGGATGGAGAAAAAGGCCCTCCTGATTACCTTAACACCCGTCAGTATGTACTGTGAGATTCGATCTTTGAGGTAGTTAGGACCCAGTTTGTACAGTGCTTTGTAGGTTATGGTCAGTAGCACTATGAATTGTGCCTGATAGCTGATTGGTAGCCAGTGGAGCTGCTTTAATTGGGGTGTAATGTGATCTCTGTATCCCACCCCAGTCAGCAATCTGGCTGTGGCATTTTCGACCCGTTGAAGTTTCCTAAGACTTTTCATCGGTAGTCCCACTAACTAACCAATGTTTGGGGTTCCTGGAAGCTTTGTATACTGCTCATACACACCCTGAATCCAACTAGTGTAGATGAAGAAAAAGCACTTTTCAAAAGCAAAAGCACTTCCACCCTTTTAACTGATTTTGTTATAGCTCTCTGGGGTGAGGGAATATGCCATCATAGCAGTGAATCCCCCCCCCCCCAGGAATGGGCTTCTGGAAGAAAACAAGAAATGTTGGATAGACATATTTTAAACAAACAAACAAACCAGCCTTTGGGAACCACCTCTGGGACATAGCCCACGTGATTCTTATTATGCCTAGGACAGACTGTTGAACATGCTCAGATAGAATTCGATTTCGAATTTGCTAGAGATAAGGCATTTGCACTAAACTCACAGAGGTTTTTCAAAAATAAAAAGGGACGGGGACACACACACACACACACACACACACACACACACACACACACACACACACACACACACTTTTGTTCTTAAATTTCAGGTGCCTGGCTGAAGAGGCAAGATCTCACTGAGCCTCCAGAGAGAACAGCCATCCTGTGTGGGCTTGGCAAGTCTCAGGATACCCCCCCCCAAACAAGTCATATCAGCTGTATAACCCACACATAAATGAATAAAAGTTGCCAAACAATTTCAGACTAAAGCCATAAATTAAGTGGAAGCTTTTTTGCCTTTAGACTGTGAGGAAAGACATCTGCACCAGAGGAGAGGAGAGTGATTTCTTTGTATTTTGCACACCAAGGACAGATGAGCGTGAGGTTGTTCTCAAAATAAACACCTGCAAGATGCCAAATCCGCAATGATTCTTTAAAATGCAATGCATTAAATTACTGCATAACTACAATAAAAATATAATACATTTTTTGCTATAAGATATTGCTAGATGCATAACTGAACTTCGGCTTCTGCATAGGAAATTAAATCCTGTCACTGATATGGTAGATCAAGTTGTCTCCTGTACCCAATATTGGGTCCTTTTGGGGAGAAAGCTGGGGTAAAATATTGTAAATAAACTCCTCAAAGATTCTACAAGCCATCACTTCAGCTCAGTCTTTCATAAAACAGGAATATTTGGAAGATAATTAATGGTTAGGATACTGGCTCTGAGAAGCACAATGAGACATTCTGAAATTTGATTCACCAATGAAAGCATTGAAGAATTTGCTCAGTATCGGTATCTAGCTTATACTATAGTGCGATAAAGCCAACAAACCAAATAACAAAGCCAAAACGTTTTGTTAACTTTACTCATTCATCATTGCAAATGTCATATTGATCAACATATTCCTTTGTCATCTCAACTAACTCTTTTAAAAGGTAAGCAAGTGTTTAAACAGAGAAGCAGCATATGGAGCCAAACAGTGAAGGCATCCAGTGTTATCCATTGCAGTTTTTCTCAAGAATTCAAATTATCCCTGCAGGCAACTGACAACTGCTAGATGTGTGGAATGTGCTCTTTGAACTGTACAAAGGCCTTCAGCATTTTGTGCATTGCTGCAAACAAGAACTGCCAAGTGTAATTATTTCTCAGATTTAATGTTACAGAAGTGTTGCATCTCCCCCATCACAAGGGTTACAACAATTGTATATTAAAAATAAAGCAAAAATATGAGCACAAGAAAAAAATTTCACAAGTACTATATAAATTTTATTATTGCAAATGACATGTTAGTGTAGGTTTATATTAATATCAAAAAAAGAATTCTAAATTCCACATAGTCCTTTTATTAGAACTTTTTTTTACCAAATCAAAAGGACAAGTACGACTTTAGTGAAAGCTAACATTTTGTGTTCATTTTTGTTAAAGAAATTCTAAAGCCCCAAGATTGCCTTAGCAAAAGAGGTCACCATTACCTTTGCTCAAGCTTTCTTTAAGTTCCTTTTTTTAAATGCAATGAACTTCATAGCTAAATATCATGCAGTGACCCACAGGGAAAGATTCACTTGATTAATACACAGCTGAAGAACACAATTAGTGCACAATTGGGATGTGCACAACCTATAAGGCACTTGGGACAACAGAGATGCCTTGCCTGGAGGCAACACTCCTCAACCTTCCTCTGGAGCTTTCATGTCAGTGCCTCCTTGCCATTAAAACTGGAATGTAGGGAAAGGCATGGCACAATTTGACTGCTACTGCAGCTGCCCTAAAAGAAGGCAAGTGCTCCTGCCTATGCCTGCCTTTCTAATTTACATTTCAAATACTGCAACAGACCACTCCAGGGGTGATTAAAAATAGACAAAAAGACAAAGATTCTTCAACTTTTATGTTATTTGTTTGGTAAACTATAGACTAGCAACTCCTTAACCTGAAGACAGAAAGTTCATTAGAACATCCCTACCAAAGAACATTTAAAAGGGAAAGATGGTCTTCCTTCCTTCCTTCCTTCCTTCCTTCCTTCCTTCCTTCCTTCCATATATTTGCATATACTTTATCTGAAACTAAATGTCTTTCTGAATTTTTCTCTTGCTATAAAATGTGAATTTCTTAAATCAGAGGGAAATTTACTTTTGATCCCAACCTCATTGCCAACCCTATAATTAAATATTGCAACAGTTATATGTCATTTGCTTATTGTTTAATAAGACAGTGAATATTCCTGTTTGTAAAAAGGAAAATATGCAATCAATTGCTTTCCAATCAGGACAATGCTAAGCATTCAGGACTGCCTGGGGGTGAAATACTTCATTGAACAATACACCTGTGGCTACTCACTGGAACTACATGTTGTTTGCAGATTTACAACATGGGAACCACTGGTTCATAGTGGAGTAGGGTACTAAAAGTCAGCTGCCATCAACAGAATGAGGGAGAAGAGAAAAGCAACATAGCACACTGAACCACAGCAATTGTTGTGTTTCATGTCATATAGTTTAAAATTGCAAGGTAATAAAAAATAATATTTTAGAGGATATTCAGGGATAGCACTTTCACAATCACTGAATGACAGATGACTGCACATTGGAAGGTGAAGATATTTTGCCTCCTAGAAAATTTTTTATTGTGCACTTGTAAAGGTAAAAAAGGTAAAGGTTCCCCTGACACATGTGTGCTAGTCATGTTTGACTCTGGGGGTGGTACCTCTCTCCGTATTCAAGCCGAAGAGCCAGTGTTATGCAAGTCTGTGGCCATGTGGCTGGCATGGCTGCAAGGAAACACTGTTTTACCTTCCCGCTTTAAATTTATGGCAGTACCTATTTATCTACTTGCATTTACATGCTTTCTAACTGCTAGGTTGGCAGGAGCTGGGGTTAACAGCTGGAGCTTGGCACCCGGGATTCAAACCATTGAGCTGCTGACTTTATTTTCAGTGCTCTCTCTCTCTCTCTCTCTCTCTCTCTCTCTCTCTCTCTCACACACACACACACACACACACACACACACACACACACACACACACACACACACACACACACACACACACACACACACACACACACACTTTTATTCACACACAGTTTTATTCTATGGCTAAAGCTATGGAAGCCAAAAGTGCATGCTTACCTTATTTTGTCTTGGAAGGGTCATGTGGTGATAACAATGTTGTGAGATGCATGGGTGGAAGGCCATAACAAATAATATATATCCAGAGATATTCACCAGAAAGAAATCAGAAACATTGACTGGGAATGAAAATGAAAAAAAACAAAAAAAAACAATGCTAGATGCCTTTGAACTGCTCTTTACAGAGAGCACATAATCCATGAAACAGAGCACAGCATGTATTCAGGACTAAGAATGTAAATTCCTTGATCTCATCAGTTCTGACACCTCAACAAGAAATTTCCAAGCCCCATGAAACTCCTTATTTCCACAGCAAGAGCAGGACAAAGTGTGTTCCTTCTTTCAAATCAAAATGTATGCAATTTGGGTAGTCTAGGTAAATATCATGTCCTTTCCTGTTAAGAAGCAAAACTGGATTTCAGTACCATTGACCAGGTATCCTTCCGAACAGCCTTTCCAGGGATGCTTCTTAGAGAGCCAAACTCAAGAGCTGAGCACTGTTTGATACCCTGCCCACTGGCTTGTGGGGTCCCCCAATGCTCAGTTGTGCCGACTATTTAATGTATGCACAAAACTGCTGAAGTTTGGGGGTTCAATGCCAACAATTGACCAATGACACCTGACTCTATATCTTTTTTCATGTGATTCTAAGGAAGTTGTTCAGGACCTAGACCAGTGATGGTGAACCTTTTAAGACCGAGTGCCCAAACTGTGATTCAAAACCCACTAATTTTTCGTAAAGTGCCAATACAGCAATTTAACCTGAATACAGGTGGCTGTGAAAGGGCGATGCCGGGTACCCACAGAAAGGGCTCTGAGTGCCACCTTTGGCACCTGTGCCATAGGTTCACCAACACTGACCTAGACCATCAACTGCTGCCAGAATTGAGTGAGTGATTGTCAAAGCAACAACAGTTAATAACAACAAACCAACCAACAAACTGAAGCTTAATCCAGACAACTGTTTTCTATTGTACTGTTTTGGTATTGCTTCCTATACTACTTTTAATGGTATTATTGTGTGGTTCCAGTTGATTGTGAACTGCCTCGAGTCCGTTCCTGAGAGAAAAGCAGAATATAAAGCTACCTAACAATGGCAGCAATAAATCCTACTACTGCATTTCAGCACAGGACAACATACAGGAGGAGACAATTCTTTCATCAGCTAGCAAGAGACAAAAAGTCTAATAACTGAAGACCTAATATATGTTGGACTAGTCAGTGACATAACCCATACATCCTCCCACTGATTCTGACACAGAACAGAAAAGAGGGCACCAGATGTGGTAGATTTGCATGTAAGCACCACGGCAACATTAAAGTGACACACTTTAGTCATCTGTGGGATATCTGACATAAAGAATGGTCCTTCTCCGGAGGACATTTTCACTTACCAGACAATATTTTAAATTGTTGTGGTCAGAAATATTCCCATTATACCACAAACATTAAATTTTGCTGCAATCAAATTAACAACAGTCATATGTTTGTCTCCTAATTTGGGGGTTAGATTTTTTTAAAATATTTAGAACCACAGTGGATTTGATTTGAAACAAACTTATTTAACCACGATTTAAATTTTAAAAATCATATTTTTTTGACAATTTAAACTAATTCTCACAGAATGATCAGCCAAATTTCACTCAACAGCAAGGGGGGGGGGGGGGGGTAAAATCTGCCAGCACCCTCCAGAGCCAATGGTCTGAGATTACAAACGACACAAAATTACATACCTCGGCTCTAAATTAACTTTCTGTATTGAAATTATTTTGAGCTTAGTTTGGCAGCCTAGTATTGATTGGCATTGCAATCAGCAGACCCAAGTTTAAATCTGGGCAGTTTTTCTGTTTCAAAGCCATCAGGGACAATACTACTACTCCAGAGGCAATAGTTCTGCAGAGAGAGAGAGATTACCTGATATCAGTACAGGGCAGGTCTCTGAGCAATTAAAGAAGTTTTCATTTTATGAGTCTAAAACCAATCCATTCACCTTCACTTTCAAGAAAGTGACACTAATAAAATAAATCCTATATGAAAACAAGTCCACCTAACTCTTGGTTTACTTTTAAAATAGATTAGATGCATTTTTTCTTCTAAATTCAAATTCTTTTACTTGGTTACTACTAGTAGTTTAAAATACTGTTTTAAATTGTTTTTGAACTAATTGTCTCTGACAGTCTGTGAGACTTTCTAATTCATCCTATTCTTAATGGAAAACTAAAATGTACACATGATACACCAATTAGTGTAATAAAGTAACAAAATCTTGATAATCAGTCTTTATTCTTTATCATTTAAATTCATTCCAATTTTCACGCTGCATTAATCTAAACCCCTGTTTTAAGGCAGAATAATATGTATCAGGGAAAAAGAAGTACAAAGGTGGAAACTTATAGAGAAGCATTAATAGACTTGTGGGTTGTTGTTTTTTGTTTCTCTAATATCTAAGATAAGAAGCTTCAAAAAGAGAGGGAGAATTAAAAATGGTAAGAGAATCCACTTTCAGGCAAAAACAAACCAACTTCTCAAACTCAAAGCTGAGTTTCAAAGCCTCAAACCAATTTTAAGTCCCCTGAAACATAATTTATAACAGAAAGTGCTAATAATCTGTTTTATAAATTTCAATCTCAAATTCACTTGCCAGGAATAATCCTCACTGGCTTTCTTTTGAATAAACCCATGTAAGTTTACTTAATAGCAGCAGCAAACAAGTTGTAGGATAACCAAATTTTTCTACGTGTCTTTTGAGGCATACCAATTTCTTAACTTTCAAAATACTTCTGGTATCAGAAAAAAGAGAGGATTTTTTTTTTTTAATTATTCCTTTAGAAACTCATCAGGGAGAGTGCTCTCAAGAGATACAAGAGTTATTCCGAACAACTTTCCACAGAGCAGGCAGGATCTACAGGAGAGTGACAGAGAGGTCCAGCAGTCCAAGTTGAGGTAAGAGGTATTCAGCCAATTATCAAGCTGCACATTATGCTGAGAGTAGTAGTTTGGGTGATGGCATTTATTTTTTCGTTTTTGGGAATAAATAATAGCTTATGGCAGTGTTGACAAATCTATGGCATGGGTGCCAAAGGTGACACTCGGAGCCCTTTCTGTGGGCACCCGACATCACCCCTTCACAGCCATCTGTATGCAGGTTAAATTGCTGTATTGGCACTTGGTGAAAAAAATCTGTGGGTTTTGAATCACTGTTTGGGTACTCGGTCTCTAAAAGGTTCGCCATCACTGGCTTATGGGATGAGGTTTGGTGAAAACTTAACTTCAAAAGACCCCATACAGTTCATTTCACTTAAAGTAGTCTTCTTGAAAGATACATGATCATGTACAAAGAGGTATCTTCCTTGGAAGTAGGAATGCAAAAAAGTTCCATACCTGCTTTATACCTCTGGAAAAAAAACCTTTTCAAGGAATGGCATATTTAAAGGCTTGTGGGATATCGGCAGAAAGGGGCCACAAAATAATGTGGACACGTTAAATTCTGAATGGCTGTAATGTAAGCAACTGAAAAATACATACAAAAACACATAACAACAGGGAGAAATGTGTAAATTAGGTAAAATGTAATAAATAAATGCTGATATTTAAAAAATTGTCGACACTAGGTAGAATACACATTAATTTGCACACACACAAAACACACAAACAAACTCAGAATCTTGCAACTTGAAACAAAAGAAGGCAGGAAGAAAATAGAGTACAGATGTGAGTTTGAGAAATGCAACAAAAGTGAGATGAAGAGACTTTCAAATGCCTAATCGAAATTCACTGCCTGGGCCCTGTGCACTGATTACAGATAGCGTCTGCCAGTATCTCTTCCCCACCCCTGGACTCTATAATTATAACATAGTCATTTGCGGGTTTGAGACAATAGGCACATTTGCATGTCATTGTAAGCCAGGGATCCCTAGTTCACAGTGGATGAGCGCACTGTGTGATCATTCCCACTTATAAATTTTGTTCATCATGATAGGCATACATGCAAACCCAGACACAATTTCCACTTTTGCTTTGTTTCCTTCCCAGTAAACCAGAAACCAAAAACCAGAGTTTGTTAAAGGGATCTCTATAGATTTGTCCTCTGGGTTTGCTTGTTTGTTTGGGGGGGGAGTGTGAGAGGGGAAAAAACCCCAGAGCCGCAGCTGTGTCCCAGGTCACACAAAATGTTGTGTCATTCCAGTGGCATTCTGGACATATTTTCAATGAGGGCAGCAGCTGCCAGGCTCAGCTCCTCTCTCTTCGAGTGGCTTTGCATATTTTATTTCATTTTTAGTGAGGAAAAATAAACCAGCTGCATATTGGAAAATAAGTTAAGTCTCCAAACCCCAAAATGCTGTCACCAATATCCCACTCCTTGCAAATCTGCACGGGATCAATGAGGCTGAAAAAGAGTGGAGGATTTGTATCTGGCCCTAAGTTTAAAGGATGTTTCTACAGAAATGACATATTATTATTTTTTGATTATGGCAGAAAAGGAAAAGTACTTTGTGAGCCCAAGGTTGCTCAGCTTCCCTGCAGCTTTTTATTTACCACATGGAAATTAATTAGATTCATGCAATTTGTGCAATTAATACTGCACCAAATACAACTCTTAACAGGAGGCTATAATCTGAAGGAAACCGGCTATAAAACTGTCAGAATTACGCTCAACGTCATATTCGCATTGTGCTTAGAAAAACTCACAGTTCCATAAAAAAAAAACCCTGAACATTCAAATTACTTCCTGACATGAAATTAATATGTATCTAAGAGATTAGTTTGTGATACATTGTTAGTACAATGTATGCTGAAAGCCTACATTGGGGTTAACACTTGATATTAGAGTGTGAGTTACAGGAGTTTGGTGCGAACATTTTTATACATATACTGTGAATGCAAAGGATTTTTAGTGCAAGTGTGGACTATTTAATATGATGTGAGGAAAAAAACTTACATTAGTGACACCTCTGTAATTATAACAGAATAAAAAGTGTTGACACTTCAAAAGAACAAGGCTATGAATGGGATTTTTGTAGGTTTTAAGGTCAAAAGGATCCACCAAGATTATCTAGCCTAACCTTTTAGAGACCAACTGTCCAAACTGTGATTCAAAACCCACTAATTTTTCGCAAAGTGCCAATACAGCCATTTAACCTGAATACAGGTGGCTGTGAAGGAGCGATGTCGGGTGACCACAGAAAGGGTGTGGAGTGCCACCTTTGATAGCCGTGCCATATGTTCGCCTTAATGACTATACAACAATATACTATACTACTATACTACTGATCTAGCCTTACTGACGATACGACAATAGGAAATTAATTTGCTGTTAAATTAAACTGTATCATGGCCCTATATTAGGTTTTGCTGAGGTATATTTGTAGTTTGCATGACATACTACAATTCCTACTATCTTTTCCACTTGCTAAGTGTATATTACGCATTTCTCATTTGATAATTATGTCCTTTAACCATTGGCTGCCACTCAGATTTCCTCTGGGAAATAACAAAAATAGCTAATATTTGTTTGAAAGAAATATCTATCAGCCATTTTAAACAAATAAGTTAATGGTTAGAAAGCAATGTTTTTCAATTTTTCCAGGTCAAGGTACATGATACTCTAGTAGCATTTACCTGCGTTATTTCCATCCTTTCTGCTCCTCTCAAAGTTGTCCTGAAGTTTTGTTTTTAAGTACAGTTCATTCAGCCTAGTTTTTCCCCATGCAAACTCTTCTTCACCTGTGCTGTTTCAATTATACAACCATCTGTCAAATCTATGTACTTTGATTTGGATTCCCATATAGAACAGGGGCTTGTATTTTATGGCCTTATAAGCACCATCCAACTCAGTTATTCTAAGATTCTATATCCAGTTCACCACTATTGGTCTAAACCTAATAGTCTATACTTAGTGGAAAAGCACTGAAATAATAAGCACTTATTAGTCACAACTAACTTGAGAGCAATTAAGTTTAACAGGTCTTCTTTGGGCAACACTAACGCTGAATTTAACCCTCTTTCATATCCTACAGAAGATATGTTATCACTAACCATATTGAAGGAGGAAGAGAAAAGGAAGATATAAGAACAGACCAAGGCTTTTTTTTAATGTTCTCCTATTTTATGAATTTATTTAAAAGTATACCTTTCTGAAAATGGCTACTGTAGGCACTTCTCCACCAGCATCTTGCAATGTTTTGTAATCAAGACATGCACTGTCATGATTAACTCTAATGCCATATTTTTGTTGACTTTTAAATAGTGGGCAAGCATCCCAATCTATATGTCACTGCTATATGCCTTTCAGTACTCACCTTTAGCTAAAATGGAATTGTGCCCACCAGAGTCAAAAAGCCAATCCTCGTGGAACTACATATGAATTAAACCCTTAAAACAACCTTTCTCCATGACCTGGTATCTGCATTCTCATCTTGTTCTACATTGCCGAGCCAGGTTGAAAGAAAGAGGCGACACACATTCCGCTTGGGTTGAATAAGGGCCACAACTTTATTAACTACAGTAACGAATTTGCAATTACTTATCAATGAACAATAACTTTAGGAGGGCCTGAGCCGTAGCGCATCATCAAGATGGTAACAACAAATTGATTAGGTCCCGCTACTCCACCAATTTCCTGCGGCCCGTTGAACTGCCACAGTGAGGATGCCAACGAGATCTTTTGGCATCAACGCTTGATTAAAGGTTGGCAGCCCTCCTAGGGTTTTGGGTTATTATTATTATTTGCTCTCTAACTAAATCCTATTGGGTTATTAATGGAAGGCTGCCGAAGACGTGAAGATGTAATTAGATTTGGGACCTAAATGGTTAACTTTTTATGCGCTACCCGCCAGTTGTGACCAGGGTTATTACCTACAACACCCACCGCCAATATGTGAATGGTGGGATGGGCGAAAAAACACCACCGCTCAAGGCCAATCAGAGTAATGGTCAAAAATTCCCATCCGGCCCCGAAGCGACCAGCAAAGCATCACCAGCACATAATAAACAGTGGCGGGAGGGCGGGGAAACCGGCGATTGCGGAGGCAGGCTGTGGGGAGCGCGCCGAGGACTTATAAAGGGCGCGCTCCCCTACCGTAGGCTACGCTAATAGCGGAGCCGATAGCCGCCTCCCTCAACCGGCCGGCAAAGGTGCCCCTGCTCGGCACGAGGCCGGCCGGAGCAGCCATTCTCTGCTTTTTGAAGTGCAAACACATACCAATTTGCACTTCAAAATACTTAGGTTTCTTTCCTAGCTGTATAAAACAAGACTTCATAAAACAATTAACCAGTCTCGTGGTCACTTGGTCACCTGACAGAGAAATACAGTCTAACAAGGAAAGCAGACCAGTCCACAGTCCTGCAATTCAAATTATTCCACAGCTGCTGCAAGGGTGAACAAGGCCATACTATGATAAGCGGGTACAGCAAATCTATCCTGCCAAGGATTTAGGGGTGAGACTGCCTGCAAAGCATATGTTCATCACTGTGCCAATGCTACTCTGCCTAGGAGAACATGCAGCCTAGCTGAATAATTTCTTAGTTTCACTACACTTCTTGTCTACTTTTACTGCACATATCTAAAACACAACACTTCTTCACAATGCTGCCATTTCAATTTATAAGCTTTTTGTGGCTGTTATTACCATAAAAGAAGGCTGCATTCATCTAACCACAAAAGACTGGATCTGCTTTTGATTGCCATGAATTAACTTTACAGGCAACACTGAAAGGAGAAGCAATATAAAAATTAAAAAATAAAAGACACAAATAATGCGGCACCTTCAAAATGTATACTGTATTTAATATAAGTGTTAATGGATAAAATCCACTTCTTCAGACATAAGAGGGAGAAATAAATAGGCAAGTATTTACACAAGGCATTGAAATGCAGAAATCCTGATAGGCTGGGAAGAAAGTCAGTGTAGTATTATTGGTGCCTGAGTGTGCACCAATAAAATGGTAGCAGTATTCAGCAATCTGTAAGTCAACTCAAAAATAGGAGCACCACAAACATGGAATTATAATTATAAAACTGGACCTTAGATCAGCACTAGCTTTCGCAAAGATGTACCATAAAGTCTTCTCTTGCTCTATGCCAGATTTGGTGATGTTTGGGCAACCTGGGTTTTCATGTGATTATTTTAAAGGTAACAGTTTTACCCTTGTGCAGAACCAAGCAACCTGGAGCTCTGGCCAATTAAAAACAGATCAAAAATGATAAGACCAAACTTGCATACTTTGAAAAATTGTCCCTCCCATATGCCTTTTTTAATTTTACAAGAAGTCAGCCATTCATTGCTCTAACTAACAGTTGCAAAGGAAAATTACAGCAACAGTAGTAATGACTTTCTGGTCTTTCTCTTATAAATTGCTGACTGAACATTGGATCCTGCAACCTCATTTACTGACTGAAAAAATGAATTTAATTCCTTCCTGACCAAACACTGTTAACTCAGAGACAGAGTCTGCAGTCAAGATGGTCTACAAGACACCCTATTCTGCTCATTGCCATTCACACTTGTTGAAAAACAGCATGGACAATTATTTTATGTTTGGGTGAGAAGTAGCTGACTAATGAAAAAAAGTAGGCATTAGATTTCCCCTTGTATATATCACTTTGTGAATGATTGTGAGCAGGTACACCATCTTGACTGGTGCTACTGGTGTTATCAACATTTAGACTAACCTCTGCTATGTAAAGTTCAGCATTCTGTTTCCTGCTGGCAACGTGGGCATGTTATTATGCAGCAATATTGGGCTATTTTCTGATTTTCTGAATTGTGACTACAGAAGCATAATATCCCACATTCATAAACCAGATGTCTTTTGGAGAACTGAATTTAACAGTGGGATGATAGCTTGTTTAATAAGAACATATCTGAATACCAAACAAGCTATCATGTATTATCAGAGTATAATTTTTTTTAAAAAAAATTATGTTGTTTTGCTTATTGACTGCCTAAAATGCTTACTTCATTGTTTTCAAGGTAAAAAAAATGTTTATTCAGAGGGATGCAGTTGTCATGAGGTACCACATATGGAGCACCACATACAAATGACTTGTTCCACACCGTACTAACAAAAACATGTCAGTGTCACTGGCTTCCATTTTGTTTCTCCCACACGCATCATCAAGCAAGCAATCTGCATTATTTGTGAAAACTGCATGGCAACACATGAGGATCACAGATGGCCAATTGTATTGCAAATATAACACTGGAAAGTAAATGTTGGGTAGCATATGATTACAGCATAACATTTTAGAATCGGGAATGTGTGCCAACCAAATGTTCCAGTAGCACAATTTTTGCATTTGGTTGTTCTTTTGGAAGAGAAAACAAAAATATCTTTAGGCAATATAAGCACTTAATCCCACACAAACACCTGGATAGTGAACAACCTTTTAAGTCATCTTAAATATTTACTATGCCATCAGCTCTTCAACTTCCTAGAATACTTCACTCATAAACTAGCATATGCAACAAAATCACCTGAGACTCTTCACAGTTTTGTATACACAAACGTATATCTGGTTTCTCTTCCAGCTAGTACCAGCATTTATTGAATTCCCTAAGGCCATATCCTTCTAACCTACTTTTCTTAGATGTTTATGTCAAACACTTTACCCTCATTTAGAGCTACCTTAAGATCTAAAGGAAAAGACACTAAAAAGAGAGATGTATGGTGAGTTATTGCCATTTACAATAATCTATACAATAGATTAAATAAAGATGGACAATAGATGGCATGTGGTAAAGTTGGAAAATCTCCTCTTGGCAGATATCTTAAGACCTCCGTGCTAGTTTTTTCTTTAATGAAGACTCAATACTGCAGAATTTTAGAAAACCTGGAATGGAGTGTTCACATACCTTTACTAACTCCATGTGCAGGTACCATAAAACAACTGTTGTACTAAGCAGGGACCCCTCCTATTTGGTTAGTTCTACCACCAAACTTAACAAATAACTAGTGTTCCTTTTTAGAGATGCTATAATTTTGCCTCAGCTGAGGGCTAACTTCTCACTGCTCTTTTAAGTGTAAGAATAGTTTTGGGTGAAAAAAAAACTCTAACTTTGGTGACATTGTAAAAATAAACCATGTGTCACAGTATATTTGGCTATAATATCTTAATATTGTTAGTTGTGACAAAAGGGCTAAAAACCGAAAAGAGATTCATTTTAAAAACACAATGGTTCAGCAAACTTTATAAATATAAATATAAATACAGTAGTCCTCCATTTTTGAGGGGGTTGGGTTCCCTCACGCATGATAAATGAAAATCCACAATAAGTGGACACCATCACTGTGAGGGCGGTTAGGGCATCCGCATATTGGGTTGGATTAGGAGGCCTTTGCTGGGGCCAGGGATGGGTCCAGAGGCCTCTGAGAGGGCCAGAGGCTTCCACAGCCATGTCCAGAGACCTCAGCTGGGACTACACTTGAGTCGGGAGGCCTCTGTGAGGGCCACCCAGTAGGGGGGTGGCAGATACTGTGATATAGCAGGACCGTGATATTTGGGGCACGATGTGGCAGGGGACTAGTGTATAAGCAATGTTTCTAGTTGTCAGGTTTTTTAGTATATAATCATAAGACTACTTAAGTGTACTCATTGTACATATATGATTGTGTATCATCTGACCCATCCACTGTGATCATTAAGTTCACAGATGATACTACTGTAGTAGGTCTTATTACAGGTGGAGATGAAACAGCATGGTTTTTTTTTTCAAAAATTATCATCATGGTGCTTAGAAAACAACTTACACTTGAATATTAGCAAGACAAAAGAGATGGTGTTATACTTCCAGAATAAGAGGAACCTGCCCCACTGCATATTTGGGGGTAGTGGTGTAGAGAGGGATTCCTCTTTTAAATTCCTGGGAGTCTATCTTAGTGAAGATCTCACCTAGAAAACCAACACAACCCACGTGGTCAGAAAGGCCCAAAAGAAACTCCATTGCCTTAGGGTCTTGCAAAAAAATAAGGTGGGACAACAACTGATGACCTCCTTTTATCGGTCCACAATAGAAAGTATCCTTTCATATTGCATTATAGTTTGGTATGCCGGTTTGACAGCTGCGGATAGAAAGATATTGCAGAGGGTGGTAAGCACAGCACAAAACATCATGGGCTGTCCCCTGAGTCCACTTTAGGACATCACAAAAAATCTCAAAACTTTGGCGACTGCTGAGGGAGGCTTTTGTTCTGTTTATTTGAACTCTGTTTGCCACCCCCATCTTTTTTCCCTGTCTTAATTTTATTATTTGTTATTGTTTTATTTATTTATTGTGTTATTGGTTGATTGTTCATTACCCAAAATTCCCCTCAGAAAGTCAGGCAGTGTAGAAATGGAAATAATAAATAAATAAATAAAATCATCATCATCATCATCATCATCATCATCATCATCATCATCATCATCATCATCATCATCATTAAATAATGTTATTTAGCTCTGCATGTGCAATGGCAATGACTTCACCCCAGCAGCAGATTATCAATGATTAAAGTACTTTTTGTGCATCATGTACTCTGAAATCACTAAAAACTATAATCAGTATCAATTTACCACTAGTAAGGGCATCATTCCCATTGTACCTGTGGAACTGTGCATCAGGATTTCAGTCTTTGTTTTCGTAATATATACATAGATACTTGCTTTCACACAAGCACAAACCAGACCACTGTTTTATTCACAGCTTATTTAGCACCCCAAAAGTACTTACCATAAATTATATTAAAGAAAGTAGAGATGTTGCACCGATTGCAGAGCCCATTTCCCCAAGGCCTCAATGCAAAAGCCTTTACATTCATTCAGGACCTAATCTCACCAAAAACATTACATATCTCAAGAACATTAAAACAATCATTCTGAACAAGCAAAGGTTTCCATCCTTGTACTGTTAGGAAGCTCTCCAATATCTTTTCTATCGGAACATTCATCAGATGTTGATCCAGAAGTAAAAAAAAAAAAGCACAGTGTAGTTTTCAAAGCATCTGTACTATCCTTTCTTGAGGAGTTGATAAGTAAACTCTGTAAATTCCACTAATTCAATGGTTCAAGGGAAAACTTACTACCAAATCTTAGCACCTGAGTTCAAGAGGAAGCTTAACATATACCTTCCAACAAGAGTCATGTTTATTTTACTTCTTGCTACTTAAAATATGCAAATAAGTCATTCTCTTTATATTGTCAACCATGAAACAATGAATTGAAGAAAGGTGAAATTAATTCTTTATAAGACCCAGGCCACAGTAAGAGCAAACCTTGGGGGAAGGGGGGGTTCAACACCAGATAAAAGCAACACATTAAATACACACAGAATTCAATAAATAATTGCATATATAAATAAATTCCAAAAGAGTAGACTCAGGAAATGACTAGAGCAAACTTCAAATGATGACTTGGTCTGCTATACTGTGTAAAGGGTTTCTTGTTTTTAACCAGCATATTACTGTCGCCTTTTTGAAATCACCAATTTCTCAATGTGAACATTTGGCATCGTTCTTAACTACGATCTACCCTATTAAGAAGACATTCAGCAAAGCTTCTCTGCTGTCTCCTCCTTCAACAGAGCGAGAAGGATTTCTGCCAAATTCACATTTTAAGGAAACTCAGCAACATTTCATTTGAGCTCAGGATTCTGATCTAAAGGAAAAAACTTGACCAATCTCCAAACCTATCCCTTCCAAAGAAAGATTTCTAAACATAAGTCTGACTGACCACTTTTAAAAATATTAACAAAACTTCCTTCTCGAAATATAACAATAAAACAAGATTCTTCAAAAGAAAACAAACTTGGTAGGAAGTGAGGGAGAGCATATGAACTCAGCATTTAGGGTCACAGTCTCATCTGCGCAGCATTAAATCATAGTTTTGTTTACATATAAATACAGTCACTGTATGCATAACTATATTTTCTAATGACAATCTGAATATAGGCCAAAAGTATCAGTTCAAAAGCAAAAGAGTCAGAAAAAAGGAGGATAAAAGGAGGATAAAAGAAAGCCAAGTTTCTTAAGAGAAATAGATAAATGTTATCACAAATACTACAAGTATAAAGAACTCTATAATTATAGTCAGTAATTATTTTTTAAAAATTGTGGCAAGCACAATGTTCATATTGATCAATTAGATGTTTTGGAAAGGCAACATGAATACGCTGTTTAGAAACAAGGCCTTTGCAAAATTTTCACATTAAATTCAGTATTTTCGCATTCAGAAAGGCCTGTATTGCTCTGTGAGCAGTTGCTACTAATAAGTAGCGTAATATTATATATAAACAAACAGAACAGATAGTTTTTGCAAATTTGCATCACATCTTCAGTATTTGTAATGCCACTGAACCAATTAAAACCCAAGTTTCCCTGTATAAATGTTGCCTGTATCTCAGGTTCCAAATAATGCACAATTATATAGAGGACAAACCAAAATAAACTCTTAAAATAACACAAATGCATGAAAAAGTAAAGTTGATTTAAGATACTTTTAACAAGTATGCACCTCCACCCTAATATATGAGGTCAAATGTTTATTTTTACTGGTATGTTTTTAAATTGCCTTTTCATTCAATTACAACTTGTTTAACTGTGATTCAACACTGTCTGTTTCCATCTGCACCAGCTTGTATTTCTATACATTTTAATCCTGTTATAATCTGCCTTGTGTTACAGTTCTTGGAGAAACGGGGATAGACATGTCATTTTAGAGTACAGTATTGCAATTTTAAATCCCATTCAGTTAGTGTACTTGGAACTTGTAGGAAGACAGATAAATGCAGTATTTGTACTTATAACCAAACAGAAACATATTAAAATATATAAAATATCAGAACGTATATCATAATATGAAAATTTAAAAATACACTTAGTATATGCCGGTTTTATTCTTTTCTTATGAAGTACACAAATTTACCCTATAGTATGGCTTGGCTGTTACACCTATCTCAGCATTCAAACATCAGAAAAAACATATTTTGATGGCTTGCAGAATTATTGTAAAACTAAAAAAACTTATCGTGCGACAAAATACACTTTGCCTCTAATATCCGCATATCTGAAAGAACAGTGGTATGTGTTTCAAAACTGTGTTGGCATTTTAAAAGTGTGAATAATTATGGACACATACATTGAAAAATCTCAAGAACCAAGCTTTAGTTTGGGACAGGGGGACTATATAAAAATCTGGAAACATGAATAATAAATTTGTACATTAGAGAAAATGTGTAAGGAAAATGTACACAAAATTCCAGGCAGGAATAAAAAGGTATTTCAGAACCTGATATGAAGAAAATATGAGGTAAAACAGGAGAGATCTGATAATGGAACTAGACAGTGTCTTACATCTCTAAGTCATAGTTTCTGATCATATATGATATCTTTGTACTTCACATCACTGCCGTTTGATGTAAGGAAACTAAGAATGCCTGAGAACTGACCTCTTGCCGTATTAACTATAATGATGCAGTGTTGGACAGAAAGTAGCAAATGTCACCCTGATTGTGTGTGTGGTTGATGGAGCTACATATCCTAACACCTGTGTAGTCTTGAGCAAGCTGCACACTCCCAAAACACCCCCAGATGGAAGAAATAATTAAAAAGCTCTGAGGCCTGAATCATGAGAGGAGCACCATAAATCAAAACTGATTTGATTTGCTGTGAACCACCCAGAGTTCCTTCAGAAAGTAGAGCGATATATAAATATAATATATATATAATATAATATAATATAATATAATATAATATAATATAATATAATATAATATAATATAATATAATATAATATACAGTGATACCTTGTATAGAGGAATTAATTCGTTCCAAATGAAATTATGTTAAGCAAAATTTCCTTTATACAGATTTCTCATAGGAATGCATTGAAAATGGAGTAATCCCATTTTTATGTTGTCCGGATTTGGCCCATAGGCGATTCTGTTAAGCAAATTTTCCCTATCTCCAGAATATTTTATGTTGTACAAATTTATGTTATACAAGCTGTTTGTTATATAAGGGTCCACTGTAATATAATATAATATAATATAATATAATATAATATAATATAATATAATATAATATAATATAATATAATATAATATAATATAATAATTATTGTTTCGGTGGCTATCTGATTTGTGAATAGAAATCTGTGGACAGCTCAGTGGTTTCAATATTGGGCTGCGGAGCCGAAGGGTCAGAGTTCAATTCACCACTGTGTCAACTTCACAGGGGCTGAACTTGATGATCCATAGGGTCCCTTCCAGCTTAGCAATTAGATAAGGATGATGAAGAGAAGGAGGAGAATCCAGACAAGACAAATAAAAGCTATAATCTTCTTTGATTTAAGGTTCATCCTTTATATATCACAGTTATATACACATTAGACACACCACATGCAGGTTACTATCAGCGGCCAAATGCATCAGGGTTGTTGGTTTTTTTCCAATCAGGCCACCTTAAGCCTTTCATTTCCAGCTCATGAAAAGTAACATAAGAACATAAGAACATAAGAAGAGCCATGCTGGATCAGGCCAATGGCCCATCTAGTCCAGCTTCCTGTATCTCACAGTGGCCCCACCAGATGCGTCTGGGAGTGCACAAGACTAGATATCTGTCTCCTGATACCACTTCCCTGCATCTGGTCCTTGAAGTACCCTGGTTTTAAGCCTGGAGATTACACATCTCCCTCATGGTTTGTAACCTGTGATGGACTTTTCCTCCAGGAATCTGTCCAATCCCCTTTTGAAGGCATCCAGGCCAGATGCCATCACCACATCCTGTGGCAGGGAGTTCCATAGACTAACAACACGCTGGGTGAAAAAATATTTTCTTTTGTCTGTTCTTACTCTCCCAGCCCACATTTTGAGTGTATTTCCCCTAGTTCTGGTATTTTGTGAGAGGGAGAAGAGCTTCCCTCTACCCACTTTACTCATGCCCTGCATTATTTTATACGTCTCAATCATATCCCCCCTCAGGCGCCTTTTTCCAGACTAAAGAGCCCCAAATGTTTTAGCCTTTCCTCATAAGGGAAGTGCCCCAGCCCAGTAATCATTTTAATCACTCTCTTTTGCACCTTTTCCAGTTCCACTATGTCTTTCTTGAGATGCGGTGACCAGAATTGTACACAATACTCCAGGAGCGGCCTTACTATTTTGATATGATACACCAATTCAAATTAACAACTTAAACATATTTAAAAAGCTGTTGTGCTGATAGATTTACCCTGCCTTCCCTTGTGGCAGCTGTAACATGGAAACCAACCTTGAGTTTCTATAAGTCAATAACAAGACAAAATTAATGCAAATGAATATGCATTAAGTAAATTGCATACAGGGCAGAATGGACAGCTGAGCTAACACACTGCAAAGAAGATTTTATGCTACAAATATTGAGCTATTAATGATTTGTAGTAATACTGCAAGGGCTACAGCAATGCCTAATTTATTTATGTTTACAAAATTCTGTAAAATTTTCAAGTAAAAGCAAAGTGGTCTGCTTATATACTGCCCCATACCACTTCAAGTAGTTTCTGGGTGGTTTACAGTTTTAATTACAGTATGCAGGCTACACATTGCCCCCTCCCCAAGAATCTGAGTACTCAATATACCATACTCGGATGAATGGAAGGCTGAGTCAACCATGAGCCAGCTACATGGGACTGAACCCCAGGTTGTGAGCACAGTTTTACCTGCAGTACAAGCATTTAACTACTGCACCACAAGGCTCAGTAATGAGTAATACAATGGCATTATTTCTTTAGTCTGTGCCAAACTACTCAAAGATCCTTAAACATTTTTCATTTGTATTGAATTATTGTTGTAAGCCGCCTTGGGTCCCTTTGGACAGAAAGGCGGTATAGGAATAAAGTTTTTATTATTATTATTATTATTATTATTATTATTATTATTATTATTATTATTATTATTATTATTATTATTATTATTATTATTATCCAGAGACATTCATATTCCCCTTCTCCCTTCCCTGCCACCAAATTTAGAACTTTTCATACAGCTGAATAATGAAACAGCAGTAGCAATCCTACAGAAAGGTATAATGTGTACCTGAAATTTATTAATATTCCATGCAGAAATGCATCAATGTTCCAGATTTAGTAATGTTCGCTGTATACTCAAATATATGCAATACACATTGGACTACATCAATGTTAGAGAGTTGGAGGGCTCAAAGATGTCCCTAACCAACAACATCTGATTGTATATCAACAGGAACATGATTAAAGCATCCAGCAAGCATAGCCATGGATACACTATACACTCTAAAACAATTTCACCATAACACCAAACAGTGAAAGCAAAATCAGGGATAACAAACCACTGACATCAAGTCCTCAAAATCATATTGTCATTGTCAGTCTTCATATACTGTAATAAATAACATTGCATACTAGGACAACTAGATATAGAGATAGTTTCTTTCCAAGTGCTATCAAACAGTTGAATAATTAATTTTTGCATTTCTTCTTCCTTTTTAAATAATAGGTTATATTGTAGTATTGTACTGTGTTTTTATTGTTGACTATATGATTCTTATATTTCCTTTTATATAAAGAGAGCATTTTTACCAACACAAATTCTGGGTGTGTCTAACCACACTTGGCCAATAAAAGTATTCTATTCTATTCTATCATATGGCCTGGAACATGGGCTGTGCCTTAGCTTCTTCACCGAAACACACTCCAGGTAGAGTGTAGGAGGATGGCTTTACTTTCCACACTTGTTCAATTAACATCTGTCATTGTGTCTTTAAAGTGGAGCAGGGGGCAATTTTTACCATTGTTCCATTTTATAGAAGAACCCAGAAATGACCTCAAAGGCAGACATGACAGCCCATGACCTTGACCTGAGAAAATCTTAACAATGCCTTGAGAACAGCTGTCAACAAAATGTCACACCGGATACTGGCCTTCCTTGCATTGGCAAGTGGTAAATGAGCCAATAATATGTGCCTCAAACCAGTCCTTGATGTTTGCTTATTACACCAGTTATCTGAGATTGAAGTCCTGAAAATACATAAACCTAGCAAGTCATTCTATAGATATGTGTTAATTTTTAAAACAGTAAAAGAAGAGTGAATGTATAGAAGTATTCATCTTTGTAGAGAAGACCACTGTAGTTTAACTTTAGAGGATAATGTTTTAAAATCATAGGAGTTCTTTGTAAGGTCATTTAGCCTGGCATTAAAAATGTATAGATATCATTAGAATTAATCTCCCTAAAATCAATTGCAGCTCAACCTGTCAAAGCTTCTCAGGCGTTCTCACTCCATGTGGCCACCTATAGAGAGGCCCGAAAACGGTCACCCAAAATCCGGGCTTTCTTGGTGGCTGACCGACCCATGATTGTGGAACAAACTTCCGAGTGATATTAGCCTTGCAAAGTCCCTGCCTGCCTTTAAGAGAGTTCTAAAAACCTTTCGCTTTTTCTGGAATCTTTAGTCTTGCCAGTACTCTTATTTTAGTTGCTTACCTAGATTTTAAACGGGTGTTTAAATTTACACTATGTAACCACCACGTAGCATATACTGGTCCAAACATTATTGTGCAGCTGCAACAATGGGAATGACATCACCACTGCCAGCAGATTGCTGCGGATTAAAGGCTTCATTCTTCAATTTTAGAGTGTGCATGACTTGCATACGTTGCAGTGAACTCAGGTGCCCCTTCCAAATTGAAATAGGACACTTCTGATGAACTTCAATCTGTTGTGGACAATAACAATTTCCTTGCACAGGTAGACCCCACCCAATAGAATTTTGGCCGTGGTGTTTCAAGCCTCACACAACTTTGGATCCACATATCTACTGGGCTACCTCTACCTGTATGAGCTTCTGTAGCTACGGAGGTCACCCAGTACTGCCTTTCAAAGGTGTCAACCACCAAACCTGCTCAACTTGGTATATTCTTTCATGTTGTCACCCCACACTCTAGAACTCTGCTCCTGAGTTCCTCCAAAATATGATACCGTCCCAGGGATTCAAGATGGGATGTAAGGTGGTGTTAATTTTACATGGTGCTAATTTTAAACATTTTCCACCACTACTTCTAATATTCGTACCTTACTTTCACCTGTCTTTAGCAAGCTGGACAATGCACAGTTCAGAATGGCAGGGCAGAATAGAAACCAATGAACAAAAACATAAACAAAACAAAAAAGAATAAAGACATTGTCCTTCCTAAATATTAAAGCTGCAGAGTTTAGTTAAACTGGAGTTTCAAGTTCAAAACCCCCTGAAAAATCTGTTTGAGTTGCAATATATAGTTTCACCTCAGGGAGGCATAGAATCAATAGTTCTTTCCAGCTGTATAGACCACCAACAGACTGCTCCTGTGCTGTCTAGAATTAGGAGCATCCAGAAATCTGACATCTTCCATGCCAGAAAAGTTGTTAGTTTTATCTAAAATGTATGAGACTTTGGAGCTTCAACAGTTAGCCAGAAAAATTAATGTATTCTTCTGTTTCATTCTCCATTCCATTCCAAATTCTACCATGCTCATTCAGAACTCCAGCAGACTCAAATCTTGCATTTTGGGGGGCGGGGATTTTGCTCATCGTCAGAATAGCTACAAATACTGCCTTCCTGGGAAGAAGTTCAGAGAAAGAAATTTTCTTAAGTTCAACATTCATAAAAATGTTATGCTGTGTACAAACTTGAACCGACTTCTCAAGCCCTCAGCAAAATGCCCAAAATTAACAACACATGCTTTTCACTTGTGTTTCTGAAGAAATAAACTCCCAAGAATATTAAAAGTGCACCCACGCCACTGTAATTCAGTTAGAATCTGCATAAACAGATGCATTTTGTTTGCTACTGCAACACTCTTCATTTTTAATTTTTACTTTTATAATCATGATTTCTGCAAAGGACTACAGGCAGACACTACAGGTCATCTCTCAAGTTTCATATCTCAGAAACATACTTGGCAGGTAAGTCAGGCCTAAAGACAGAGAAACAGAGACTGACCAAATTAATAAATCAAGTTTAAACATATTGTAATATTTGCCTACTGTAAACACATATCAGCTCTTCAAAAAGTCCACTGATTTAATTGTTTTGATTTTTTTGTCTGTTTTTGTTTGGGTTTTTAACTTCACATGGACTCAAGTCTACAGAGGTAGCTATTCCACCACAACGAATACTTTAGGCAGCTGTCAAGCAACTGCAAAACCTGGGACACTGTGACCTCTGAGTTAAGATCCACTATCCAGCTTTAGAAAATTACCTATCCCTTTAATGGGGCAGAAATGAAGATATGGGAGTTGGTTTATGGTGAAGGAAAGAAAGGATCTAGAATACAGATAAAACTTGAAAAATTAGAATATTGTGCAAACATTTATTTATTTCAGTTAAGTCCACTCAAAAGGTGAAACTAATATATGAGATAGACTCATTACATGTAAAGCAAAATATAGTGGTACCCCGACGTAGGAGCAGCTCAACTTAAGAACAATTCGACTTAAGAGTGGAAAACTGTTGGTGTTTTAACTGCCACCTTACAAATTTTAGATCTGGTCTGCTCGACTTACAAATATTTTTTTCATTTTTTTCATTTTTTCACTTATTTTTTCAATTTTTTAGATAGGTGCCCTGACTTAACAGTAGTTTGACTTAAGAGCATGTATTCGGAACGGATTAAATTTGTAAGTTGAGGTACCACTGTATGTCAAGCCTTACTTTAGTATAATTGTGATGATTACAGCATACAGCTTATGAAAAACCCAAATTCACAATCTCAGAAAATTAGAATATTACATGACATCAATAACACAAGGATTGTAAATAGAACAATATCAGACCTCTGAAAAGTATAAGCATGCATATGTACTCAGTACTTGGTTTGGGCCCCTTTTGCATCAATTACTGGCATGGATGCTATCAGCCTGTGGCACCGCTGAGGTGTTATGGAAGACCAAGATGCTTCGATAGCAGCCTTCAGCTCTCCTACATTGTTTGTTCTCATGTCATTTTTCTGTTGGCAATGCCCCATAGATTCTCTATGGGGTTTAGGTCAAGCAAGTTTGCTGCCCAACCAAGCACAGTAATCCAATGGTCATTGATCCAGGTTTTGGTACTTTTAGCAGTGTGGGGAGGTGCCAAGTCCTGATGGAAAATGAAATCAGCATCTCCATAAAGCCTGTATGCAGAAGGAAGCATGAAGTGCTTCAAAATCTCTTGGTAGATGGCTGTGTTGACCCTGGACTTAATGAAGCACAGTGGACCAACACCAGCAGATGACAAGGCTCCCCATATCATGACAGACTGTGGAAACTTCACACTGGACTTCAAGCATCATGCATTGTGTGCCTCTTCATTCTTCCTCCAGACTCTGGGTACTTGGTTCCCAAATGAGATGCAAAAGTTGCTCTCATCAGAAAAGAGGACTTTGGACCACTGAGCAACAGTGTTCAGGAGTGGCCCTTTCATTAATTGCCAGACAAATCAGAAGCACTTCACACCTCTACCAGCAAGGCTAGTGACCCATACTTAATGGGTGTTAGGAAAGGTTGCATAGATGGGACTTTCAGCCAGCCTAGGCCATTATCTACCTAATGAGCTATTCAGATCATGATCCACCAATGAACCTATTCAGGCCATTTTCCAACTTATAAGCCTATTCACACCACATTGTGTGTGAAACTGAGGTGAACTATAAAATGGAGGACTTGACACTACCTTCCTCAGACTGATGAAGCTGCTTGAATAAGCAGCAAAATGTTTCAATCTCTCAAGAAAAGAAGTCCAGTTGTCAATGACTCAATTCCAGATAAACTCACCTGGGTGACTAAGAATCTTCAGAGACATATTACTCTTCAGCGGATTTTTTATTAAATAATATAAACAGTACAATTTCCAAGACTGATCAACCAAAGAGCCTTCATTTACAGCCAACATGTGCATTTTACAACAGTGTAATTCAAAGGATGAATACAGAAGCACTTATTTCATTCCCAAAGACAGGTTGAACGATTTTGGACTAGGCACCATATCTCAGTCTCATGTGTTAAACAGAACTCATAATGAACTGGGAATGGAGACAAGAAAACAAATATTATCAAAAACATCCTACCTTTACTGAGAATTACAGACAAACTTACTAAATGCATACCTAAGTGTAGCCAAAGTAGACTTTACTGTAAAGGAGAACATGAATTTAACCATGTTCTGCTCTCAGTAGATCAAATGGTGAGTCAACTAACTGAACTTTTAAAAAGGTTGTGTGATGTTCTTACAGTGCATAAGAGTTAGGAGCACTGTAGGGAATTCTATATAAATAATATGGAATAAATTGCAATTTAGTTATTGATGAGGTTTATATCCTTATCTTCACCTTGAATTAGGAGATGAAAAATATAAGTTTTTTGTGTTATCTAAAACATTCTGCTAGGAGCAGAGTATTGTGTCAAATTAGATGCAGATTACTGAAAGTCAGGAGCATCAGTGTTCTGGAGGGAAAAAGAGAGAAAAAGAGAGATACCTTCCTTGACCACCAATGAAGTCCTTTGAAAAGCTTCCTCTGAATTTAAGAAATGTGAAACATTCAGGAGGACTTCTGGCTTTAAAATAATTTACTGGGATCCAGGAAAGTTCCACCCAAAAAATTATCTGTTGACATTCCAAAGCTTATAAAAATATATATTTATAATACTCCCAGAATTCCCTGGGCTCTGTGCTGAAAAATTCTGGGCACCATGGCATTTTCCAAACTTTTTCAAAGTCTTTATCCCAAGCTTTTTCAAAGTCCTTATCTGGTCTCTAAGGGACTATGCTATACCACTCCTCCTGTATGTCTCTACCTCTCTCTCAAATGGAGTTGAGAGAGAGAGACATAAACAAAATCTGCTGCAGCATATCAAAGAAAGAACAGGTTATGTGAAGGCAGATACAAAAACCACTAACAGAACAGACTACAGAGTGACCCAGGGCTGCAAGTGTAATGTGACAAAGGATGTACCCTCTTCCCTCTACTACCTGTCCTTTTTCAGCAGATAAGACTCTCCTGGGCAGATGTAACAGGGATTGCTGAGAGAATGAAGAAAATGAAGAGAATACTTCTAAACACATAACATATTGTGTCAAGCACATGGCCCCTTTATTTGTTTTTCCAGCGCCTATCCCTTTCCCCAATAACTGAGGAAAAGAAACATGGGGCTGGACACTTAATATGCTCAGCATATTAAGGTCACAGGATGCTGTTTATGGGATGGCCCTCTAGGGATGCTTCTCAGGCCCCTTCATTTAAATCAACAAGGAACCAGCACTTGATTTTGAAAGGCTGTGAATAAATGCATAAACAAAGGGGGTTTTGTCACAAAAGTGCAGATCTCAACATGTCATGCAGAGGTTTCTGACATTTTCCCCCACTAAAAGTACTCTAATTTCAACACAGATTCTGAAGGTTCATAAATCCATGGGTAACTCTGTTTTAACATTCAGAAGCAGTTGGTCATATCGTATGAAAGCAGATGAAAAGAAGGCAGCAGCAATGACTGCTTCCATATGTACTGTATATATAAATACTTCTACTGAGGGACGTTCCAACTAATATCCCTGGGTTTCAGTCTATATTTTAATGAAAACGGAACTAAATATAAAATATACATTTTTCTTCTTTCTCTCAATTTAGTTTTGGATTATCTGAAGCAAGCTATCAAACTCTAGAAAGGATAAATAACTCTAAAATTTCCCTTTAACTTTCTGTTCTCTAGTCTTTCTCACAACATATTCAAAATATTTCAGTTCGAAACCTCAAGTCATAAAGAAAGACACCTGAAGTTTGTAAAATAAGTGGCAGATCATGGAAATGATGTTTTCCCTGAGAATATTTTTAGTCATCCCAAATCATCCCCCCCAAGCTCCTTAAAACAGCCTACTGGCTTCTCAAAAAGCTAAAATAAAATCTTTCAAGAAAGAGCAGGACTGTGTTTCTCCAAGAATACTCACAGGCAGCTGTGAGCATCATTCTTGTTATGACAACTATCAAGTACAATCTATACGCCAGACAAAAACCACTGAACAATATTCAGCTAAGGCCAGTTCAAACACTCACATTTCTTCTGGATCTTCTTTTCTCCAAGTTTTGCATGTAATTGCTCTTCTAAGATGTATAGGGCTTTGAAGAAGTTAAGAAATAAGGTCCATTCAAAGACGAATTTTGTCTGCATGGCAAAGAAAAGAAAATAAATTATGTAAATCTAGTAATTTTAAAAATATTCTACTCCCTTTCCATTGTTACTGAAAAACTTACTTCTGCACTTATTCAACGTATCAAGGGTGCATGCATGCAATTGAGCACCAAACATCACTTTTGCTACAAATATTATTGGGATTGGTATAAAAAACCAGTAAACAAATAACGGGGATAGGTACATTTTCTGTACTGTATAGTGGACTGAAAAATAAACTTTGTTTAAATGTTCGTAAGGTATTTATAAACAAAAAATATGATGACCATTGGCTTTCCTACTCCTCAAATAACATACCAGTATATTTCTCCTAGCCAGCAAAGCACTATACAAATTCCTTTCCCAAGTTAATTTTGCTGAAACATCATTAATCCAGTTATATATTAGATGTTTTGCAGGTTTCACTAACTTTAAATTCCCCTTACAAGCCAAGTAACACCAGCCCGCACAAACAAAATATAGATTTAAATAATGAATTAAAGTAATAGCCTGATGTTAAGTGAAGAATACCCTAACACAGGCATGTCCAAACTTCGGCCCTCCTGATGTTTTGGACCACAACTCCCAAAATTCGGAATCTGTATTTCCAATGGCAAAGAACTGTGGGAGTTGTGGTCCAAAACGTCTGGAGGGCCGAAGTTTGGACATGCCTGCCCTAACACAACTGTGATGGCATATGACTTAGATGCCTTTTAACGGTAATAAAACAGTGGTTAGGATTGGTTCACTGTTGTTCATCTACCCTTAACAGGAATGGAAACCCTTTTCTTCTTTAAAAAAATACCTGGGAGGATGGGCAGGACCTGGGGAACAGGTTCATTAAGGGTAGATAAGGCAAGTCCTGCTCCAACCTGAATTTTCAGATTTCTCTTTTTTTTCCTGAGATGGAGGTGTGAGATTGCTTTATATATTAATTCCCTCTAATAACCAGAGTATTCAAATACTTTAGAAATTTGAACATATTTCCCCAACCCTTCCTGCCACTTTGGGTGCCTTACAACAGAACTAAACTAAGATACATGTCAAACAGAACAAACCTATAGTATAACAAACTAAAATAACAAACTAATAGTTACACTATTTCAACACAAACATCAATCATAAGGTGCATTATAAAATCATAATCAGTACTTCAACTGAACTTACAAAAGTTAAATTACAGGCAAACTAAATAAAAGCCTAAAAAGTAAAAAGAAATTTAAGACAACTTATGGAAAGTTGCAGAAGCCACTCTGGTAAAAATTAAAGGAGGGCAGGTAGGATAAAACACAAACCCTGCAAAAGCTCAGTGTATCATGGAAGGAAGGTTAGAATCATGTGCCCTTGTGATACAGGTCATGAAAATATCAAAAGTCCCTCCCACATTTTATAGGGAAGTTTGTGGCGAGGAATTGGAAAAGGAAACATTGCAACAATAAATCACTTAAATCCAAAATAAGTCTCATCCAAAGGGGCTCTTGTGATAGGAGTTTTTATTTTTAACTTCTAATATAAAATTTCTAGAACAAAATTTGACAAATTCATCATTAGAGTATGCTTGAAGGAATCTCTAGTTTTTAGGAATATATTGGTCTGGGAAAGAAAAAGGAACATGTGCGCACACTCAAACACATACACACAAAAACACTGATAACCTAAAAACTTATTATTCTCCCTGCCTCACCCCACATAATAGATATGGGATGCTCGTTTGAAAGGAAACTCCTCCACCAAAAATAAAAACTATGAGCTACAACACTGCACAGTATATTTACAAGGGATTTAACACAGGAGTGCATATTCCATCAAACTTGTATCCAAGAGAGCTAGAAAACATGTAGAAAATAGAGCCCCTAAGACAGGGTGTTGTAATTAGGCTTTGGGTGTTACAAAGCTCATACAGTATCTCCCTATCCCAAATTTATAACCATCCCCCACAACTCACAGAGACAAGATACTATCTTCCAACAGTGCTGATCAAATCCAGATTGTAGTGTTTCCGTGCTTTGCCCCCGGCCCTTTCACAAGCTACTGAAAAGCACCGCTTCTAATTTTTCTCTTCCCTGCCACCAACTAGTTTCTCTAGTAAATTACTGCCTTCAGACTGGTTTAAATTGAATAAAACTAAAAGAAATTTACTTTACTTTTGTTTATTTATTTACGGTCAAAAAACCAAGGCTAAGATAATTATAAATACAAGTAATTATAAAAATACATAGCAAACACATATACATTCCATAATAATATTAAGATTGATCCTTAAAACTGATAGATGGTAAATACAGATTAAAATTAGATCTCGTCCACAGTAAAACAATCATCAACTGTGATAGAGTACCATGTTTTGTCCGTTTGTAATCCGTTTGTGAACCCTTATTGCTACAGAACAAAATCTGGCAACTTGCCTGGTTATTTGATAAAATTTATCAGAGAGGAGCAAATCCACATTAAATTTTACTGATCTCCCAAGAAATATATCTATAATTGGGGAGATGACTTCCCTATGTAAATCTCAATAGTAAGTACAGAATAAAAGCACAAGTTCTACAGTTTCCAGTTGGTCATTGGTACATGGGCAATTATAACCTGATAAGGGTAAATAAGTCTGGCCTCTAGATGAAGCAATGCATTAGAGACACAAGTGGGGACACCCACAATGGCTCTTAAAAAAATGGTTTGTACGGTCTCCAAGGGTATCAGGTTGGTATATCCAAACAGCTGTGAACTGTAGAGCATTTGGGTGATAATTTTACCCCTAAAAACCTGTAAAGTTGAGGGAACATGTTTCTTGCCAATCGAATTGAAAAACCTACTTATGGCTTTAACAATTATTTATTTATTTATTTATTTATTTATTTATTTATTTATTTATTTATTTAAGGGTATTTTTACCCCACCTTTCTCCTTGAAAAGGACCCAAAGCACCTTACAGTAATGAGGGATAATATACAATCCAGTACAATTAAGATATATTCAGGTATTGAGAACTACAGCATCCTACAGCATCAAAAGACAACATTACAATAAAGCTACCAAAGAAAGTGATCAGTTAAAAAGAGAGTAAAATTCCATGTAAAGTTATGAGTGAGGAAAACAAACATTGAGAACATAGTGTCCATGCAATCACAAAGTATATACACTCAATGTGTTCATGTATGATAGATTCATATAAAAGTCACATAATAGGTAGTCCATCATTCAGGGAAAGCTTGCCTGAAGAGAAAGAGCGCAATTTCCTTGTGCTCTTGATGCTACACAGTAGAGATGGGCACGAAATGAACTTTTAGTTTGTTTTGTTATTCGTTATTCATTTCGCTATGTAACGAAACAAATAATGAACCCCAGTGTGGATTTAGAACCAAACAAACCGAACCGAAAAAATGGTTCAGTTCGTTTCGGTTCGTTAATGGCGCCGCTGGAGATTTCTCCTGCCTTGTGGTGGTCCTTCGGTCTTCCTGGCTGCAGGGAGAGGCGACCAGAAAAAAAAATCCATTGTGCAGGCCCGGTACCGGCCTGCGAGCACCAGACCTGGCCCGCGGGCTGCAGAACTGCCCGTGGCCAGCAAAAAAACCCCGATCCAGCCTGTGAGCACCAGACCCAATCTGCGAGCCGCGAAACCGGCCTGCGGCCAGCAAAAGAAAAAAAAACCAACTGGGCCACGCTGCAGCTGCAGTGCGGGCCACATGGTTGGCAGTAAAAACATTAAAATTAAAATTAAAATTAAATAAAAATAATAATAAAGAGCACTGACCCAGCGACAGGCACCCTAAAATAAAGATAAAAAATAAAAAAAATAAATGAAGCACCATCCCAGCCCCAGGGGCCGTGTAGTCAGTGCTTGAAAACAAACAAACAAACAAACAAAAAACAGGACCACCAACCCGCCCCCAGGGGTGGCCAGCTGGCGCCCTAAAATAAAGAAAAAATATTAAAAATAAAAGAAGCACCGACTGGCCCCAGGGGCCGTGCAGTCGGCCCTTGAAAAAAAAAGAGGTGCTGGCCCCAAGCCAGCACCTCAAAAAGCCCCTGCCACAGGGGGCAGGATCACCCCGCTGCTCCTGCCACTGCTGCCACGACCCAGTAAGGATGATGTGTTGCATGTTGAAGATGAGGATGAGGATGTGGATGATGAGGATGAGGATGAGGATGAGGATGCTGCCAGTCCAGTTTGTGCAGTAGTTGTCAACATCTGTGTTTTTTATTTTATTTTATTTTATTTGAATGTTTTTCCCTGCCCACGCACTGTCAAATGGATTAAATCGTGCAAAGCGAGAAAAAACGAATTACAAATCTACGAACCAACAAAATGAATGTTTAAAAAAATTGCAAAAAACCAAAACAAAACAAACCAAACCCTAAAATGAACTGAACCAAAACAAATTGCCATTTTTTCAGTTCGTGGCCATCTCTACTACACCGTTAATGCGCATGGACTAAACACCAGATGACTGGAATGTTATGCCTAGGTACTTATACTGCTGGACTTGTTTGATTGGGTGTCCATTAAGAAGTTTATTTATTACAAAGTAAAATTAATAGCATCAAGGGTAATGCATCAAGGAAGCATATAGCTCAAACACACTAAAGTTATGTTACAGACTGCGCTGATCATTTGCACACCCAGTATTAAGTTTTCAGACACCCATCACTTAGTTTTCCTCACAGAAGTTCTAAATCCTCTCTCTTCTCTCTCTAGTAAGTATAAGTTTCACAGTCAGACCCTATCTGTCCCTATCTGACTAATTCAGTGCTGGGCTGAGCCTTAAATCCCCTCAGGCTATTCCCCCAGACACTCCCATTGATCAACAAGCAACCAATCAACACAGACACTTCTCATGAATTATTCATCACCGAGGGGTAAATGCAACACAGATAAACATCAAAATTTCTGCCAACCTAGTCAAAAAAGCCCAAGAGTCAGGTATAGTGCAATTCCCCAATGATGTTATGATTCTGAAGTTTGGGTGTAGGTGAGCAAGAAGCTATTTGCCAAGACACCTTAGCAGCCGCACACAATTGGTCTACTAGAGGATATTTCAAAATCATTCATCACACACACACACCAAAATTGGTATGACACAAATGATCATCTTCTACAGCAATGGTTCCCAGTCTTGGGTCCCCAGACATTCTGCCCAGCACAGTTAGTGCTGAAGGATTAGGGAGCTTTTGTCTGAGGACATCTGGGGATCCAAGGTTGGCATTGACTGTTCCATGGTGTTCTATTACTCAAACTTCAAGATATCAAAATGTTTTCTAACCAACCAATAGCATAATTACTTGCATCAAGACATGATTATTAGTCCTTCTCTATCAGTACAGTAACATAAACTTAAAGATCATTAGTCTTCAGTAGCAGTTATTCATGTAGAGATGGGCACGCTATATCTCTGCCATTTAGTTCACACCAAATCTACAAATAACAAAAGATACCCAACAATGCAGACAACTTAATTGGAATAGTAAAGGTGTAGGGGAAAAGGAGGAGGGGTGGAAGAAAAGAAAAGATATTTTCAGCTTTTACTTTCAAGGCCATTTGGTTGTGAGCAGTTAGATCAGAAAGAAATAGTTAGGTCTACCTTTACAGATCTCATGTCTTGGTTTTCAAACTTACAGTAATTTATCGTCATCATAAGGTTCACCTTTATGTGCATGCTGGTCAACATTTGTGTTCTGAATTTTCCTGCCCAGCAACCTTTGAAAACACATACCGGGTACTTTAATATTTCTATGTGGTGTTCAACACATATCTTTTCACTTTCATCTCCACAATACCAGCAATGCTTTTGTTGTATTTTAGGATATGCACAGATCAATGTATATTTCTTCAGGGAAGCCTTTTGAACTCTCAAAGAATGACTGATTGACATCAGGAACAAATACCTTTTTGCTGTTATAGAATAGCATGTCATTCATAGAAAAATCCACATTAATTAATGCTATCCATGCCTATGAGATATATCAAAGGAATGTAACAGGTCAGTCATAATGTTCTGAGTGACTAATACATGGAGAAGCACCTTGGTCCATATTAATGAACCAATGTCTCTGTTCAGTATGTCTGGTCTTACAGGAATAAAAACCACCACTATGTGTTTATTTTAAATTAGACTCTTAGTACTGTACTCAGGTAAATGTTCATGTTCCAAGTTATTCAGCTCACATATCTGTACTATATTTATTGTATCTTTTTTAAATAACACAGTTCTACATTAATACCAGGAACTATGTTTGACTCATGAAAACAAAACATCTGCAGAAAGCCTCTAAAGGTTTAGAAATCTCTAGTGCTTTCTATAGATATTTACATTGAATAACACTTGGTCACATTTATATGGATTGCATGTTATGGATTATGTTGCATAAAATATTGAATCTCCCCAGTTTTCATATGCCTTTTACCGCAATGCATATGCTAAAAGTCAAAGCTTCTAGAAATTAATACTATTGGCCTAATTCTGTTCCCTGAAAAATCCCACTGATTTGTATAAGATATGCTTTTATATTTCAGATAAAAACATTGCTAAATCAAATCCTGATGAAAATTATGCCTTTTACAGCTCCAGGTATTTTACTATATTGCATCACTGACCCTTAATTCTCCCTTCAATTACTATTTTATTTTCATAAACCATGAAACTATTATTTCTTTATACTGCCTTTAAACTAAATCCTGCAGGAAAGGGATGTAGTGTTCCAGAGAAAAAGAGAATACAATATATTGGAACCAAGACTGAGATGGAACCAAGACTGAGATGGCTGTAGAAGAACCCACCAATTGATCCTCCAAACAATAACAAGGAAGGAGAAGGAGGAATGGAGTAAGAACTGGCAAACCACTCGAGTATTCCTGCCAAGAAAACTCCATGGACGTGGAGTCATGAAGAGTCGGTTATGACTGTTAATAACACACCACACACATAGAAGGAGGAAATCATCTATGATTTGAATGTCTTTATATCAAACAACGGTTTAAGGCCAGAACACTGTTCTAGAGCATACTGAAGGATTTGAGAAGAAAATCGATCAATGCTATATAAATTCTGTAAAGCTATGTAAATAATAAAATGCTATGTATCATTCTCAAATGAGTACAGTTGACCCTTGTACAACAAACGGTTTGTATGTATAACATAAAAAGTTCCAAAGACAGGGGAAATTTGCTTAACAGAATCATCTATGGGGCAAATCCATACCACATAAAAATGGTCACGATAGGGATTACTCTGTTTTCAATGCATTCCTATGTATAAAGGAAATTTGTATAAAGGAAAATTTGCTTAACATAATATCATTTGGAACGAATTAATTCCTTTATACAAGGTACCACTGTATTACTACATTTGACTATTGTAATATGTAACCCATGCTCATTAGGCACTGCTTTTCAAAAGGCAAGAGTGTTAGATAAGGCTTCATCCTATTTACCTACTTGTTCAATTTATATATAGAACATATCCTTTCAGACAGAGGAGTGAAAATCAGCGGATGAAACTAATACAGTAATTCAAAACTAGTAGGTATCACTAGCAGAAATAACAATGATTTCAAACAACTACTAATGAATATAACTAAATAAATGCAAAGCAGTATTACATCCAAATGATAAGAAAACAAAAACTATATCTATAGAAAATTATATAAATTTAATAATGAAAATGAAGAAATCAAAACTGTTAAAAGGTTTTATGTAACTCCTTTCAATGAGCTATCCAAATGGAGTTTGCTGCTAAAAATCAGAAGACTGGGATTCAGAAGGTTAATTATGAAGGGATTAGAAAATATTCTCATGTATAAGGATGTGTCACTAGAAACCAAGGCCAACAGAATGCCTAATTACTATGTATGGATGTGAAAACTGAATGATGAAGAAATCTCAAAGGGAAAAAAATAACTCATTTAAAATGTGTTGGTAGAGAATTTTACATATACCATTAACCACTAGGAGGACAAATAAACATGTTCTCTATCAAATCAAGTATCAACTTTAACCCAAAGCTAAAATGACTAAACTGGGCCTATCATACCTTGGACAGACCATGAAACAGAAAGACTTGCAGGAGAGGCAATACACTTAGGAAAAGCAGAAGCCAGCACAAAAAGAAAAATACCAAATATAAGATGGATTTATTCTGTAAAGGAAGCCAAGGCCTTGAGTTGCAATACCTAAGCTGGACTGTTTATAAAAGGTTCATAGGGTCATAGTAAGTGAACAACAGCAAAGCCAACTACCAACTGAACCACTTGCTACTGATACTAAGAGAGGCTGAAGAAGAGATTACTAAGCAGTTTGTCAACAGCAGCAGTGTCTCAAAATCAAGTCATGCCAACTTGATTGATCAGGAGAATGCTATGCATGTAGCAGACCTTGATTTTACCAAGGCTAAAAGCAAGGCTTTTGACAAGTCCCCTCATGACATCCTTAATAATTATGTGGCATAGAAAGCTACTCTTTGATTGATCTGCAGCTCACTGGAATATCATCTGTTAGGTTGTTCACCAATGATTCCTTGTGAACCAAAATGAAAAATGGGGTACTACAAGGTTGTATCACGGACCTGGTAATGATAATGGATCAACATATTTGTAAACGATTTGAATAACAAAGTACAGGGAATGCTCATCAAATCTGCAAATGACACAACTGGGAGAGGAAGCTATTTCAGATAACAAAATCAGAATTCATCAGGGGAAAATGTACAGCTCTGCAACTGAGCAGGAAAATTCAAATGCACAAATACATGACTGGTGATACTTGGCTTGGCAGTATAGTAGTATATATAAACAAAATCTATGGGTCTTTGTAGACCCACATGCTAAAAGTAAATCAACTGTGTGATGGAATAACAATATAAAACAAATCCAATTCTTGACTACATCAACAAAAACATACTGCATGTCTAGCTCAAGGAAAGTAATAGTATCACTGCTTCTGACAGCCCTCATCTAGCATGTTTTCCAGTTCCAGGCACCACAGTTTTAGAAAGATATTAATAAATTGAAACAACTGGATAGGGAAGCAGCTCACTTTGGCTGCTTATGGAACAGTGGTGTTTCACAGTCCTTAGATGACAAACATCTGATAAATAACACCAGCTGCAGTGAGAATACAGTTGGACGAGGTGTGGGCTATAGGAAGAAAGTAATGTTCAACCAGAAACTGGGTCTTCTCAATAATGGACACCCCACTCTGGAACTCTATCCCTATGGAGGTATAATTAGCCCTCACCTCCCAAGCTTTTGGAACCAAGTTAAAACCTGGCACCCTACCCAGGCCTTTAAAAGCCTCACTCCTTTGTAATATATGCTGGCCCATAGTCAGTCACTCTGAAACTTGGTTTTATGGGAGGGAGTTGTTTTGTATGTTCATTTTTATCATTCTGTTTGCACATTCTCACTCTTTTTGGGAAGCAGCCAACAGTAATGACTTTTCCATTAAATGGGTGTATGGATGGATGGATGGATGGATGGATGGATGGATGCACGCACGAACGCATGCGCAAGCGCACGTGCGCGCGCACACGCACACACACACACACACACACACACACACACACACACACACACACACACACACACATACAGGTGATACAAGACTGAGCCAAACAATACTCTATTGACTATTCTGCATATTTAGAACATTTCAGCATTACCGGTTATTATATGCACTAACTTCAGATTCAGGAGATTATTTTCAGTTAATGTTGCATTTCTTGTAAACTGCATTCTTTTGATCTTTTACATTCTGTACTGTACAACATGTTTATAGGGACAGTGTGTGTTCAAACTGAGTAATTTAGTTCTGTTCCTTTTGGTAATCTTCCTTTAAATATACACACTCTGTAAACTCCAGTTACAGGGGGAGGAAACATGGCACTCCCACCAGGCTAGGGTGATCCTGGGAAGAAGAAAGTATGTGCTGAAGGTTGGATAATCCACATATAGGATCCTCATGGTGCAGTGGTTAAATGCCAGTGGTGCAGCTAGAACTGTGCTCATGACCTGGGGTTCAATCCCAGGTAGCCACCTCATCACTGACTCAGCCTTCTATCCTCCTGAAGTTGGTAAAATGAGTACCCAGCTTGCTGGGGCAGGGGCAGGATGTATAGCCTGCATGATTCAACTGTAAACCACCCAAAGATTGCTTTAACCACTAGGGGGCAGTATATAAGTAGAACACTTGACACAAGAGAAGGATGGTATATACATATATGTAACCTACCACACCTTTTAAGCCTTCCCCATCTTTTAAGATCTTGGTTGCCATCCCATCGTACCACTGAGTAATGACACTGCTGCTGACTGCCAAGATCATAATGAAACAACTGCTTTGCATAGCTTGATTATAGATGAAACTGGCCACCTGGCATGTACTAAAGAGACCTGCATGGATCAGCTGGATACGGTTGATTTCACCCAGCTTGTCCACTGGGATACTCAATGCAACACCAGATGACTGGAAGGTCAGGACAGAAGAACTGTCATCATCTATACAAATTTCATCTCTTTCATGTAGAGAGATTTGTCTAACTTGGCATCAGTTTTGAGAACCTATCACTTATGTTGTATTGAAGATACAGAACATGTATGCTGCTACTGGATTACTCTCTTTGCTGCCTAGCACTTTCCTTGCCCACACTAGCTGATGATGTCTTAAGGATGCTGCTGGACAAACACAGAATTGTTTTGAATTCACATAGGACTTTCCAGGCTGCAAAATGTTCTAAACTACTGATCTGAAAGAAGGTTTTGACATGGGGAAAGTCTAGTGTTACTTTTGGAGAAACCTTAGAACAGATTTTTCTGGAATGATGAGAAATCTGAGGTCACTAAGCAGGAAGACTTTAATGTGGATGAAGTGACAGACCATCTTCTATAAGGGGACGATGAGAAGCCAATCATCAATGTAGAACAATGCCCTGGCTCAAAGCATGCAATGATAGGTGAAAGCTACTGCTATCCCTCTTGGTGCAGTGATCCACATGACACAGTGGTTAGACTGCAGCCAAAACTGTGCTCACAATTTGGAGTTCAATCCCATCTAGCATGCTCGAGGCTGACTCAGCCTTCTATCCTTTCAAGGCTGGTAAAATTAGAACCTAGTTTGCTGGGGGAGTGGGGGCAATGTGTAGCCTGCAAAATTAAAGTACAGTGGAACCTTGACTTACATGCTGCTTGACTTGCAGCATATTTGATTTGCAGCAAGAAGGGGCCTGTTTGACTTGAGTCGCAGGCTTTGACTTACAGCTCGGAGCCCCGACGCAAGGCACCGGAATCAGGCGGCAGCCACGAACCAGCATCACAGCTGCCGCCTCCAAACTGCTCCTGCCTTCCTCCTCTCCTCCGGCAGCGGCAGCTTCGGCGAGGCCAGCTCCAAACACCTGGAGCTGGTCCTCGGCCTTACCGAAGCCGCCACTGCTGCCAGAGGAGAAGAATGGCCGGGAGCTCGGGGCTGGCCTCGCTGGTTAGACAGACGGC